>CM076662.1:14328718-14359873 GCA_038496675.1 Rachycentron canadum | reverse complement strand
TATATATATATATATATATATATATATATATATATATATATATATATATATATACACATACATATATATATATATATATATATATACAGTGTGTGAATATCTACTGTTTTCAGCAAGATGAGAGAAAACTGACTCAAAAGGTCATTTGACTTGTGAATTACCGTAATGCATTCTACCATGTAAATAGCAATTTCACATAATGTAAAAGCAGTTTGCATATAATTTATAATCTGATGACTGCTTTTATCTACAGACAAAACCTCATGCAATGTCAGTAGATTTTTAATATTAATACATGATGCTCAAAAGCTTGTTTTTATTCATTACTTTATTGAGTTTTATGCACTTTGAACAACATTTGTTTCATGAAATGTTTATTATATTAACAAAGTCTGAATGTGAATTGATGCTATTTAACCATATCTAATACGGACTCTTACATTTCACATGTATCAATGACAAAAGCATAACATCAGGTGTGCAGAGCAGAGGAGATCCAGTCCTGACACATATGCATGGATATAATCATTTTCATACATTTCACAAAGCACAAAGCTCATATTAACTCATATCATATCACTTCCACTTTGTTAGGTTCTACAAGTTGCGAATCCATAGCCGAGACAAGCCCATTCACTGGTCATCTCCATGAAGCCTGGTGCCAAGTTGATGCCGCTCGCTAACACCAAACAATTCACAAACACAAGATGAGTGGAAATCTGGTTATTTCACATTCAAATGCTTTTCACACAGTACGTTCAGAAATAGGAAGGAAAGCATGTGAAGAATAAACTTTGGCTTATCAATACAGAGTAGAGCCATATATGACAATAGAATTAATCTCTAGTAGAAAAAGATTATCACCGGTCAGCAGGTTGTAGAGGTTGCAGTAGTTGAGGCCACTGTCAAGAATGCTGGTGACTGTGAGAGAGACAGACTGAGCCTGTTTCAAAGAAACAAGTAAAGGCTCGTTATGTGTCATTCTTTTGATTAAGGAATCTCACATTAAGAACTGAATTTTACAGTGACTCACAGACACACGGCAGCTGTCGGTCAGCAAGGTCCTATTTAAGGTGAAGTCTATGCTCTCAAGTTGAAGGTTGTCAGGGGAAGAGTGATGGGCATGGATGGATGAGTTGCTGGCTGAAACAAGCTGGAACAAAGGTCAACGCGGGCTATTATACATTATTTTACCTATGAACACGAGAATCATTTTGCACAGTTTCCACATATGTCTAGACCCAAACTTTCTGAATATTCCCTTGGTTTCCACAAGGACACGAAGACACAACACTGTCAATTTCTTCCACACAGACCTTGAAAACCAATATGAATATTTCTTTGTGTGAATTAAAGTTATGTTGAATTATTGCATAAGCTTTTAAATATGTCTATCACCAGAAAAACAGAAAAACAGAAAACAGAAAATGACAAAACTTACTATATAGTGACATTTTTCGCACACATTTACAGGATTGAAGGCTTGAATTTGCTGCACCAGTCTGGAACCAACTTCAGCACAAGGTAGCGCGAACAGCCTTGGAGAAGAGAGTAATTGTCACCAAGGAGCCATATATTCTTGAAATGACCGAAAACAGCAGCAATTGACTTCCTGCAGATGTTTTTATAGTATCTAATGTTGTTATATTTATTTGACAGAACACCCATCTGAACTCAAACACAAAAACTAAAAGAAAACTACAATAAAGACACATCAAGGAGCCTTACCAGAGTGTTTTGCAAAAAGCATAGTAAGAAACAGGTACAGGACTGGCAGCTGAAGAGCCAAACAATCCTATGAAGAGAATAGACATCAGCAGTACAGTCCTCATAGTTGCAATGATGCTGGAGGTGAAAGTGTGCTGGTTGTGCACTCTGTAGTTTTAAACAGCCCCCAGATGTAGCCTGAGCCTGTGAGTGAGTGAGTGAGTGAGTGAGTGAGTGAGTAGATAAATGTCCAAGAAAAAATTCATATCTAATAGGCTTGTCATGGGGACCAGTATGGCCAATTAAAGTTGATTAAATCAAAGATGGTTGGTCTTGTAGTGAGTAGATTCAACTCAAACACCCAGTCACAGCAGTTAGAGTAAAGGCAAGTTATGTGCATGTGCTTTTGTGAATGCTTATTGTATTATTCCTTTTTTACTATGATGCAGCACTGATTTAAGTGCTTTAGTGAGATTATCTGAAATGTTGGCTTTAAATCTGTTCTTTAAAATTCTCAAGGTTTGCAATGCACAAACACAGACATCACCTAAAACAAGAGAAAACTAACTAGTTCCTCAGATATCAAAATATTATCAATAGGATCTCACTACTTCATTCAGTTTAGTTTTGTCATGAGCTTTGCACACAGTTTAAATTATTGGAGGTCTGTGATCTGAAGACTGGATTCCTAATAATCAAAAGAATGTAGTGGTATGTCATCTTGAGACCACACTTCAGCAAGGAGAACAGGACTTTGTCAGGATGTTTTATTTCTTGATTCCATGTCACACTTTTCCTGAAATGGCTGCTTGAGGTTGGCCCCAATTTTTATGGTATTATTGCCTTTTGCAGGTTTCTTCATGTAAATATTACACCAATAAAATTGCTTATTATGCCATTAATTGAATAGTAGTACTTTTCTGGTGTGCAGTGAAATTCTGATATATTTTTTTTATATCTAAGCACTAATTAGCAAATTTTTAACTAATTGGCTAGCAAATGAATTATCCATTTGATGGCCCTCAAGCTAACCATATTTCTGCTTTGCTAACAATGCTAACAAAAATACTTTATTGAACTGGACTTTCTGACAACACTTTCCAACAGCATGTCCCAGCATTCACACATGCACCCTTGCCCATGCTTTGCCCATGTTTGGATTAGCCAAGAGTTAGGTAGAGGCAGGCACTGCCAAGATGCCAACACCTACGGGTTACAGCACTGAAGTCTATGATATTTTCACTTCTTTATAATAGTAAATCAATATTCAGGGCTCTGTTCTGGTGTTTTGTGTTTGTTCAGTCAATTGTTTATGTTTTTTTACTTCACAAGTCCTGTGGTAAGTCCTGTTGTATGAAGGACCCTTGTACTGTTAAAGATCCCATGAATGCAGATGTGTGCCATGTCTCTTGCCATTGGTTATTTCCATTGTGCTGCTTATGATCAACTTGCTGGGTCTGAAAAACACAGGGTGTAATGTCCTTTATGTAATGTATCAAATCCACTTTTAGGCCGTGCGGTGTGCAAAACCAAACTGTGACCAAGAAGGAGAGGGAAATATGGCGTGTAACCAATTACACCTGATATGCATCATATATTTATTGTAAACAGATATAAATTCCATCTTAATATACTATTACTGAACACTTTGTACCCATGTATGTATAAACAACAACAGTGGAGGCAAGCAGTAATCCACATTTGGACTGATTGCTCAAATGTTCTGCCCACAGGCAACAGAGTGTGGGATGAACTGGCTGTTACTGGTGGCGCCTCTGAATTGTGTGTTTCTACCATCATTCTGCACTTGTGAGTGTAACTAATAAGTCCAAACAACCCCCATGACTAACAGCATATGGGTTTACACTAATGGTCTAGATACCATGGAACCTTTAAAGGGCCCATGAAATTATATCAGTGCCTCTTTTATTAAGCATTTTAGGGCAACAGCAAACAGTGGAAAGGGAATGAACTAAATAGAGTTTCACAGCTTCAATCTGTGAAGAGGCAAACCGCAATTATATGGTCATCAGTTTAAGACCTAATTCCACATCAGTGCTCCAGTCAGGTCCTGAGTGTAAACCACCTGTGAAAAGAAAAGCAGCCTTTACAGGTTCACTTCGTAGTTACACCCACTGGGGATGCATTAGGCTTTCCAGAAAGTTCAGCCAGTCCATTTTATAAAATGGAAAAAAAAGCTTCAAAAGGCCAAAGCTCTGCTTACTTCCTCCTTTTTGTTCATACAGCTTGCTCGCTGCATCCTCAACTACAGACACAGCTCTTGTCAACTGTATATGAAGCCTATTGCAGTAACTCCTGTTGAAGTCTTAAAGTTTTTCCTGGTTCTGATGTGCAGTGCAACATTTAAGGTTTGCTATTTGATGAGATGTATCAGACGGTTTGTTGTTATTTTTGTGCAATGCAAACATAAAAATAGACCATATGTAATATGTTTCCTTCTTCACAGTTTTTTTACATTTTCTTATCATGAGCCAGGCAGTGCTCTGGTGAGCCAAGTGAAAGCTTGGAGCACACACAAGAAAAATCCACGTTGCCTATTAGAGCATCTTTTTTCTGTGACCAGCTGAAGTGATGAGAAGAATCCTACTTCACAACTGTTTTTCAAATGCCACATTCAACTTTATCTGTTAAGCCAGAAAAATTCAATTTAAATGCAATAGGCAGCCCATAGTTTTCCTTCTATTATCTATGAGTAGTCTCCTTTTAGGATTAAGTGCTTAGTGCAGTGGGAGCACCTTTCTTATAACAATGTAAGAGGCGCATTCAATGTCAGTGACAGACTTTTAAATGTAGATCAGGAGTAATTGAAAAATACTTCTTCTTCTAGCTGGCAACCACCTATAACAAAAACAAGCACTCAGACAACTTGAATAAAAACATATAAAAATTATAAAATAGCTGTATGGAAAGAGGGTCCGCTGTATGTCGTGTTGCAAGATGTGAATAGAAAAACACAACAACAAAATGAAAACACAATGAAATTCCAGGATTTTATTAGTATTTCTTATACAGACACTAAGCATTAGTCCACAACAGTGGGTCTCACGGGTTTAAGCCAATACACATTGAAATCTATTCAGACTTCATTGTTCATTTGTTTATGTCACCACATGAGTGATATTCATTGTCTGCTAGGTATTTTTTTCCTTGGTCATCCATGACACCTGTGCAATTGCTCCTCCGAGGACCCAGAATGACTGGCCAACAGTACATTATTGGATTAAAGTGATCAGACAATTGTTGAAAACCAGAGTTTAAATTAAATCGAACAAAATCACAAATGTTTTTATTTTGCTTTTTTTTTTTAGGTGTTGCTTTACAGATGGCGAGTCCATAGCCCAGGCAAGCCCATTCACTGGCCATCTCCATGAAGCTGAGATGAGTCCACTTGCTAGAATCAAGGATGGAAATTCTACATTTATGTGTAATGTTCACATAAATGCTGATGGCCCTGTATTTATTTTAATTTTTCTTTACAACAGCAATAATTGTTTAAAACGTGGAAGATCAATCTTTTATTTCGAAAAAAAAATTCTGGCTCTTGAACTCACCTGACAACAACATGTAGAGGTTGCAGTAGTTGAGTCCACCATCAAAACAGGCTGGTGATGCCAAGAGAAGCGGACTTTGCTTGATAAATAAGCAAGCAAGTAAATAATGCTCTGTAAAGAGTTTAATTCCATGGACCCAAGTTTGCCATGTGGTAGTTTTTGAAACTGGGATCCCCATTTAGATAAAGCAGCTTAATACCATCATCTGGGCATAATATATTGTGCTTGAATGGTGCACTATCCCAAACTTCTCATAATGTCTATAAATCCTGGGATGCTACATTGTTAGCGCAGAAGAGATGGAAGATCATATATCAGTTATTAACATAAAACATTTATTTAAATAGATGATGTGAGGCTGTTTTCCAGATAATAGGAAGATATGGCCTGTTTTGGTAGCAGATGATATACATCAACTAAAGGAAATACTTTGTACGTTATTGCTCAGAATGTAATACTAAACTGTATTAATCAAAAAAATCATGTATAAGTATGTTTTGTCATAACTTACCATTTTATAAAAACAACGTGCTGCTTTTTTCCCCTCGATTAATAGAAGTCAGTTCAAAATTGTGTTATTGATACTTACAAGCACACGACAACCACCTATCATTATAGGACTGAAGATAAAGGTCAACTTTTGAGTCTGAAGGAAGTGTAGTTGGCTTTGATGGATAGAGGAGTGGTTGACACAAGATAGAAGAGAGAATGATTTATTGTCTTTTGATATTGATGTTAAATGATATGATGAATGATGAAATGGTGACTAAAGGATGGGAATAATTTTTTAGGTTCCTACCATATATTGACATTCATCACAGCCAGTTGCAGGGTTGAATGCTATAATCTGTTGCACTATTGTGGTGCTGATTTCAGTACAGGGTGACACAAAGTACCTACAAGAGAAGAGAAGTAGCATTCCTGGCAATGGAAAAAGTCTTCTGAACTCAAATTCAAATACAGTGGCACAAAAAAAAAAAACCTTACCTTACTGTTTTGCAGAAGGCGACTCTAGCAGCATGCCACACAGTCCTGCAAAGAGGGCAGTGGTCAGCAGCAGAGTCCTCATGGTGATGCCAAGCAGGTTGCTTCCTCCTGTAGCACAGAGTTACTGGTGAGAGTGGGTTGGTTGCTGGCTGAGCTTTGGTTGAATAATTCTCTTGCAGGGTAATTTATGCAAAATAGTAGGCTTGTCATAAGGGCCAATAATGAATGTTAAAACTGATGGTCACGTGGAAGTAATTTCATGGTTGGAGAGCCCTTTCTTTCAGGTCATTAAGCAACTGCTCATCCTCCAATGTGACATCTGACCTCCACCTTTAAAGACTACACTGTCACAGCTCAAGCTACCATGTTCTTCCAATTTAAAAGTAAAATGTAAAAGTATGAACTCAAAGCTCTCGTACTTTACACTCTTACTTTTTTTTGAGAGAGTTCATATCAAGTCTTTGATAACTCACTGATACAGAGAAAAATTCACACTCAGCTACAGGCAATTTAGAGGTGCCAATTAATAAACTTTCATGTCTTTGGACTCCAGGACAAATGTAAATGACCATCATGATATTGGTTTAAAAAATGCACAATTAATTACATTATTTACCAATTTGTAACATCAAGGTAAAAAACATATATGCCATATAATGATGAATTGTGGTCTCTTCCAGCTTGTGTCAGTCAGCTTTAAATCTATCAAAGCCAGCCACATTTCCCTTGATGGCCTTCAGACACAAAACATAGCCCTCAGCTTCGCTCCCAATATGATGACTAGTGGCTTCTGTGTGTCAGTAAGTATAAATTATACTAAATTTATAAATTTTTAAACTGACTTCTATTAATAAACAAACAAACAAAAAAAAGGTTAATAGTTATCTAACACATTTGCAAATTATAGATCAATAAAATAGGAGTACTTGCTGTGGTTCGTTAACTCTGAACCCACAACACAGGCACAGACTCGGTACATGAAGTAATGACATGAGGTAAGCATGTGAAGTTTAAACAGTTTATTATCAACAAGTAAAAAAATAAGGAAAACCGAATGGAGGAGTTAATGGAGATGGGATGATGAGTCAGGTGAGGTGAGGGAGCCAGCGGAGGGTTTGGTGGTACAGGGGTTGAGTCGACCAGGTGGAGAGGTAATTGGAGGTGAGATGGTTTCCCAATGCTCTGGCGTGGATGGTTGTGTAACTGTTGTGGGCTGAAGGGCAAAATCCAGGATTCAAGGTTGGGCAGGTTGGCAGGTAATCAAGGATGTGACTGGAGCATTGATACCACTAATACTGACGCTGAAAAGTAAAGCCAATGCTGAAGTGTCTTAAACCTGCCTTGTATATAATGACCATCAGGGGGCGACTCACTGGTTGCAAAAAGAACTCTGTTTGTATGTCTATGAGGAAATGACTCAACGTCTCACCTGATTTATTACCCCAGTAAAAGTTTTCTTGATGAGTTTATGGCCTCAATCGCTAGTTCCAAGTCTGCTTCCATACAATGTGGTGGTCATTTTTTGATATTATGGTCCCATTTAGAGGAAAATAGACAATAAAGCAGGATATGCATTAGGGGGCATGGCTACCAGGTGATTGACAGACTGTACCACACACATCCTCCAAATGTGGTTTCTTGAACAGTATGGGGATGACCAATTCACAAACTGGAGGCTTCAAAACAGAAGTTAACAAACCAATGGATGACGTCATTGTGGGTTGACACATGGGGGCTGGACAGAGCAGGTAAGCATTGAAGGACCTGAAGCCCAGGAGGCAGGAAGGTTCAGGAAGAAACCAAATTGAGCTCGAAGAACAGGCGAGCACTTGAATTAGGATTAGCTGGCGTGTTTACCACTGTAGACAGATTTACAAACTAGCGAAGACTGGAGACAAAGGCCAGGCTGTATTTATGCAGTGGATTTTATTTGTGGAATCAGTGGGATGAACATCAGGTGAATTGGCTGGAGAGTGAAAGTAGGTCAACCACGCCCAACCTGAAACACACACAACCGACACACCAGCAAACTGAGGTGATAAACTGGAGACAAACACAAAACATGAAGGAGGAGAAACACAGGGAAATGGACAAACCTACAGTACTCCTAACAGTACTTGTTCAATATATTATTTTAGTATGTAACATAAAAAGTATGCATTTTGTAAAGACATAAAACAAGAGGACACTGAATATTTTTAGATTTATAGATAGACTGAAGCAAAACCCCATTGTTGGCTTTAAAAGGAAGACAATGCAATCTTTACAGACGCTACAGCCTGAAAATCGCATTAACTGTCAATATCATTGCCCTTATTCTGGAAGCAGCATTAACTCACCTGTAACATCACCAAACATGTAGCTATCATCTTAGCACCACCTTTGGTGGGAAACACTCCTTACAATATTCAAAACTCTGTGGAAGTTAACAAGGTTTAAGGATTGAAACTGGACCCAAATTACACTATGGTGTCCTACTATGTGCCCTCATAGTTTATATGCATACCTAAGTCACAAGTTTGTCCACACCACTTTCTAAAACACATCACATTCCCTCTGTATTTGCCCGCCATCCACGCTACTCTGAAGTTTTTGAGAGCCGTGAATGGAAACGTTTGGAAATGCTACTGGTCCTGGTTGGTTGTTATCAGCTTTGGCCGATGAGTTTGAGTTTCCTGAACCAGCAAAGGTTAACAACACTAAGGCTGAATGTGTCATTGTAAGAAGTTGAAGATTACCATAGACGTGATTTTGGGATTTTTTTGTTGCCTGCTTGGTTTTAGTTGCTTATCTGTATCAGGTTGCCCTCAATTAAACCTTTCTTGGATAACCACAACCTGGATAACTGAGAATCTTCACAGACATGTCAGAGTCTTCCACAGAGAAACACAGGGTCATATATATGCAATTGCTTATCACAGAAAGCAGCTGTCTATGCTTGTATAACAATCAGTTCAGCGTTTCCAGGCTTTGTTGATTCTTTAGGTTGGGTGCTGGAGAGGGTGCCACAAGGAAACTCCGTATTTATCCAAGAGGATGATGGAGAGGAGCAACCTCTCTGACCTGAACCCTAAGTCATCATAAGAGCTGTGTCCAGAATCTTTGCCTCAAGTGAAAACCTTGTGACCTTAATCTCTTATTTTCTCTGTTTTTGCTTGCTCTTGGTGGGAATTGTTGGCTCTGTAAATAACAATATAACCAGTGTTTGGAGTGTTTGGAAAGTGATTTGAAATATCATCTGGCACTAAACAAATAAAAATTGACTTGACTTGACCATACTGCACCATCTAATTGTAGACTTATGTTTACATAGATCAGGAACAGGCACTAGAGCAGTGACAGTCTGTGCTACAGTCTGAATACTTTGAACACCATTATTCCTGTGCAGCTATTTGGAAATTTGGTAGAGAAGAAGAGGGAGGTAGGGAAAATGAATACATGAGAAAAACCAAAAAAACTATGTCAAAGAGAGGATAATACAATTGCAACTCTTTATTGATGTTAATCTCAGTCTTTAGGAAAAGGTATATACAATATGTGTAACTTAGTTAAACATTGACTCTTGTTACGTTGTACAGGTGGCGAGTCTGTAGCTCAGGCAGACCCATTCATTGGTCATCTCCATGTAGCCTGGTGCTGAGGTGAGTCCACTCGCTAGAATCAAAACATGGATGGAAATTAGATCACGCCACATATTCCTTGCACAGACCTTTATCAGCAGTAGAAGTGCAACAAATAATATGAGCAAAGGGATTTTAAAAAAAATAGTATTCAAGTTTACAGTGTAAAAGATGCAATGTGAACCTACCTGACACCAGGTTGTGGAGGTTGCAGTAATTAACATCATCATCAAGGAGGTTGCTGAATTCAAGAGAAGTGGACTGTGCCTGGTTAGTAAGAAAATATAAAAATGAATACACTGTGCCAATTTTTAGTATGATTTATGCATTTCAACTACCTCTGTGTACTGCACATTAAAAAAAAACATTCAAAACAGCTATTTTATTGATCTATAATTTGCCAACGTGTTACATAACTGTTCACCTTTTTTTAATTTTATTTATTTATTAATAGAAGTCAAATTAAAAATTGAGTATAACTGACACTTACAGACACACGACATCCACCAGTCATCATAGTGGGAGTGAAGGTGAGGGTTATGTTTTGTGTCTGAAGGCCATCAAGGGAAGTGTGGCTGGCTTTGATAGATTGAAAGGTGGCTGACACAAGCTGGAAGAGACCACAATTCATCATTATATGGCATATATGTTTTTTAAATTGATGTTACAAATTGGTAAATAATGTAATTAATTATGCATTTTTTAAACCAATATCAGTTACTGGAATCTAAAAGGCAATTTATGTAAAGGGATGAGAGGTTCTTACCATGTACTGACATTCATCACAGCCCTTCGAGGGGTTGAATGCTTGAATCTGCTGCAATATTATGGAACTGATTTTAGGACAATGTGCTGTAAAGAGCCTAGAGGAGAAGAGAATATAGCAGTTTAGACATGTTCAAGCTTTAAACATGAAAATCAAGATAGTTAGCGAAATCTCTTTTGAACCCAAATTTAAATATAGAAGCACAAAATAAAAAACAAGCTTACCATTCTGTTCTGCAGAAGGGATTGTAAAGAGCAGGAGCAGGGGGGACAGGGACAGTGGCTAAAGAGTCAAACAGTCCTGCTAAGAGAGCAGAGATCAGCAGCAGAGTCTTCATGATCAAAGTGAAGCAGGTTTCCTTCTCCTCTCGTGCTACTCCTGTAGAGTTACTGGTGAGTATGTACTGGTGGCACTTGGAGGCATTTATTACAATGCCAGGCGTGACATGAGGGTCATTAATGAAGCTTGTAATTGATTTGGTTAAGGGTATGACTTGTGGGTCTTGTGGTGACTTGATTTTATTGTGGTAATTGTGATTACACAAGAAATGATCCTCCACTTTGGTTCACTTGTTTATCACCTGGAAATGACTAAATAATTACACAATATTATTGTATCTCATATATAGCTCAGTTCACCAATATTAGAGTCTTGCAAGCTTCTCTGATGAATTAAGGAACAGTTAACCTGAATTACAAAAAAAGAAAAAGAAAAAGAAAAAAGAGGGAGAGAAAATGATCTGAAGCTTGGCAGATTTAACCACAGTGCCTGCCTGACTCGATACCATGATAGATAATTGTTTGTTATGACATATATTTTTTTGAAGTTGGGTGAACCAACCCTGTAATAAATGCTAGTCCACATGTCTAACTGGACATAGGAAGAATTAGCCATCAGATTTGACCAATGACCTTCAGTTGTCTACTGTGTTTATGAAGAAAAAGCTATTTCATGCAGATCATTTGTTTTTCATGTGATTGATAGAGACATTTCTGTTGAGGGACACAGAAACCTTCACACCTACAGCATATAGTAAACAATGGCAAACATTGCCAGTACAAATATATATGATAATTATATGATGATGTGGACCATCACTTCGCCAAACACATTGAGATTAATTTGACGAAAGAAGCGTTATCACTAAACTGATGCCAGTTACAACCTCTGGGGCTATAAAAGGAAGCCACCATGACTTTTCCGAAAACTGCAGTTCTTCAAATAGCCACAGCGAGGCTGGCTTCAACGGTGAGTGATAGTGACTTTCATATTAACCCTCTAAGCGCAAAGCAAAATTGCAAGTTCAATGACAGTGTCAAATCTCTTTTGTGCTCTCTACCTCCAGTTAGCACACATGTACTATATAAATTTATTTATATTTCTTGCAGAAAATTACCTCATGTTCCTATTTAAAAGGAGATAGCGGAGGAAAGATGCTCACATGCTTTGCAATGTGAGCACGTTCAAAAAGCAATTCTGTCCATTGTGTCAGAGTAAATTGAAGCATAAAAGTGACAAAGTTACAGATCTGTTATTCGCTGATTCTGATTCAGAAGGAGAAAATCTGCCCTTAGGAGATGAGGTTTGGTCGTATAACAGTGATATTGACAGTGTGTCCGCATGGCTGTGGTCATATTCAATCTTTTTCTCATTTACAGTTGGCCTTTATCTCAGCCACAGCCTTTTGTAATCTTTATGTTAAAATCCTTTTTTTTTTTTAATGGAACCACAGCACTTAAAGGGTTAAAAGCTAATTTTGCCCCTCGTGAAAACTGTGCGGGGTCAACATTTTATATTATTTAGCAGTTTGAAATGTATTAAGGCTTTAAGGCAAGCATGGTTTGCTAGCCGCTCAGTGTCTAGCCACTAGCTGTCTGCTAGCTAGTTTTGTTTGCTGTGCAGTTAATTGATTAACAAGATGTGAAGGAGTCTGTGTCACAATTTTTGTTGAGGTGAATAAAATCAAATCGCTACCTAGACACACACAGACCAGTAGTTACACTTTGAATCACACAAAGAGTGTAATACAATGACAGCTCTTTATTCGTGTTACATTTGTTCTTTAACCAGTGGTGTATACAGTATGTATCCGTCTACAGTCGTGCATTATTAAGCGAAACTAAACAATAAAAGCAGTCCCTATAGTCAATTCAGGTTGGTTAACATTGAAGCTTTTTAGGCCGTACAGGTGGTGAGTCCATAGCCCAGGCAAGCCCATTCATTGGTCATCTCCATGAATCCTGGTGCTGAGATGAGTCCACTCGCTAGACTCAAAACATGGATGGAAATTATTTTATGCCACATTCAGAGCCCATATTCCTGTGTCTATATATCTAGCCAATGTGTTGGTTACCTATTTCTATTTTTTGTCATTGAATGAAGAAAAGTCATTGGGTTCTATTGATACTTAGAGACACATGGCAAGTACCAGTCATTTGGGCGGGACTGAAGGTGAAGGTTATGTTTTCAGTCTGAAGTCTGAAGTCTGAAGGCCATCAAGTGAAGTGTGGTTGGCTTTGATAGATAGAGGGGTGGCAGAGACAAGCTAGAAAAGACCAGCATTTGTCATTACCTTACATTCATTGGAATTCAACCTATCTAAAAGACCATGTATGTATACAGACAAGTGGTTCTTACCATATACTGACAGTCATCACAGCTGTTCAGGGGGCTGAAATATTAAACATTCCTGACAATGACAATTTTTTTTAACTCAAATTCAAATACAGAAGCACAAAATGAAAAACAAGCTTACATACTGTTTTGCAGAAAGGACTGGAAGGAGCTGGAGGGACAGGGACAGAGCCTAAAGAGCCAAACCAATGTGTGTGTAATGTGCCTATAACCAATGTGGCTTTAGTCTAAGGTAGATCTGTCAACCTAATTAACACATGGACATAGAAATACATAAATAAATAAATGGGAAAAGAACTAATGGAAAAATATAGAAATAGCATTTTTTCAGGAGAAAAATATTTTGTTTGCATTTATTGATGTATTCCATTATTTATTTCAGCATGTATTCATTGATACATATATCTTTTTTTGCTGTCTGACAGGACATAGAATGAATTTGTCATCTGACTTATGAATGACCATCAGGTGTCTACTGTGAAGAAAAAGCTGATTTCATGCACATCTTTTGTTATTTATGTGTTGGTCACTGTGACCACACTGTGTGTTTAGAGACACAAAGAAGCCGTCACACATACAACATGAGCAAATGTATTTATAAGCNGGTGGGGAGAACGAGGAGCATTTAGCATCACTGCAGTTATAATACATAGATACATGCAACAAAATCACCACAGCTAAATAACTGCCAGAAGATGCACTCAGATGAGAAATGTTTAACATAGCCATATGATCACTGAGATTTGGCTATTCAAAATGTAGTCTATCAGACAGCGGTGGAACAAAAAAAATATACAATGGCATCATGACTTGAGAATTTCCAGTGTCACACATGAACAAAAAATATACTGTTCTCTTAGATGTTGTATAGCTGAATGATATTGTTTTACCTAAAGACATCACCACCAGTTAAGACCAAGATGAGTGATTAGGTATTATTAATTTTATGGATCAAATTCTTTAATGGTTTATTCTTATATATGTATATATGTGTTGTGATGACCAAGAGAAGTGCATTAAGTAATAAATTACTTAAGAGGGATACATGCAATATGTTTTTCATTGTACTAGGTTCAAGTAAACATCCTGACATTTGATTCTGTAAATACCTGCAGATCATATCATCAAGGACAATTGGACCTTTAATGTCCATGCAATCACATCCAATCTTCACTTCCCTTCATTGGCTCCCTTCAGGAATTGGTTTTTACTGATGAAGATTTTAAAGATTGCTTTTCAGGCATGCCAGGGCCTGGCTCAAAGATAACACGATTATTAACCCCATATGCGTCTGTATGTAGCCTTTGATTGTCGGGTGGAGCCCTTCCAGCTGTGCCAAGGTCAAGGCTGAAATCTAGATTTGACCAAGCTTTTGTCATCAGGTCCCTTTGACTCTGGATGGACCTGCCTGAGGAGACAAGGCTGGCAGAATCAGTAACTTCTGAAATCACTTCTTAAAACCATTTTTACAGACTTGCCTATTGTGAAATTGCCTCTTTTTTTTTTATCATGTTGTCCTTTATAATTGTATCTGTATCGCTCTTTCATTGCTTTTACTTCAAGGTGCTATATAAAAAAATTCATTCTTATTTCAACACAATGTTAAAAATAATAATAAATAATCTTTGTCCTAAACAAAAGCCATGGAGATAATAATGATGAGATTTTTATACATTTTTTCTATTTTTCTGTGACTCTAGATGATTTTTTTTTTTTTTAGATATCAAAAGAGCTCTTATCCCCTTTCATCTCCCCATTTCTGCAAAGTGCTGCTGAATTTGCTTTTATCTGGCAACTACTTTCCACTACTTGTGTTGCACAACAAATAATATCACCAAGACATATTCCTTTAACATAGTGCTGTGGGCTCTTCCTACACAGGCCACTCCCACTTCATCTCAGAATATCACATCAAATGAATACTGTAATAGATGGTGTGAAATTTATAAATAAATTAATTATAAATAAATCTAAATTGAAACTGTTGCATGTCCAGAATTGATAAGTCAGAGTCAGACTTGACTTGTGCGCCTAATCGCTTTTTGTGCATTTTTGTGTTTTTCTTCTTTCTCAAACAGGAAGTAGATTGACCCAGGCAAATGGCTACAGAGAGATCTTCAACAAAAGGATCTTCAAAGGAATCAGCAACTTGCATTGGTGAAGAATAAGTCTCACACACACGCACACCCACGCACAATCACACACACACAGTTGTGCATTGTGTAGGTCTCATTACAAGGATTTAACTCTAGTTTCACCATGATATACACACCTTCTTTCCTGTCTTTCTAAAATCAACACCTGCAAGAAATTATTGCTTGCGCTGCCTGATTATTGCATATTTATATTAGATAGTATGATGTTCTCCAGTGCCCTTTGCTTTGTGTCCAGTGCACACATACGTCTACACTCATACATCATCTCATTTTCCTAAATAATTTATTGATTAATATTTCATCTAAACATACTTGTCTTTGTGTTTCTTTAGGCTGTCACTTTGTTGGATGATAAACCTTTTCCCAGTGTTTGATTTGAATATTTATGTGTGAGAACATGATCCAGGACACTCTCATTATGCACTTGTTTTATTTACAACACACAGCATTTTCTTTATCCATGAAACGGACGGATTAAAAACAAAATTCTCTTAAGCAAACAGTATACACACACGCTGTGTTTATGTACATATTATGTTTGCTTCTCATACACCACACCTTGGAGTGTAAACCGCATGTATCTGTGTATAAGATCTCGACTGCAGTGCTTGCAAAACTTTTTCTTCGCACCCTTGCCTCACTGGTGTATTGATCGTTGTTGAATCTGTCCCATCTGCTTCCTTTAACGACACTCCAAATTAGCCCTAATGCTTAGCAGCATGTATCAAGGCAAACAAAAAAAGAACTGAAGAGTCTGGAGATAAACAGGGACACGTCAGAGTATTGAGACACATCTAAAATATCACATATTTCAAGTCAAACTAAAAAGACCAGAGTAAATGTGTCACCTTTTAAAGTTTTGTGATTTACCTCCCGGTGATGGAAAAAACATTCAAACCAGATGAACTGTTTGCTGTTGAGGCAGTAACAGAAGGGGGAGAATTACTTGGTCACATTGAGAGAAAAAAAAATCATTGCATTTCAAACCCACTTTATTGACAGCTTCTTGCCCTCAGTACAATGCTATGCAAGATTTGAAGTGCTGAGCACAGAGGAATAAATATGGCAATAAATACAGTACCGACTCGCCTCACTGGCCGCCTTTAGTTCACACTTGCTGGAGCCATCAGAGCTTCACCACAAACACACAAACTGAGAAGACATCACACACAACACTGAGCCAAAGGTTTTTCTTTCCGCCTAATGTTACAGTGGTCATAGATCAAATTAGACTGATATAAACGGCCGTTCAGAACCGCTTTAGGAAAGAAAAGATGTTCCTTTTTTAAAATGTGTCCTTTTTCCTTCCTCATTTTGATACTTGATTAAAGATTGAAATGAGGTGAACAGACTGGAAGCTTTCACATGATTTTTTTAAAAAAGATGACAGTTTTGTACCTGTCAATGCATCCAGCAGAAACCTGCAATGCTCAGTCACTTTATTTAATCATAAAGGGAAAGACTGAATAGTACAATAGCGTCCAAAAATGACATCTTAGTTTAACAACGGCATGCATTGCCCTTATATACGTTATAGGTTTTTACACCTAACAGATAACGATGAGAGAAAAAAAACATCTAATTGGGGTTCAACCTGTCAATCCTGGTAAAACTCCATTTATCCTTTTAATGATAAAAGTATATTTTAAAATCTCAAATTCCTTCTCTGATATGTTATAAAATACCGATGCCTTGATATCAGCGGAAGATTTCATCAGATGTCCTTGCATGGTGGATGTTGATGACCATTTCAAGTACAAGAGTAACAAAAACAGCAAGCACAAATATAAAACATGTCACGTTATGAGTGCTCACAGACAGGTCATCTGGCAAAATCTGAGAAACCACACAGCCACACTGTTACATGTATGGCAGATGATCAAAGGCAACTGGGAGACAACATATTTCACTGGGATCCGGGCTGTGCATTGTATTTATTATACAATACAATAGATGGGGAGAGAAAAAGCTTCTACTCAGTTTAGCTCCACCTCATTTTAGATCTTATTGATTTTCATACATCTCTGATTTAAGTATCCTGAAACATATAGGTTATATGTATATATATCATTATATACGTGAAATATTTCAGGCTTAATTTTGCTGACCTGGTTTTTCCAATATTCCTGGACCAGCAATGTTAGAGTAGTTCTAATATCCATGTATTAATGAAACATATGTGTAGTTTTTAGTATAGTGGTTAATTACAATTACAGTGTATAACACAACCAGCGACACCAGCTCAACTCTTCTCCGCCAGACTTTAAATTTCTTTAACTCTGCTGATTAATTCCTCTTAATATTATGGCGTTTTTTGTTTTTTTTTCATTAGTTTTTTTTTTTTCACATCACTTGTTTTGCTTTGCATCTCTTCAAAAACTATTTGTAACAACTTGGTGAAAAGATGAAGCAACTGAGCAAGATCACTGGCTGCTGTTAACTAGAGATGTAGACATGATTTTCTTTTCTATTAAGAAACGTGTTTCTCCTTTTATACCAAAAAATGGCTAGTGGTTGTTTTTTTCCCCTATCCTTCATGTCTCCTCTCCTCTTTGTCCTGCGCTATATGTGAAATATTACGTAAATTTACAACCCTTGTACAAAAAGTTTGAAAAAAAAAAGTGGATTAGTAAAGCTGTTTAAAATCAATGGACTGACACTTGTTGGAGTGTTAGTCTCCAGTGTTGATCGGGAAATAAAGGAAACAGGATGTTAGTTGTTCAGTAACTGACTACAGTGCAGTACACATATAGTGTGGGCAATTATTCTCTCTTGCACACACACACACAACTAACCTTCACTGTCTCTCTCATACCCTCTGGAGAGGCAGTAAATGGAAACTGATAGCCTACTTGCCATCAGGTATTTAGCACAGCTTAGCACATTTTCAAGAGCAATGGACCCATTGTGGATCAAACTGTTCTTAACTACTGGTTTTGAAGTTGCATTATGGGCACCAATCAATGCCTTCATACACCTTTTGTATTCGTACCCAGATACCAGATAAAACAGAGAGAGAAAGAGAAGGATATTTAAGCAATCTGTGATTAAGGCAGTCTCATAAATATTGCAGAGAGGTTTTTGGCCCCTGTTTTGGAGATAGACCGCCACAACAGTCTTGATTTCCTAGCTCTTACTAACGGCTGCTTCCTATCCCCACAGATTACAGGGCAGACGGGTGGGTATGAATAGAAATGGCAAAAGAAAATCTGCGTATGATGCCACAATGTTCGATCCGTGAAGAAAAAATATCCCATCAAAACAACATCGAGCAGTAATCCTCTTTGGAAGAAAAGGTCATATTTGGTTTGTGTATCAGTCCTCAACGCAATGAGTAATCTTTTACAGGGACCCTAAGAAAAAAAAAAAAAGCACAGCTTAGGGCGATTTAATTAAGAAATGAAAGTAAAGTAGAAGCCTATATCTAATTTGTCCACTGAAGTTAGTGCTAGGGGCTTTTTAAGCGACGTGCAGAGACAAGGATAGACAAAGGTCCCACTTACAGAAGCTTAACTCTGTCTCACTTAATTGAGTTCATTCCAAGATACAGAAAAAAGTCAAAGCAGTTACATACATATTAGCTGGACATAAGGGATGTGGCTCCCTCACTGTCTTCAGTTGAGTTCGGCTTCCTTGCAACTTGCATGTTATGAGTTCAAGCAGTTTTAAAATCTGCCAACATGGAAATCCTTATGTACTGTACCCTTTACAGTGCTTCCAGTTACTGTTTTTAGGGCTTCAAGCACTAACTAGACTTTTATTGGAGCTTAACATCCCTCTCTATACAGGGCAGTAACAATCCCTCAGACCCACTCCTGCATGGAGCGCTTGCAGTACAGTATGTGGCGCTGTGTGCTCTTCCTCCTGAACTGGAAAACAGTGTAGAGGAGGACCATCATGCACAGCGCCAAGACACAGGGGATAGCGATGGCCACTGCTTTCTCTGTGCCCCCCGCGCTGTCCAGTTTGATGACAACATCCACATCACCGTTGTCGTAGTGGCGCTCCTCGGCCACCGGGGGGCTCCAGTCCCAGTCCGGGTCTGCAGGGAGGCCATCACAACCCATGAAGTCCCTCAGGATAGACCTCGGGTAACCAGGCTCCACACGAAGAAGCTGGTTGTTGAACTTCCAATACTCCTTTCCCTTGTAAAAGTAGGTAAAGCCTGGATAGAGGGATTATAGGAGACTTTAGAAACAATAACGACACATAGCCTAG
Organism: Rachycentron canadum; assembly: GCA_038496675.1. Taxonomy (NCBI): domain Eukaryota; kingdom Metazoa; phylum Chordata; class Actinopteri; order Carangiformes; family Rachycentridae; genus Rachycentron; species Rachycentron canadum. Next base: position 14,340,213 of record CM076662.1, on the reverse strand, counting down.
CGAACCAACCTCTGAAAACAACCTCTGAAAAACACAATTATTTTGCAAAGAGCTTTATAAAATATTTATTTCTTTGAAAGTGTCTGGTAACGCATCAGTCCAACCTCACTAACTACTTTTAAAGTCAGTAAAGTGGGCATACCATTGGCCTTGTCCACAAAAGCCCCCTGCGGAGAGTCAGGGATGCCTTTCCAGATGGTGATAGGTTTGGGATAACCTGGGTCCATGGTCCTCAAATCTTCATTGTACCTCCAGTATCTACAACAGGACAGACAGAAACAAAAAGTCAGTCATTACAGGGGTTTACTGCTGCAAATTAGTTTTTTTTTATCATTGATCAGGGCATAAAACCACAGCTGAGGGACATTTGTCAAATGTTTTTGCCTAATGCCTCGATAATGCAGCGATAATGCTGTGACATTTGAGGGATAACTACTGATGCTTTTAAACAGGGCTCACACGCACACAAAAAATTATGAGGACTGAGTCTTACCAAACTGACAGGAACCAAACAAGTGGGGACGTTTGTGTTAATTTTACACTTTTCCAAAAATATTTTATGCTCTATAATACAACAGGGAGGAAAACAATATCAAAGGTGTATAGCTTGATATTATAGCAGCAAAACACATTGTTACATCTTTGGTTGGTAAATTGTCTTTGAATTCAAACAACAGCCATTTTGGCCATTTAATGGTCAGCAACTGACTTGTTCACATGACCAGAGACAGCAAATCAATCATCTATGCTGTGTTTATCTGCCACACACATTCTTTTCAGAGTTTGCTATGATTGATCTGCTTTTCACACCCTGGCACCCACGCACACACTGAAAACTTGTTACAAAAGGTCATTGTTTTAAAAATTAGCTCAAACACCAGCTCAAAATCGTGTTTATCACGATGTGCAGCAGCAGGTCGGGTGGTGACTGTATCAGGCGTTTTGTCAGCTTTCACCACCAGGTCCCCTGGCCTCCTCGGATGTGATTTATCATGACAGCTGAACAAACATGTGAGTCACATCGACATGCTTGCGACGCACGTAGATAAATAGCAGATTCTCCGATTTTGGTTGTTTTGGAAAGACTTCCTGTAAGTAAGATAATCACGATTACAAACGCTGGTCTAACACCAGGTCATCGTGAGCTGGATGCCGAGCAGCATTGAGCCAATCAGTTGTTTCAAAGCAACATGTGATGGCTTGCAGAGCTGCGAAGATGGCAAATTATAAATTGATGCCAAAATTAAAGAGGCATTGATCAACACACCTGTGAAATTATTGAGCATCTCTTGACTCAAAAGTGATTTAATGTTCCAAACACAGACAAACATTGCATCAGTTGAGAGGAACAGAAGTGAAGGCACTGACCAATACTTTAGGACTTAAGGATCCTCTTCTCAACATAGTGTATTATATTTGTGAAAACTAAATAAAACTTGAATGAATGTATTTGGTAACACATAGTTCATTTATTTTTTACAGAGATTTCAGCCATCATTGGTCCTCATAGTACTTGTTTTTGCTCAGATTCCAGCTCTGCCCGACAGCTTGACTTCATAACAGGACTAATAATTGTTCCACACAGACCTGTCTCCTTTGAAGAAGTAGGTTTTGGCGACATCCTCCCACCACACAGCTGTCTCAATGCTCTGAGTAGGCATGCCGCTCCCGAACAGCGAGATGTCCTGAGGGTACGAAGGCTGGAGAGTCGTGTCCTTGAAGACCCAGAAACGGTTTCCTAAAATACACACACACAGTTAGGGACAGTTAGGGCTCTGGGACAAAGACATTATCATAAAGATGACCTCAAAAATTGTGCAAGACAAAACACTGCCGGCTCTCAACTCATTCAAGCCTCCTGTGGCTTAAAAAAAACAAACAAACTGCAAGCCGCTTTATTTATTTCTATTCACGTGATCTCAAAGGTCAGATGTATCACCTCATTTTCAAAATACCTTTGCAGCAGAAAATCCATGCAGTGTTATCTATAATACAATAAACAACAAGATGATGCTCTGAAGGCAACTCCACAGAGACTTGTTGTTTTGAGTTTTATTGAAGCTATTGTTGCATTTAATTCAGTTTGATCATAAGCGCCTGAGGCAGAGTGAGGAGAGCTGCTGTGGTGTGCTTGCAGTAAGTAGCTAGGCACTCACAAACACACAAACACACACACACACACACACACACACACACAGGCAAACAGTTAAGTCCCCATGTGAGAATAAATAAAGCATGAGGCACTCTGATCCCACTGGGTGACAGATGTCATGTTAATCTGCCTGATGGACGGATGTCTGTACCGGACGAGCACCCGTTCTGTTATCGTACAGAACGCAAAACAACCTCACAGTCGCAGTCACAGTCATCAAGTCTACTATTGCAGTATGCAATAAATATCATTCCTAATGAACAAAAAACATTTTATTGTGAGGTTACAAACACTTTTACAGACACTTGTAGTGGTGGTGAACAGTAAAAATTACTTTCTTTTTTTGCCATTTATGACATAATTATTTATCGCATCATCAAATGGTCCTTAGGATTAAAGTGTAATTTGCATTTATTTTATTTTGTTAAGAAAAATACTTTCATTGATGAACTTAATTTTATTTTATATTTGGAGATTTAATCTTGAAAGAAGAAAGCTGATTTTAAAAATTACCTTCCGCAATGATTTAATAAAAGTTGTTTATATTCAGTGTTTTCCAACAAAATGAAACAAATGTGTTAAATACGTTTCCTTCCATATGAAACATTTCCATTTTGGATTAAAAACAAATAATTAAACCATCATTTATCTCCATGTTTACTCGCTAGCACTTTTTCACTCTGTTGTTGCATTGCTACATTTCTTGGCATGTTACAACCACCAACTGTCAATTTGCAAAATGTCATATAAAACCTCTGACAGAAATAGGTGTCATGTTGTCTGTGTGCACTTGTGTGTGCATCCTGATGTGCACAATATAAACAAATCTCCACAGTGCTAAAAATTTCACTGAATTACCTTTGAAAAAGACAAATTTCCCTTCACTATTTTCATAGACAGCATCAATTTTGGGAGGCAAGCCTTTCCAGAAGTAGTTGATCTGCATTGGGTAGCCAGGGACTACTGAATTATCTCGTACTCTCCAGAACCATTGGTCCTATTGAAAAAGGTAAAGCAGAATCATCATCTTCATCATCATCCCAAACCACTTCAGAACCTGCTGCGATGTTTATTCAAACTGACAATCCAGTCTACCTTAAACACAAAAAGCTCCTGGCGGAGGATGGCTAAGGTGTTGAAGCCTCCATCACAGATGTTAGGTTTGGAGTTGGGGTTGGAGGGCTTGGCCCCCTGTGGAGGGCGGTGGGGTCTGGCATGGCGGTCATGCTTCCGGGGGTCTGAGGGTGGATGGAAGCGAGGCGGAGGGACTGTGGGTGGGGGCCTGGTAGGCTGCGGTGCTCTGTCGGGTGGACCTAAAGAGAAAACAACATCTAGTATTTCATCTTTCTTCTATACTTTCCCTGTTTACAGTATTTTGACCAATATCCCTTTAATTATGGTGTGGATGATTTGGACTGTTAGCTGACTCATGTTGTTTTGAAAATAAAAATTGGCTGACCTATTTTACAGGTGACAAATGCTTGTTGCATTAAGCCAATATGACTGATGCCGCAGCATTTGTAATTGTGACTAAACTACTTCAGAGCAACAGTGAAGTGTTAGAGCAATATAATACACATATATCACTGCTCTAAAGCTACTTCTCTGATGCACAGACTAACAAGAATGACTAGTGCTTGAAGTAGAGGGTTACCATAGATTTTTTGGATGCCCTGAAGGTCATCGTGAGGTAGTTTGAAGTTCTCTGTGTCCATGTACTGGTAGAAAGGAGCCATGATAGCAGTGGGGTCATTAGAGTGCTCCAGACCGAGGGCGTGGCCCAGCTCGTGAACCGCAACCAAGAACAGGTCGTTACCTGGAGAGCAGAAGAGGACAACAACATTGAGAATGCAAGCACACGACAGAGCGGAAGAACGCATGTGACTAAACAGGTGGTGAAACACAAGAAGAAAGCATAAAGAGACACAGACATAGTGAAAAGCAAAGAAACACATTGAAAACTACATTGAGAAATAGGAGATTGATATGAAAGCTCATGGCTCATGACTAAAAATGTGTAGCCTGAATCAATGCGAGAGATGTGAAGATAAAACGTCAAAATCAATCTTCTTTAAGGTCTTTTGTGATTATCTGATTAATCAATCATTAAAAATTCAGCAGTACATCAACAGCAATTTTGTTAATCCATCTGAAGGTGCCAAACATTTGCCTGTTTCAGGGTCTCACATGTGAGAATATACTTCTTTTCTCTGTTTTATTCCATTTTAAACTGACATTATTTTTGCACTCTAGGAACTTGCCATTTTTACAGACAAACCATTAAACATTATTGACAAATAACTGGTTAATTAATCAACAATGAAAATAATCGTTATTATGTAGCCCTATGATCCAGATTTAACCTCCATTGAGCTAATGTTGTGCAATGTAGCGCTAGTAAGGGTTACTGAAGGTATTTTCTCTCTTTAGAGAATAAGAGAAGATAAGCCACATGTGAGCCACAGCTCACAGCAGGCAGAGGGACACACACTCACGTTGCTGCCCACGGCACCAGCAAACTAATACAAACACACATTCATATGAACACATACATAGTGAACACGTACAAAGGTCGCCTGGCACAAGCAATGCACACACACAAATAAAAAAAGAAAAAAGTCACAGTGTCTATGGTCAGCACTCAGCTCTTAGTGTCAACCAGATTTAGAAAGAAGTACACCGTTTATGTACAGCTTCTGACTGAAGCTGTCCCCAGGAGATTGTTGCCCTTTAAAACATGATATCCACTCCTGCCAGCAGTGCTGTACAGAACAACCACTGACCCTCAGCCAGCAGCAAAAATGTTACACCTCCCCCTCCCCCATCTATCTAGCACAACCAGCCATCCTCCACCTAACCAATACTGTCCCATAAGGACTCCCAGGAGACAGGCTGGAGCTACCATTAGCGCACATGTCAACATGCAACATTTACAATTACACCGCTGTGAAAGCCCATTAAAGGTTGTGCAGCTTCCCAGACACATAATCTGAGACGGGAGCTTTTCAGAATGAGCCTCAGCACTCAACATGGATAACCATGGGACACTGCACAAGGCTGAACATGAATTTGACTTGGGAGTCTGAGACAATTGCTATTGGAGTTTGAGAACAAAAGCGAGGGAGGAGGGGGAGCTGATGGGTGGCAAGCAGTTTCCCAGAGCAAACACAATGTAAGCTGTAACCATCCTCTCACACTAATGGGAGGGTAGAATGTAAACATATGGCACATGGGTATTTGGTATACAACCCATAATAACTAACCTTACATGACACTAACGACAACATAACTAAACATCACACAGCAAAACTTGGCCTGACAAAAAGCAACATGATAACCCGTATTATACTAACCTCAAATAACCTAACATACCCACAATAACGTAATATATGTAACTAAACGTAACATTATAACTAAACATAATGTAATAATAACATAACATATCACCATATCATAACATAACATAACACAACACAATGTAACAAAATTACATAACACAACATGACATAACATAACATAACATAACATAACATAACATAACATAACATAACAAAATTACATAACATGACATAACAGGAAACCTAAATGGTTGGAATGGAAAAGTAATGCTGTGGCTGGATATTGTTATTTTTATGTAGATCTCTTTTACCACTGGGCTATATCAAATTCACTAAGAACAGAATAGCCATAATCATGTGCCTGCAACCAATGTCTTAAAATAGCCAGGCTTTATATCCTGTCATCTGAAGAGCTTATTATGCAGACAAAAAACATCAAAATCCTGACAGATGGGGTGATGCGTCTTTACAGAGCACAGCCATCAAAGACATCTCTGCATTTTTTTGTTTTTGGTTAAGCATCCTTCATACCCTGCCCCGTGATAGCATCTCAGTCCTATTGCCCTGCTGCCTGGCCATCTGTTTTTCCATTATTTGCTTTCTATCAGTCCTTATCTTTCCGTCTTGATGATTGGGTCGTTTTTTTTTTTCTGGTTTCCCTCTATGTTCTTCACTTCTTCAACACCCAGTTTTGCCTCACTGTCAACATTCAGCACCCAACAGCCTTTTATTTCCTTCTTCCCTTTCTTTTTCCTTATCTCTGTCTTGTCATTTAATAATTTCCTTTGCTCTTCCTCACTGTGGCCTTTTCTTACTTCTGCTTAACTTGCTCCTCACCACCACCATTTACTCTCTCTCTCTCCTGGTTTGGGGTTTATTTTCTCTTCCACTCACCATCATGGTTGGGGTTCCCCAGAGTCCAGGGCTCATCTGAGTCAAAGTGTGTGTCCCCTCCTATGCCAGGGCCGGGGAAATAGGCATGGGCGAGGAATCCCCCCTCCCCATCAAAGGGCGAACTGTCACCATGAAAACCTGAAGCGAAGATGATGGTGATGTCAACATCACGCCTGCCCGTCTCTAGGGCGCTGTATGGAACAGCCTCGAAGCGTAAGGGAGTCACACCCTGCCAGACGTCAAACGCCCGCCGAATGGCATCATGAGTCTCCCGGGCGCCCACCTTTGGCGTGACATTTTTTATGCTATAGGAAGAAAAAGTACACTATCAGGAAGCTATCAGACTAAGAACATGTCCTGCAAGTTGTAGTTTCTAACAGTCAAATACATCGACTTTAGTGGCAAGGTGAAACTAAATGGCACAAAACATAGAGAAGAAGAAGAGAAGAGGAAGTAAAATACACACTGCATCAACCCTGCGCTTTGTTATCCCATTAATTTCAAGTGAACTTTTTTTTTTCTTCTAACTTTTCTAAATGAGGTGACACAAAAAAAAAGTTTCACTTGACACAACTATTTCAAGCCTGGCAGCTTTCACTGAACTTTTAACACAGCGGTCGTTATCAGTCGCTGGCAGGCAGAGAGGAATGGGAAATCTTCTCCCTTCCTCTCCACTCATTTTCATGAATAAAGTGCAGTCAGCAGCAGCACCGGCTCAGCACTGATTGACATTCCATTAGGAGAGGTGGCTCGTCAATTCAAATTCGGGGAGGAAGGAAGGATTTGAATAAATTGACAGTGTTATCGTCTATTACTGCTGTAACCTGTCAATTTGCAGTTGTGCCAGAGACCCGTTTATCGGTTCTCCTCAGAACCTATTAAAAGCCGGAGCTTAATCAGGCGAGATAAGATGAGAGCTGGAATATTTCTGCTGAGATTATGGACAATTTACTCTCAGGATTTTCAAACAATTTCATATGAGGGAGAGGAAAAGCCTTCAATTTTCATGCTACTCATCTGAAATTGTTTTGTTTTATGAAAAGGGGAAAATAAATTGAAGAGGGTTAAAAGAAAAACAGCCTGATCCCATTTTTCATTTTGCCAGCAAGCTATTTATACAGGGAAAATAAACATACTCACAGCACACATGGGCAAATTTATCTGTTAATCTCTGTGTGTCTGGATGTGTGATTGTGACTATATTTGTGTGTGCGTATGCCCCCACATACGTGACGTACTTGTGCGGTCTCTATGACAACACAGAGCATGTGATCCCAGGAGGACCGGAGAGAAAGAGAGGGAGCTGAGAAAATTAACACTAGCACATCTGAACCCCATAATAAGTGCTGCTGAACTCAATAGTCGCTATGACAACTGCCTCCACTGTCTCTCACCTGTAGGTGATGTGTGTACGTTGCCACTTCTGCCCCGTCAGCGCGTATCTTCGCGTCCGTGACCTCGAAGCACTTTTAAATTTGTCCGGAACTCCACAGCGAGGCTTTTGCATCCAACTTGGAGGAGAGAAAAGAGAGGAGGAGAGAGGAGGAGAGAAGAGGAGAGAGGAGGAGAGAGGGGGAGAGAAGAGGAGAGAGGGGGAGAGAAGGGGAGAGAGGAGGAGAGAAGAGAGGAGAAGAGTCAGAAAGGTTGGCAGACAAACACCATCAGATGACTACACAAAGCAGTGAAGGATATTATAGTTGTTTTGTTGACAGGTGCCACATAATCACATCAGCGGGATAAGTGGGTGTTGTGCAAAAACACTACACTACTGCAAACTACTAACTACTTTTCTCATTCATACCATATCACATACACCAGATTATCACAAGTACAACACACACACACACACACACACACAACACATAAGCAAAACATGGATTCTCACCTCAGCGTGATATCACTGCATCATCATGCAAAATGAGAAGAAGGAAAAGCGTTAAAACCTTCACCTGAGGTTGTTTCAGGAGAGGTGGTGGGGAGTGAAATAAACATCTCTGTTTCTGTTCTTCACTAATTCATTGAAATATTGATAGCCATTCCTCTTGCATTTTAAATGAATGAGTGGAGCATTTGCATTAATGTAACATCAGCAGCCTGGTGAAAGTGCACGTGCTCGTCAGTTTACACGTACATGGCCCGTGTGTATACTCACTCCTTGGTTTTCTCATCCAGTGTCCCTGTGACATTGAGACCGTAGACGCGCTGCATGGCAGCGATGGCTGAGTGCATGGTTTGTGCAGAGCGCAGGACAGACATTCCCGGTTCTGTTCGGGGAAGGTAGCCATACCGCTGTAGCCATCCCTATGAGAGGGAAGACATATTGTGGCTATTTTAAGACTTGTTTTGGACTCGTCATTAGAAAACTCAGGGAGGAACAAAATGAAGATGGGGAAGGAGACTACATGTGAGAAAGGTCCTTTGTTCAAAAAACCAATACCTTAATCATCTGCAGGAATGTACATTCAACTTGGCATTGTGTGCAATACATCAAAAGTGAATGAAAGACTGCATGACTTATTTTTAGCTTTAGCTTGGACTTATTTTACCCAAGACAGGAACTTGAATCTCCATTAGTTTGATTCAGTTTGGTCCCACATGTTACCATTTCAATACATTGTCATATTTCAATAATCATACTTGACACTGGTGGTTGTCTAGGGCACCACAACCAGAGCTGAGAACAAAGTTTTATTTGTTTAGTTGCCTAACATTTTTCCAGTGAATTAAATGCACTAGTAAAAACCGGCTAGGGTGACTGGCAAAATCCCAGCTGCAAACTTATTTCCTTAACCTCTCGTCCACTGCCAAGCCCAGAAAAAAATCAATATGAATATGGCTGTGCATCATTCATTTTGCATCTCACAAGATGCTGTGACATGACTAACAATTGCTACAATATTTTTTTTTTCATTATTGTAAGAACTGAGATTGAGTAACTCTCATTGTATTTAACACCAGAGTGTGGTTGAAATGTTTATAAGTTTGATAGAGATACTTATAGAAATGATATGTACTATAATCTATTGTTTGCTTAAAGCGTCCATTCAGCAGTAGTACAGGTTTAGATTTGAGTGGCATATAAATTCCTATTTGTGAGCTTTGTCTGACTCTGTGTCTTACACTAGTGTAGATGAGCAGGACTGTGGCCCTGCCTCCTCTTGCTCTACAAAGCCACAGTGTAGCTCGATACTGAGAGAGGTGACACAGAGCATCATCCAGGGGTCATTGCCAGACTCAATCCTGATGCTGAGGGGCCACAAGGTGCCCACGCTATCCACAGCTGTCCACTCAACACAACCAGCTGCCTTCCCATCACTGCGTAGCCTATGAGAAATGCTCCAGCTAGCTAATCTGTCCACCCCCCCCCCCCCCCCAGCCCCCTCGCTTCCTCTTTCTGCCTCTATCCCTCTTTCTGCTGAGCTAAACGCCTTGTTTATCCCCCTTTTCCCTTTCTCCTCTGGGTGTGCATCCTGCATGTGTGTTGTGCTTGTTCAACGGCACACATCTCAGAGAGATATCAGGCAAATTTCAGTGAGCCAGAAAATTGAATAATGATGTGTATGTGTGACTGAAAGCCTCAGCATTTAATTTCTTCAGACTGGTGGGAGGGGAGCCTGTGGTGAGGATGGAAATGACATCAATTAATAAGGTACAAAAAAAGCAAATCCTATTATGCAACTTGTGTCTGCAAATGTTTAATCTCCTCCAACACTAGGATGCTGCCAAATGCATGTCTGACTTTATGTTGGCCTACCACAAAACTATATGACAACCCAGTGCTGTTGTGCATCCCTGTTAAAAAAGACCACTCTACGTGCAATGATATCTGGGTTGCACATTTGGGATCAGTGGGCTGGATCAGCTCAGCTGATGCACCGCAGTGTAATAACCTCAAATGAGCATCCTTCTGTTTCATTGAACCCCACAAATGAGGAATGTGAGATATTTTCGTTGATCAGTACGTGAGCTGTGCTGATAGGCTTACAATGTCTCTATGTTATGCGTGATGGTAATTGTCCCCACGGATAGCGTGGGGAGAGGCAATATATACATGGTTTTCCACGCCGAGGCAGATGATGTGGGGGAGATAGCGCGGTCATTTATGATAACCAGGGAGGGAAGGCCATTCATCTTACCTCAACGCTGAACTGATGATCCTCCTCTCCGGACACGGCACACGAAATCCAAAGCAAAAAATGCAAGCAGAAAGCTGCCGCGTAAAAGCTATCCGATGGTTTTCTTTTACTGGAGGATACTAAGGTCATAATGACCTGTTTTTCCCGAGTGTTTATTAGAAGAAGCCGCCCGTCTGCTTTGGCTCTTGTGTCAAATGAAAACCATCAGGCGAGCTGTCAAGGCAGATTCAGATGAAACCGAGAAAAGGACCCCGCGTTTCATAAAAAAAAAAAAAAAAAATCCCGACGGTGGCATAAAATGTTCCGATGTCAAGCAGAGATAACGCGGCATGTTAGACCCGCTGCCCTCGCCATTCTTATTTACATCAGGGGCTACATCTACCCAGCAGCATCAATGGCCATGTACAGTACCCAATCTGCGCAAGATAGGCTCCCTCCCGACTCGACGCCTGCGCTTTGATTTCTCATACAGCGCAGCGCTGCTTGGCAGCATCCTGAGAGCTGCCCTACAGAGTGCATGAGAGATGAAATATCATTCTCCTGAACTGCCTGTGCGTTTGACTCTTACACTGCACAGGCCACAGCTCTGTGCCATTTAAAGCGAACATGTGCAGACAGTTTGGCCTTCAATTCATTATAGTAAACAAAGGCCCAGATCTAGATCATAAACTGGTGTGGTCTGCATTCCTCTGCTGATGCTAAGATAAAGCTAAGACAAATGATTTATTTGCGGTCTGACAAACAAAATATACCCCGGATATCGCCAATAATTGATAGATTAATCAGTCACACAATCATCATCATCATCATCATCATTAACCTGTATGTGCACAATCAGGACATCGGGGAATAAGGAGTGCAATGGCTTCACTGTGTTCATTTATCATATATATATATATACATATATATATATGTATATATATATATGTATGTATATATGTATATATATATGTGTATATATATGTGTATATATAT
>CM076662.1:14305759-14318765 GCA_038496675.1 Rachycentron canadum | reverse complement strand
CCCCCTCCCCCTCCTCTACCTGGGCGCCTTGAGAGGCGCATCTGTCCCCCCTCCTCCTGACGTCAGAGCTGCCAGCAGCTTGTCCTCTCCGCCTGGGCTCGGGCTCGCGGAGATACCAGCGAGGAGGAGGAGCAGTCAAAGTTTGACTTTCCCGGACGAGGAAAAGTCTTCTACCCCAAACGACGCAAAAAGAAAAGGGACCAGGAGCCAGAAGGTTTTTTTTTTTAGGCTTTACCGAAGAGGATTATCGCGTCCCGCTGACATGGAATGACACCTTCTCGCCAGTAGCGTCAAAACCAACGATGGCAGCCCGTTTTGTGGAGTGGATCAGTCTCACCTCTCTCCTGTGCCTGGGCTCCTGCGTCCTGGCGGAAAGGAAAGGTATGTCAGCTCTCACAAACACGCAGGGCTCCGCCGCTGGGCTGGAATGGTGAGACAGGCTTTCGCTTTCCTCTCTCCTATCATTGACACAGGTCTCGCAGACACAAATCACAGACTTTTTTTTTTTTTTTTCTTAACTCGCCATAACCAAAAACCACAGAGAGAGAGAGAGGGAGAGAGAGAGAGAGAGAGAGAGAAGTTTCTCACAGTCTCGCCGGTTCAGCCGGTGACCTCCCGGTTTGGGAGCGACTCGCAGAGGCTCCAGGAAAGTTTAGCCTTCGTTGTCGATGTGGGGTCGGTGTTCAGAATCGAGCACGGTTGCGGAAAAGTTCATTTGCCAATTAATAAACTGCGCCGATACGCGATTCTGCCGCATCCTGTGTAGGAAAGTACACAGATTTGCGAAGGAGGTGATGATTCAAAGGGGGGATGTGGATTGTGCAATTTAGTCAAGTACTTTGCTTTGGTTTCCCTTGATGTAATATTTTGCATCTTTTTGTGGACACGCTGTCAACATTTCTGCCTGCAGTGCTCTGTGCGACGTTGTAGGCAAAAATAGATTTAAAACTGGGGCATGCTGTCACCTTGAAACGCACTAAAAGACGCATTTGTAACTTTTCCTCACTCGCACAGTCACTGACGCTGCCATAGTTTCCCGTCTGCGGTTTGCCTTTCCCTCTGCAGCCAGTCCACGTGCATTTATATGTAATTGTGTGCACCCTCTCACACAGCAGGAGACTCTGGATGCACTTGCAAGTCCTCACATCTGGCCCTCAAAGGGAAAATGTGAGAACAGTCATTTCATTCTCCCCTGCACAAATGATAGAAAGCAGAGAGTCTGGGAAACATGGTGTGGATTGGTGAAAGTATCAAAGTAGCAGGAGCAGGTCTCTGCATTCCTTTTCTGTTGGCCTTCATGTTAAGGCCAAACAACTGTGTTTTGACTGTTACTGTTTTCCCATCTTAACACAATGTCTATTTTATGATAATTGCTGAAATTTCAGGCTCTTTAAATGGACACCTCACTATAGCCCATACAAACATTTGACATAGATAAGACTGAAAGATAAACCAAGGAAAGATCTCTGTATCTCGGTGGTGAAATTGAAATGTTTGTGTGAAGTTTGAAAATCTAGTAACTTCATAGTTTGAGTGACTCAGACCTTGTAAATGCCAGATGTCAGGAGAGAAAGTGACCAGGAATATCACTTTACTCCCTAATGACTTTAACTTCCTATTCTCATGAATCATCATTGTCGACACTCAGTGCACTGTTGTTCCTCCTTATTAGCAGATAAGCACAGTGTGTTTGTTGCCAGCAGCGCACGTGCAAGTTGCATCTTTCCTGTCTGCTCCAACAAGTAACAACCAGTGCTGCTTTTCACAGAACCATAACAAATCAGAAGTGTTTGTCAGCCAAACAGACAGAGTCCCTAAATATTTCTGGGCTTCTAAACAAACTAGACGAGCGCACATTTCATGCAGCAGCAAGTCTCCCACAGTAAATAAGGATTTGAGATTTTTATTAAGACCAGAGAAGATTAGAAATGAGCAGCTGTAATGATAGTTGGTTTAATTATGGTTCATCCTTTCCAACTGATCCAGTTTCCGTTTCCAGGGCAGTGTGAGCTCCACCATATGGCCTGACAGTCATAGTTGTTGTTGTTGTTGTTGTTGTTGTTGGTTTTTTGTTTCTGGCCAGGGGCAGGACAGATGTTCTTTTGTGGCACATCAGGTTTGTCTCAGCACACAGTGTCCATAACAGCCAAACGTGATTTGAACAAGATGTCAAATTCCAGTAATGTTCCTTTGGCATCAAAAAAGTCAAATAACACTTGCACGGAGATGTGGGGTGTTTTGTATCTTCATGAACACAATTAACACAAGAATTCATTTTTGTTATTGATTAAAGAAAGATTTGCTGGATACTGCCCCCATGTGTTCTTGGAGTTAATCGTACCATCCAGTTCGCAGTAAGTTTATCCATTAACTCAAAATGAAACCCATCAGGCCGAATGTATTCCTTAATAATTATATATTGACTATTTACAACTATATTGTGTGAGTTTGATGTTTGAGAAAAACCATATGACTCTCTGAAAAAGGCCTGAACACAACAATAATTGTAAGTCTGTTGAGACTGAATTTTGAAAATATTTCCCAAATAGACATCAGATCACTTTTATTTTGAAAATCAGAGGTTTTATTTTTCTGTCTTGAAGATGATTAAATATTACAAATACTGTTCCCTGTGTATTGCCAGCTGTCTGACCACCTAAATATAGATATATGAATATGGTATATTTCATTTGTGTAAAAACTTTCGTGGAAAAACCAAGTATCTCCAAAATGTCAAAACAAGAATGAAAACAAGCTTGTTCTCAGCTTGAGCCTTAAGAAGTCAGATAATTTTCTCAGCCCTCAAAGGAGCATGTAATCCTTTGACTTATTTTAAAAAAGTGTTTTTCAGACTGAATGCTCGATCTAATTTAATAAACTCTGTTTGACCTGAAAGTGTTTGTGTTGCTAGGAGGCAAGTGAGAACATCTGGCCAGCTGTTTGCACTTGGAAGTGGCAAAAGATTTTCAAATTGAGAAAAACTTGAAATTGATCGTGGAAAATAAATCTTTGGCTCATATTACTATGCATTTGTCTGAAAAGTACGCTTTGAACATTCATGGATGAGTGAGCTGAAGACGGAGAACGTCTCATGGTCACATTAACAGTGTTGCTCTTATCACACAGTAATTCACACACAGTAATTCCTAATATTTCAATTGACAGGTCGATTTAGCTCTCGTTTACAGAGCGATTGTCCAATTAAAAACTGTAGGCCCTGACCTTAGCCTTTCCAAATGAAAAACTCAAGAGCAACAGTGTAAGGATTATAGCATGTCAGACTAACTAGCCCCCCTCCCAACAGGATGTTGATGTAACATCAGAAAGATATCGGACTCCCACCTCGGGCTAATTGACATTGTGACGTTTAGCAGATGTTGGGCTTTTCTTACAACATGAACATCTGTTTTTTGTGTCAATATACTGTTGGCATGAAACATTTGGAAGATGTTGGATTTTGGTTACTTAGCAACACAACCTAAAACCAACTATCATTATTATTAGAATCAGAATCACAATCCTCTTTATTGCCAAGTAAGTTCACACATACGAGGAATTGGACTTATTGGTGCCAAACAGTGATAATAAACTAAGTAAAAAGACAAGGGAGTAAGAAGTAAAAAGCAAGTATTGTGATACAAGGAACATAAATATTAAGTGTAACATAAATAATAATAGAGCAATATATTGAGTATAAAGAATAAGTACTGACTGTTGTACTGACATACGTACAGACTACAGGTATGTGCAAAAGTTTGCAGTACTGAAGTAAAGGGTGCAATGTGTAAGGGTAATAGTCCAGAAAGATGTGCATTAATGTAATGCATTAAGATAATGAATAGACTTTATGTTAATGTAATGTTTCTTAGATGTTGTCTTGGCCACATCACAACCATTTAAGCAAATATCAATGTCTATCAACGTTGGCTCAGTATAACATTTGCAGCTAAAAGTAAATAAATGAAAATCATATCTGGGAATCATATCAGCCAGATGGTCATTTTGCCCCATCAATCAGTCCATCTTTAGCTGCTGTCCCGTTATGGGGAAGAAATGCATTTGAGTTCTGATAACGAACCCGACGGTGTTATCAGCCTGTCCCGCAGGAAGCACTCCTGTCAGTCGCTTCTCTCAGCGGCAGCCTGGCAAGGTGTGATGGCTTCCGTGGGAGTCAGACAGGACTTGCTGAATAATAGAAAAGCTCTTTGTCCCATCTGCTGCCATGCTCAGTTTATTAACTGTCATCATCTGCAGAGAGGTTGTAAATAATGCCCACAGCTTCACCCTGCAGTCAACCACAAGTAATAGCTGTTGTAATTTATTTCCCTGATGAAAAGCTAAATGGTCTCAGAATCAATTTATCTGTGTCTGTTTTGTGACTGGAGTTGTATTGGAGAGATGACAGTACTTTTTTTTATTTTTTTTATTTTATTAGAAATATTTCTCCTAATATCTCTTCTACCTTTGGTTTGTAGAACGTTTAAACCCAAAGTGCAGATATGAGAACCTGCCTGAGAGACCCTTTAACTGGGTTGTGAGTTAACCTGTAAAAGATAAAACTAATCTCAGGGACATGTCAATAGCTAAAGCCTTAATCCCTAATACAAGGTTCCCCCAGACATCATTGGGCACAGGATAACCCGCTTATATCAATATGCTTTTTCAGAGTTAATGGGTTATTCAAGTTCTCGACAGAATGGGATTGGAGGATAATATACTGTATATAAAGGTGAAGTCCGGCTCCAGCATCATTTAAATGTGCTTGCACACCTGCAAAAGTTGAGCTGAATCATGAAAAAATTTTACTCCTGCAGAGCATTTCAGCATCTGAGTAAGTGCTTTTCCCTCTGCATTGTGTTGGATTCTAACAACCAGACTCCCTCATCAGTCATCTGTTTTTTGGGTTTTTTCATCACTTTTAAAAAACCATACCTTTTCTTTTCATTAAAGGGATTAGATGGATGTCGGTAGTGAAATATAGGTTATGATCCTGTGTAATCCTAGAATCTCCAGTCTGTGTTTCAGCGTTCAGTATGGCCCTGGTGTTACTACTGCTGCTGCTGCTGCTGAATCTTGCCGGTCCTCTGATGACCTTGCCAGACTTCCATCTGCTGCAGCCATTGCTGGAAATACTTTTTTTTTTTTTTTTTTTCGTCCGTGGGATAATTCTCGCCACCCACTTTTCTTAGCTTTGATAAACTGCCCCGTGTCTGAGCGGTTAGAGATTTTAGAGACCTGCTGGCGAGGTGCGGGATTTTGGTTTCACCCCAGGACAATAGTTCCTCTGTCAAGAGCAGGTTATCAGGCTGCACTGATACTTTTGTAGAGCAGCCCAGCTCTGCCGTGCTGCAGACGCACCCGAGGCTAGATGTGTCTCATCGAGAGAAAACACAGAAGTGAAGCAGCTTTGTTCTTCTTATTTTCAACAGTCTGAATACAGTGAATCTATTGTGTGTGAACATACTAATGAGTTGTTATATATGTTAAGAAATACCACCTGCTACAGGACTGACGTGAAGCGTTGTGAGCATTTCATTTGGCCTCCCATTCAAAATAAACCAGTGTTTATTGTGTGTGTTACTGCAACTGCTCACTTCCATTCAGAGGTTTGTATACATCCAACGAGAACACAACATGGAATAAGTGAGTAAACGTGGTTACTCATTGAACTGATTGGCATCTTTTGTTTGGACATGGTGACAAAGTCATCCGCTGCATTTATGGCCTTTCCATGATCCACTGGCTATGCATAGAGTCTCCAGTGGAAAGAGACCCAGGAATTCAAGTTGGAAAAAGGGCCTTCTAATATCTTCCCATCTCATCAGGAGTGTGTTAAAAGAGGAAAGAGGCCACAGCTTCAGTTCAGCCTGTCTAAGTATGTCTATCTGTTAAGGCCAATCAAAGTGTTGTTGCTTGTCATGATTTTATCTGATTTTCTTCTTTTACCTTGGGGCAAAGTTTTAGCTCTGTTTTGTGGAAAAAACATGATCTCACTAGTAATTCTTATTTTGCTGGGGATAAAAATGTATATTGAAAGATTATAAGTAGTCTTTACGAATGCCTAGTGTCTAATTGGTAACCAAATAAAATAATCAAAATTTTTATTTGACTAACACTCTGCTTCAGAGAGAGCTACTCAATAATTCAATTAGTTGATAAACCGATTAACCAGTTCATCATCATTTTTAAAAGCATCTTGGATAATCTGTGAAATTATTATTATTAAAATACACAACACTGCCTGTAATTTAAGATTCTCAGTCACAAAATCTTTTTTTGACAATACAAACTTTTAATTTTGAATTTTTTTGCAATATTCAATTAACCAACCAATGACCAAAGACAATGATCCAATAATATGACACTTATAGTTAGTTGAAGCCCAAGTTAAGTATTGTATTAAGATAAATCTGGTATTTGGCCAAGATAAGAACAAAACGGAAAAAAAGGAACAAAAATAAAAGAAAGATAATAGATGTAGTAGGTCTACATTAAGCATCTTCAAAGACACATTTTGTTTAAGATCTGTAGGTACTAAGTTTTTTGAAGACAGGTTCATACTGAACAGGTAACGTAAGAAAAATGTAAAAAATATCTTCAGTTTAATCTCTGGGTTAAAATAAATACACCAATTTCAGCTCTTTTCATTGGCTGGGATATATTTGGAAGTGTATTATACAAGTTTGCAGAAACATTTTTTTAGTTAGTTTATTACTTCATTTCTGTTTCTATTTTCTATTTTGACAAGGCTGCTTTTGAATGTATCTTGTCAGTCTGGGACAGGCTAAAACAGTAAGTCAGCTCCAGCAGTCAAGGTGGAAAGTGGGCACAGAACATGTTTCCATCCCACAGGCTTTCAGCTTGGATGAAAACCATGGTGCTACTAACTGCAAACCCAGCTCAAGAGAAATTTGCAGCTCCACTCATTTCAGTTCAGTTCAGAGGGCCAGTGAACAGACTGTCTGAGGCTTTTTTTTTTTTTCTTTCTTGGAAGCAAATAGTCGGTTTATTTGTATTCAGCTCTGAGCTGTATGGATCTTCATGTCACATAGCAAATGTAAAAGATGTCAGCGACTTGGACGGGGTGGTGCATGGATCAAAGAAAATCAAAGCAGGGGAGAAAAACAGGGAAGTCAAGGATTCACAAACAAACATCAGAAGCCTGGAGTGAGAGCTTTGAGTGTGCCCTCTGTTAATTGTCCATCAAAGAGGCTTTGTGAGCTGTTTCTCCCAGTTCCTCCTGCCTCACTTGAGCATCTCTCACCATTATCCCGAAGACTTCCCGTAGGTGTGGCATCTTCTCTAATGACCTGCAGGTCATTTTGAGGAGCAATCGCTTCGAAGAGGACTCGCCCAAAAGCGGATTCCCCTACAGGGAGGAGAACAATAGCTTCACATGCAAATCTCCATCTCAGAATATTTCTGAAGAAAGCATTGGTTGAAGGGTGGTGGCTGATCTCTGAAGCTTGCTTCCCAAATACATTTAGCCTCTTCCTGTGTGGTCCATTGGCCTAGTAAACTAAATGGTGCATTGTAAGCTGTGAGTCACTGTTAGTGGCTTGGACCTTGTAGTACATGATGGTTAATTTATCCAATTTTTGTAAATGAATCCCTGCATTTGTCAAAAGCAATTGGAATGGAGATCCAGGATGTTTAATTTGTAATCTCCTTTGCAGTGTAAGGAGGGGGGGCTTCCTGCTTCACATCCTGATTAAAAGGATGTCAGAGCTCTTTAACAGCTTTAACCTGAAGCATTACGCTATTTTCCATTAGTTTGTATTGGCCTCAATCTATTCTATTAGTCTAAAGGTTTTACTTTTTCCGCACTCACATCTGTAAACAATGGAGAATGTGTAAGGATCACTGAAATGTTCAGCTTCACTTGACTTGGATTTACTGCAACAGACTACATCACATAGGGTGTGGGTGAATATGTCTAAATGAAAAAAAACTGTCTACTTGATTTATAGAATACATAATTATTTATGTATTTCAAGAGGATCCTGCTCAGACTTGTCTGATAGTTTTCATCGCTTGGCTGCTGATGAAAACGTGTTTTCTTTGCCAATGTTATTAAGTTATTACATCCTTCATTGCAAGGGAGTGGTGGAGTGTCAGTCAAGAGTATATAGCATTATTGAAAAAGGAGTAGTGGCGAGTAATAACTAGTCAAACAGAAACAGAAGTTGTTTTGTCTAATTTGGGCTTCATAAACTGTCAGCCTTTAATACATCCCCTGCAAGAGAAACAACTCCAGTGATTTTTGGGGGCTTTTATCTTGCATTCAACAGCACTTGTATGTCAGTATTAAGAGTAAAATAGGCTTATTAAACAAGGAATTTACTTTGAGACAGCAAAGTTTCTCACATGCTAAGTAAACAAAGACATGCAGAATCACTTGTTAGCTGATACCTGTATTGCCTCCAGGTTTATTCTTGTCTAGACCCCCTGTCAAATCTTTGAATGGGCCTGGTATTGACAAGTTGCAGATTGCAAAGCTTAAATTCTCAGTGTACAGTGGCGCTTATTGTGGCTTCTTAACAGGAGTGTCTACCACACAAAATGTTAAAATGAACCATTATGCACGAGTGGGTGTTGGGGTACTGACTGAGATAATGGAAGAACAGACACAACTGAGAATGACATGCAAAAAAAAAAAAAAAAAAAAAAGGAAAGGAAATTTGCATGAGACAAATGAATTCACATCCAACCCCTTTCGGCTCATGTGTAGACCAAAGTTGAATGAATGTCTCTTTTCCTGCAGAAACCCCTAAGTCTTTGGACAAAAGGTTCTTTATTTGGGACTTTGTTGTCTTCTTTGACAGAGGCTTATCTGTCTTCCTTGACCTTAACTTGCCATGTAGACATGACTTAACAGCCCTGTGTCAACAGTGAGGAGAAAAGCATCCCTGTTCATAGAGACTCAGAGGATAACGGAATCTATTTAGTTGTCTTTGAGCTTGATATTGAATCAGAGTAACCGGCTACGGGATCTGTGCAACTACAGAGAAAAAAACTGTCTAAGCTTATTATGTGAGATAATTCGCTCATTGCTCAGGACCAAAAGAGAAGGTGGTGTACAATACGAGATGCATTTCTCTTCTGCTACACACAGATATGTGTAGAGAACAATACGTTATGCCTTGAAATGGTGACATGGCCAGACGTGTTCACAGCCACAGCGGCTCTGAGCTTAACATCATAGTGTTTTGAGTGTTGCTTACATAGTTTAATGGCAATGCTAACATGGCAGATGTTAGCATGTTTCCTGCGCTCAGTAGCTAGGAATTGCTGATTATCGCTAAACGCAAAGTTTAGGTGAGGCTGATGGGAAATGTCATTAGTTTGGCAGGTGTTATTTATTATCTTGTGTTCTATCCAATAATCGATGAGAAAATTCATTCAAAACCACAGTTGCCAACTTCATGAAAAGTAAGGGATTTACCAAAGCCTTTATGATTCATCCTCTAAAACTTTAAATATCTGTGTAAGATTTAGTCCCAAATAATCTCTTATTTTAATGCATAAACCTGTGGCCAACTAGTGACAGTAGAAGAAATATTAGGGGATTCATTCATTAGAATTCATACATTGGGCAACATGCAGGTCTATACCAAATTTCTTTGCAATTCATCCTATTGTGGTTGAGATATTATGTATTTATTCAATTTTTCAGTCTGGAGATGTGCTCCCAGTGAGGATAAATCATGGTTCATAAATGTTAAATGAGGTAGTTTTGTACATGCCGATAGGTCAGTTTCTTCACAGACCAGTAAAATATAGGCATATCTCTGTCTGAATTACAACAACAACGGTGAAAGGGCTGCTGGCAGTCTATTATATTAGGGTGTGTTTGGAGGAGGAAAAGAAGATGTCAGCCCTTCTCCTTTCACGGTTCCAGCATTTTACAAGCCGGCATCACCTCTCAGGGATTCATGAGCATTGTAAAACGTATTTCATCCCGGTCATTTATAGACGAGGTGACAGCATTGTTCATAATGTGGTAGTGGTGGCAAGGCTCGGCTACAGAGATGATCTGTGATTTGTTTAACTCCCACAGCACTAAAACATTACATCTACTAAACATAACACCCCTTGTGTACTACCTTTTCTAATTGCCTAGTAAGTTTCAACAACACCAATGCTTCGTTGAGCTCAGAATTAATTTCCTGGTGGGACTTTGAGCGTAACGTCTTCATTACCACATGTTTTCATAATTGAAGCCAGAGGCCTGTAAAAAGAAAAAAAATCTGTTTGCTTCACTTGCAATGTTTCCTTCCATAAAGGTGGAATTGATCCTCATAATGCAAGATTTCCCACTACCATTAGGGGAAGCCATACATTTTAAGCATATTCCCATGCTCTGCATCATATTACAGCACCATGACACTTAAAGCATCACTAAAGTGATCAATATCTACTGCTCTCTCCTTTCATTTTCATAACAAACCACTTCAGCTTCATTGCTATGTGGCTAGAATGAGTTCCCTGGTAGAAATACCCTGGAGTGCATAGTTGGGCTGGTGCCAGTCAGTAAGGATTAAGCGTCTGGACCTGTAGTATATCCACTACAACAACCTCTTCCTGAGCTGATTAGGAGGCAGTTTGAGATTTTTTAATATGAATACATTTGTTTGTTTTTTGTTTTTTTTTTTTATCTTAGTGTTATTGCAATAATCAGGCACCCATGAGATTTCCAAGAGATTAAAAATACTCTAAGCCAAACCAGCCAAACCTTCGAGGTCAAAGGACACATAAACAACCCACTGAATTTCTTACACAGTCAAGCAGGAGGTATTTAAAATATGCATGTTAGACTGGCAGTGGAAACAGCCTTTTCTTATTGTTATTCTGGCCTAGTAAATCATCATTTTGGATACTATTTATTTTCTGCTGTCTTCTGCTTCCAAGTGATCCAAACTGTCCAAGATTTATCCTGGGTTATAAATCCTTGGCACCTCTTGGTCGATTGAAAAATCTCTGAAATGAGGTCCAGGATTTGGAGCTGGAAACATCATTACATCTGCTGAACGGGTTTGTAATGGGCAAAACAATCTCACCACAAGGTCCATTTAGTGGGGGGTTCTGGAACTTTTGATCATATCTCACCATCGTCCATTAAAGATTTTCCCAGTTGTTAATGTTTTATGTCCTTTTTTTCTGGCCATTTTGTGGATGTCTTATCAATGCTGTATTAAAAGGTTCAAAGCAAAAGCTGATTTTTGACCGTTAAAGTAGTATGTGTTACTACAAGGTCCATTTAGGAGGTGTTCTGGAGCGTTATCATCTGGAGCTTAATCGTATTACACATTGGAGTTTGCACAGTTTACTTTCTCACCCATTTTGGCTTAAAAGTGGAGCCTGAAAGTTTTCTTCCTGAATTTGGCAAAGCAACGTAGCCACAAAGAGAGGAAGAGAGTGTGATATGATTGAAAGCTCCACAAAAGAAATTGGGCCTAGTGGTGTGTTTCAGCCAATGAGATGAAGGTCTAGAAATATTTGTGTAATGTAAAGCAATTATTTTATTTAAGGTGGTTATATTTCCTGCCTATAATACACAGATAAGATTCTCTTTTTTGCCTCGGTGGGACAATGAACATCTCTAATGTTGGAAAGGTTTTGCTTCTACTGATTGTCCACTCTCTGGAGTCATCGTAGTGGTCCATTGTGCACATTTCATACACAATGACTCTGAGCCAGGGTCCTTGTGTTCAGCAGTATTGCTGTGCTGATAGTGAGGAAAGGGTCTAGCCTGCCAAGTCTAATGCCTTTGATGGCTGACGCAAAACAGTCTGGCCCTAGGTTGTGCAAAAGCCCCTCTGTGTCTCTGCAGTGAGGGGGTGGGCTTGAAACAACCACCCTCCTCAGTCATAATCATCTAAAACAATCTAATTCATTGTTGTAGAGCTTTGTTAACCATATGTGATGTGCTTTTCTTGTCAGAAACAGGATAACGCCCTGCATGTTAACAATGGATGAAATCTGAGCCGTGGGCTTGTGGGAGAGGGGTTTGATGAAAAACTAGCACCATTTTCTGTCAGCCCCTCGCTGTTCACATTACTACAGTAGAGCTGGAATTGTTCTGAAAATACTCTGAAGATCATAACTGAGCACTCCGGGGCCCCAAGTAGTTGGCAGTGGCAGCCCTGTTGCATTTCAAGCATTTCAGTTTGATGTGTCATCAGGAAGACATAGCTAAATTTTTCTGAGCTTTCCTGTGCAAATTAAATTGGTCACACTTTTGGCAAGTACAACACAACATGTAACAAAATAACCCTTTCACAGTGTTGAGAATTATAAGAGCTCCTTGGCTGTACAAACTAATTCCCCAAGCTCCATTTGTCCCTGACTTTTGCCCTCTGCCAGTGGGGATGAGGAAGAAACTACTCATCAGTGCGTTTAAGGGCCTGCTGATGTGTAAAGCAGAGGTTGAAATGTTGAGTAAGGGCTGAGCAACAGAGTAAAGCTCACTAACGCAGACCCCAAGGCTTTTGTATTCCTTTTATGGGATCTTTCTCTGAAGATTTCAGTGGGGCAGAGTTGCTGGAGACATGACTAAGGCAGCAACTAAGTTGTTGGCAGGCAACACTGCAAAGTCGTGGTTAGACCTTCACAGAAATGAGCCTGTCAGCAATCGGGCTAAAAATAAGAAACCCTTAAGCAGAAAGGGTGCCTCAAAGAGTGTCTATCTCCTTTGTTTAGATGAAGTGAGGAGCCCAAAGTGAGTGAGAGTTATCTGTCCTCTCTGTTGATGTGCTCCAACCTGGGCCTGCTGCTCTACGCTGGGAATGCTTAAACCAACAGGGGATTCCCAAATCACAGCTGCTCTCTCCTGCTGGAATGATGTGTGAAATGTGTGGGTTTCTTCGCTTGTGGTTGTTGTTTTTTTCTTTCTCTCTCTTTCGTTTGCCTTTGCCTCTCTTCCTCTGCTCTTCTTGTCCAGTGGCGGTTGGCGGAGAGGGGGTGGAGCGGGGTGGGGTAGAGGGGTGGGGCTGTCTCTTATACA
>CM076662.1:14232363-14305375 GCA_038496675.1 Rachycentron canadum | reverse complement strand
GGTGGGGGGGGGGTCGTCTTGGCAAGAATGGGCTTCAATAGGGAGAATGCCTTGACGTTAAAGAGGAAGTGGGTTGAATGTTGGAACATTTCAGGAGAATGGTGGGTGCGTTGTTGGCATTTAAATGGGGGCCTGGACTAACAGAGGTTGTGTGAGTTTTGGGTAACAGGAGTGGGATTGTTTTGTACCCCTACAGAGCGCTCTAATGGACCTTCCAACAGGGCATGTGAGAGAATTGTCTAACTAATGATGTGTATTGCTTGATTATTTAGGCCATCATGTTAGGCCCCTCATATGTTGGTCACAGCTGGAGAGTAATAAGAGCGCAGCTGTGTTTAACTAACTCCAATAAATCAACTTGGGGCCCAGTAATTTATGCCTTTTTCATTGCATCTTCTTTCATTTATGGTTTATGTCTCTCTTCTGTCTCAGATATCGCTATTGGCTAATGAATACATTGACTATTAAGATAAATATTCAGTATGTAGATTATTCACAGCAGTAGCTTAAACAATAACCCGAATGAATGCAATAAAAATCCTCCTGTGAGCCAGTAACTATATAATAAATTAATAGTTTTCTAAATGAAAGAGTTTGTGCTTGAATTAAAAAAAACATTTTCTCATTTCTTTCCTCTTGCAGCCATGCAAATAATCTTTATTTTCAGACATTTGTCACTGGGATTTAATTTTCCATCCAAACACAATTGATATGAATGGAGTGGCCACCTGAAAGCAGGTCAACAAACTGTTGACACATCAATGCCAATATGTTGACATGGGGTGATATACTCACAGAATGCACTTTATGCACCATACTAATGTCTATGTTGACACAATTGCATCGCATCATCACTGCAGATTTATAAAGATCATCACTAAACTCTAGGGGCTATTATGCATGAAAGGACCAGGGGATCTGGATTTAAAGAAACACTCCAACCGGCCCGCCTCACACCAAAAATCATGTCATGGTCAAAGACACTGAGCTCACATTCTAATGTTTGCTGTGAACAGTAACTGAAGCTCCCCACCTGTGTCTGTTTGATTTAGTGCATTGCGCTGGTGCTACATGATATGGCTTATTGGATAATTGCATGAATTAGCAGGTGTACATCTGTGTAATATCACCTTATAAAGTTGTTATGGCAAACACGTTAGTCTGGTGCAAGCTGCCTATTTAAACATGAAAACGCTTGCACTTCAGTCAACCTGGGAAATATGATTCCATAATCCAGACTCTCTCAAGATATTTTGGTTCCTTTGTCTCCTAAGGGAAGTGTCTGATTCCCGAACAGCTAAACGCTTCACCATGTTCGCCAGCTTGTCCTGTCTACCATTTAATCCTGGGCAGGTAGCGTACAGTAGGTGAATCACACCTTCTTTACTAAAAAGGGGGGTTTCAGAGTTGGATGATGAGTGACTTTACCAGCAATGACAATGTCCATAAGAACTCAATGTGAGTTTTCGTTGGAACTGGTCGTTACAAAAGAACCAGTTCCCATGAAACGTGTTGACAGTGAGGCCTATGACTCATCTTGAAAGTGATGTTTTCAATTAGAGCTGTTTCTCCTTCATTTTAAATTTTAAATTAAATTAAATCAAATAACAATGACAATCTAAAGAATATGTTCACCACGATTGTACTATGAAACCTTGGCAAATATCTCAAAACCTGGGCAATGAAAACCTAAACACAAAATGGTGAGAAACCCTTGGATAAATGGAAAAAAAAGATTTTTGTTTGTTTGTTTTTGTAATTTGGTTGAACTGACATTTTAACCAATTACAAACATATCAATGTGCTTTATATTAGTGTGTGTGTGTGTGTGTGTGTGTATATATATATAAATTATATTAGTCTGTTTCTGGTTGTTAGACGTGGCATTATTGTGGACTCATTATGCTTTAAAGCCTTAGAAATGCAGATCACAGTATGCAGGAGTGACAGTATACATACTGTATTCCTGTGTTTGTGCAGAACCTAAATCCACTGTTTCCTCACACTGAGGTGGAGAGTAAACATTATGATGGGCCCAGCCACAGGTATCTGGAGTGTCTCACTGACTGGTGGAGAGCACTCTTCAAGAGCGGAGAGTAAACAGGAGCCTTTTTGGTCTTTATTTGGTCACTTTGCTGAGCTTCTAACAGACTAAACTTCTCTGACTTTGCTCAAACTCAAGTCAGGGCCAGGCTGTGTCAGCACAGAACTGTTGAGAGGACGTGACGTATTCAGTGGGACGCTTCATTTGCTTGTGTTCTACAGCTGGATGCTTCACGGCTTTGTTATAGCCTCCAGGAAAAGGTCAGCCACGTTCATACATCAAGTGTGAGGCTTTACACCCCCTCTCCACAGTTTGACCCTACAGCCGGCCGCTGCATCCACTGCCTCGGTTAGTTAAACCACAAACCACTCCTGATGCGCCTTTTTTTTTTTTTTTTTTTTTTCCCCTCCCATTTTCTTTTTTTTTTTTTTTCCCACTTCCTTTCCATTAGTTCTCTTTCTCTAATAGTACTTTAAGCTGGATTTAGATCATCCCCTTGTCCTCCTCCCCTGGAGACGACAATCAGCTACCATCTGCTTCAGCATCACGGGGTAGCCGTATGGAACTGACCTGGTGCAAAGATCAACTTCCTGAGATGTCAGAGGGGCTTGTGTTGTTGCATTCACTGGGGATAGGGAGGGAAAGTGGGGGGGTATCCTCTGGCCCCTTTTTTCTTTTCTGAGGACCCAAGATGTTTTCTCTAAGGGATTGATGCATCTCCCACGCAAAGGAAGGGAGCAGGATATCAGGAAAAGTCTGAACTACAAAGTATGTTTATATGAGTATAGTACGCCAACACAGAATGCACATATGTGTAATTGTACTGCTGGTTTAGTCTTTATCTGACATTTTATTCCAGATATCCCCCTCGAATCTCAGCCACTTAGAAAATATAAGAGTGGGAAATGTGAGATGATTGTGCAAATAATCAAGGAAGTGGCTTTTTTTTGTCACTGATAGTGAGCTATGTGAGATTTATGCTTCCCTGAAATCTGGAAATCTGAGTATGTGCAACTCCAAGGAGCCTCTACTCAAACCATAAGGCCAATAAAAACTGATAGTGTCTTTTCCCTCCTTTTACTGTCTGCAGAGACATATGAGGGGGTTAACCATAATTTACCTCTAAATAAGGGAATTAATCTTGGCATCGATTTCTTATCAGCAGAGGAACACTGCAGATTGAGTTACATAAGAGACTTTGCCGTAATGCTGTTGACTTGGAGAGAGAAATAAACAAGTCATGTCAGTTAGCATTGTTACTTCCCTTTAATTATGTATAAGTTTTCAGATAATGCAATAATCAGACTCTGGACACAGCGTAATTGAATTGCAGGTACTAAATGAGAGGAAGTGAATGCGGCAGTGCCATATCTGTTCTCTGTGGAAAGGTATAAAGCAAGATGATTTAAACGTATAGTAGACGGCTCAGTGTGCCAAAGGAAACCATTAGATGGGTTTGAAAAGCTATTGCAATGTCCCAGGAAAGTTTTGGTTTCCATATGTGGACACTCACTGTTTCCCTCCATGGCCAGGAAAACACAAAGTTTCATCCAAATATATAAATGAGACCTCAAAATGTGAATTTATGGTAGACTTTGACCCTTTTGCTTTGGTTGGTTTTAGTACTTTTGGTAACATTGTGCATCAGAGCTTACCATGTTTAGTGAACATGTCTCACGTGTTTACTGTAGGACTTGTCTGCCATGACTTCGGTTTTTACCCTGGTTTCGCTCCTCTTTTTCTCTGTCAAATACGTTTTTCAGCTTCAGAATTTCACAGAAAAAGTTTGTATTTCACAGTTCATTGCCAAAACTGCCCACATCATAATGGAGAACAACTGGCATAGCTTATATGCAATGTAATGCAACAGTCCTTCTCTTATATATTTAACACTGAATGGTTAGATTGGCATGACCTTTCTTTGATTTCCATCTTGGAGAACACTATTACTACTTCGCTGTAACAGTTGCATGTGAGCTCTCAACATGAGTATCATATTTCTTTGAAAGAGAGAAGAAAAATGCATCTTGTATTGTACACCACCTCACTGTGTTGGTACACAGTTGGTAAACACTTCTTTTGGACCTGAACAATGAGCTAATTTTCTCACATAATAAGCTTAGACTGTTTTTCTTTTCTTTTTTTTTTTTACTTTTTTTGTTGCACAGATCCCATAGCCTCAAGAAACAAATATCTACCCACACACCCTTGACTTCCAACACTAGTCCCCAAGTAAACATCAAAAGAGCGATATGCCACCGCACATAGCAACAAGCTTAGATGACTAATCATCGGGTTTATCAAGTCTTTTGTCTTGCTCTGACTGGGTGCTGATCGGCGCAGCACAACCCAGGGAATGCTTTAAACAACCCAAGTGTTGCATACTCGCACACAGCCCACACATGGATATAGCACTGACACAGTGATAATAGTATAGCAGACCAGCCACTCCTTGCTCCTAGAGTTCTCTGGACATTTTGTGACGACAATACAGCTGGAGGAAGTGAAGCAATCAGTAATTAGTCTTTGTCACAGTATCAGTTACGTCTCTTCAGGCCCCACCCTTTCATTTAAGCACATCATGCTCTGGGTTTTTAATGTTTGATGAGTCAAATGTGAATCAGGTGGCATGGAAAAAACAGGGTTCCCTGTAATTTCCGATCTGTGTTTTCTTTTGCTCACCTGCTGTTGTCTGTCTCTGCTGGTAAAAATGTGGTTTGCGAGTTGTGCAACCTTTTTTATGACATGTCTAACTTGTATACACGAGAGAGCCATTTTCATATGTAGAAAGCTGTCTCGTTAGAAGAAAATGAAAATCTAGATGGAATTACAGACATCTTTCAGTCATAACTCCTGTGTTGATACAGCCTTACCTTGTTTCTTTCTCATGTGCTGCAGCCTAATGAGGAAGTCGGTTTATGGTCTTAGAATATCAGGTCATTTCCCACCTGCGCCAGAGTCATGAAATCAACAACTGGACAAGGAGAAGGTTTACCATCACGCTGCTGCCAGCTTGAATCAACAGTTTGTTTGTTTTTTCTTTTTTTCCTTGTGTGCCACACAAGTATGAGCTTCAGTTGGAGGAAGTTTGATTAATTCAGCTCACCTGTGGCCTTTACTGAATATCACAAATATTGACAGAGCAAAACAGGAAACACTGTAAGTATGCATAGATGTACTACAGTATGCATATGGCGAAACCACAAACAACCATTTGACCATAATTAGTATCCCTGTTAGCAAACTGCCATTGGGGATGTTCAAATCAGATTGATTAATATTCACAGCTGCACAGTCATGACAACCTTTTTGTTTATTACGGTTTGGTTTCTCAGTCTGAGTAATAATTAGGAGGGCTAATTACATCTCACATGGCTCCTCTAATTAAAACGGTCAGCTTGCTTTCGCTAGCCTGCCTCTGTTGCCTGGGTGTTAGGGTGCCAGACCACAGGGTTCACATCAGGGAGATCCCTCAGGGACAAGCTAATGAGAAGGAAGAAGAGGGAGGATGGAAGACAGCTGTTTGTGCCTAATTCTCACTGATTCGGTGGCGCTCACCGTTAGTTTGTGTGAACACAGCACAACAACATGAGTGAAAGCGGCACAGAGGACAAAGGAAAGTACAAAAAGCACAGTGCTCTGGTCCGAGTTCAGCTGAGCTCAAAGATGATATCGCGTATTCTGCTCACTTCAGTTTCCACCTAAATGAACTGTGTACAATACACGGCGTTGCGAGGCGTGTCTCAGAATTTGGAGGGCTGTGTTTTTGCTTTCTTTCCAGTCAAGAGCAGACACGTTGTGGAATGTGACGGATAAGTGAATACACCAAGAACCATCATTTCTACTGTAATAAACAGGAGGATAAACAGTTTGTTTTTCACTCAACCTGTTGCTCAAGTTAAGGCATAAATTAAGACTTGAAGAAGGGAAATAATCTATATGCTCGTTATGTGTGCATGCACAGTCTATATCTGTGTACACAAGCCTTCATGGGTGTTGGAGTAGTGTTGAACACAGCTGACTTGCTCTTCAGTAAGAACCTGTCTGACCAGCTTGGGATGACTGAACATGGGAAGACGACTTAACAGGAATTCTTCTTTTAAAAGCTGCATTCAAGAGCCTTTTCTATGCGCTAGATGTATCAGTATTCAGTAATCCTGTCTTCCTTATCTCAGCAATTTGTTGCATAACGACAGATAGGCCATATTATCAGCTAACACTGAATCACTCTATCAATACCTTTTATTGTTATTGGAACTGAAAAGTAGAGAAAGCGCAGAGCTCAGCATTTGAGTCGTGAAGAACTTCAGATATGCTTTTAAACCAGGCCGAACTTATTGAGACCATTATTAATTATGGGATTTGGAGAGCTAAAGTTCCCCTAAGAAACATGCTCACAAATCTCATGGAATCTGTGACACACCAAACCTTTTTCTCCAAAATGACACGTCCTGGAGATGCTGGTTGCAGTGGTTATTTTAACAAGCCCGCATAGCATCGGAAAGACTCAGGCTCCTGCCAGTGTAAATACAGCCAGCTCGCTTTGACACATGAGCCAGAACTCGCTTTGTCACTGAGATTCGATTCCTATTGTAGATGCTACCCAGATCCCTTATTTTCACATGAAAGCTGGCCAAGTTATGACTGCTCGGACCACATTTACAAACAGAGACACACACAGATGCACGGACAGAAAGTCATGAATTGAGCCAATGTGTTACATAAGCAGTGGATGTTTCTGACAGATAGCACCATGGGGCTTTGTGACACCGCTTTCTGTTCCAGATAATTTACGCACACTGTGCATTGTGTGTTTCAAGTAACATTCAAATAAGTCTGACAAATTATCCTCGTTTGTTTTGTTTTTTGTCTTCTTCTTCTCCCTCCCTGCAGTATGCCAAGGCATCACCAACCGTTTAAACCTTCTGGGTTCCAAAGAAGACCACTACCTGAACATGGTGAAGACTTACAGCAACTGCACTGTGGTCCTGGAGAATCTGGAAGTCACCTACATGGACAGTCACCATGACTTGTCCTTCCTCAGGGTAAACACTGCACTCTGACAACAGCCCGAGTTAAACATGCACAGAAAAAATAGGAGCAGGTTCCTATTATCTCTTTTTTTCTTTTTTCTTTTTCTTTTTTAAAGTTGTAGCTTTGGTGGTCCGAAGCCGGTTTCCCAGACAGTCTGTGTCCTGGACCTTTGTAGGCTTCTCATTGCTCTTATCGCTCCACTTCAGATAGTTAAAATCCATGGAGAGTGAGTCTGTAGTGACAGATGATTCAGTATGTTTCTAACCCTCTGGTTGGGGCTTCGCTTCAGCTCCAGCTGCAGTGACAAGGTTGCGAACAGTGGGCAGATGTGATGAGGGACCACACACACACACACACACACTCACGCTCACATGCGAGCTTACACACACAAACAGAAATAACATACAGTCAGCAGATATCATGAAGGAGTTTCAAGGATGTTATTTCCACTGGAGATGGGGGGGGGGCATGTTCCTCTTTTTTTTTATGAAATTCTATTTTAGTTTCTTTTTTCCCTTTTTTTTTTTTTTTTTTTTTTTTTTAATATTTTCTTTTTTCCTTCTACCTGTCTAGCTGTTATAATAAATGCTTTTTTTGCCCTGACTTCTCACCACCTCTCAGGCTACACACATTATGCCCTGTGATTGCAGCCTGAGAGGAGAACCTTGATTTAAAGGTGACAATGTGTGATTATATTTACTTGACAATTACTTGCTTGCTAGCTTCACCATGTGTGTCATAAGGTTTAAACAGATATGCACAAATGCACATCAGTTAAAATTTTATTTGCTGAATCTAACTTAATTTCATACCCAGTTCCGACTGGGTATGAAATTTACCGTAATTATCAATGTGTGAAGGCAGCTGAACAGCATATTGCATCTTTTTTTTATATTTTTGTTCTTCCACAGTCAATCGAAGAAGTGGGCGGCTACGTCTTGATCGCCCTCAACAAAGTTCCCAGGATTCCTCTGGAGAACCTGCGCATCGTCCGAGGTCATTCTCTCTATGAGGGAGCGTTTGCCCTTTCTGTTCTTGCCAATTATGACAAAGCTACAGGTCAGGGCACCCAAGAGCTTCTTCTGACCAGCCTGACAGGTCAGTCAAGTTTTCTATAACAGGATTTAGGTAGTCTCTGTTTTAAAATAAACCTATTAGAACTTAAATCTTGGCTTGTTGTAAAGTGAACTGTCATTTTATTAAATTTTATTTAAACTTTTGCAGAAATTCTTAAAGGAGGCATTAAGTTTGCGACCAACCAGCTCTGCAACGTGGATACAATACAGTGGTATGACATTGTCAACGCTGAAAGCAAACCCAGCATGGAGCTCCCATTGGCCAACAACAATCCATTATGTGAGTAATATATTTTGCAGCAAAAGACAAAGGAGGGGTAATGCATTATGTGCTACTAAAGAAATTCTGGATAGTGAAGTAAAATTTTGACTCTTTTTTTTTTTTTTTTTTTCTCAGGTAAAAGATGTGACTCAAGCTGCTTCAACGGTTCATGCTGGGCACCTGGTCCTGAAAACTGTCAGACTTGTAAGCCCTGATATTTGTTTTAATTTTAATTTTAACTCAAGTGCAAATGATCTATCAAAGCTGAACTCTGTAACATGTCTAATTTAACCTATCATTGTGGGTGTACAGTATATAAGGTGTGGTTGAACATTAAAATTGGAAATAGCTTTGCAGAGAATATCAATTGTTTCAGCATACAAAATATTTAGATTTACAGCTCTAATTTAAAATCTTAAGTCTTAAAATAATAAAAAAAAAAAACAAACAAACAAACATGATTTGCTGCTCACCTCGCTGACTTTGTTGTGTTCTTATCTTCAGTAACAAAGCTGAACTGTGCCCAGCAGTGCTCGAAGAGGTGCAAAGGACCCTCACCAAGCGACTGTTGTAATGAGCACTGTGCCGCAGGTTGCACAGGACCGCGGCCCACCGACTGTCTGGTGAGAGAAAGATGCCTTGATATGCGTGACAGGACTAATGATATGATCAAGGAACAGGGGAAATGTGAAAACAGATTGAACAAAAAATAAACTGAATGTTACATACTTCTGCTTTAAAGTTGGGTGAAAGGGCTCCAACAAAACAAAGCCCTCACTCAGCGGCATCTGTTTTTATGATCAGAAGTGTTATTATTGGTTTCAGTACCAATGAGACATATAACTGCTGATGAAATCTTTCATTTGGCAGCGCCTGGAGTATCAGCGTCTGCTCTCACTCTTCTCTGTGCAGGATTAAGCCAAGGCTGTGATAGAGGAATGCAGTGTTATCATTAGTTAGGGGCTCTGCTTTGGACCCTGTGTACTGGATGACTGTTGTTTGTGCTGCAGGCCTGCCGGGACTTCCAGGATGACGGGGTGTGTAAGGACTCCTGCCCAGGCCTCATGCGTTATGACCCCAACCTGCACCAGCTGGTACCTAACCCACATGGAAAGTACAACTTCGGGGCGACTTGTGTAAAGAGCTGCCCACGTAAGAATGACTAAACTTATTCTCAGGTTTTTTTTAGCCAAGATTGTTACTGAAGTTTTAATCCTCTTAGACTAGATATATATATTTATTACTGCACTGTAGCTGTTGCCTTGACAGTTAAGATAAATAAAATAAAAGTAGTCGGCCTGACTTGCCAATATGAAAAAACATAAGTGCAAGTACAAGCTTTTTCATATTGTGGCACACTGAACAAGAGCCCCGGTCATCTTTCAAGGTTGTTAGACATTCAGTGGTTACAGAGCACAGTTACAGTTTAATTATAAACTGTATAAACAAGGAAAGAAAATGATTGAGTTTCAGGGCGTGTTAATGCAAGAACTGTCCTCTCTTAGTTAAACGTCCACATGTCCCAGTATTACTCATGCAATACTGAGCTGTATGGTCTGCAGCGCTATTATGCACCAATAGTGATACTGGTGGTATAACTATGGCCAAAAATTCCATTTAGTTATGATTTGATTTTTTTGTACTTGTACGCAATAATTCCAGATAACTATGTTGTGACTGACCATGGAGCCTGTGTGCGGACGTGCAGTGGCAACACATATGAGGTGGAAGAGGGAGGAATCACGAAGTGTGCCAAGTGTGATGGACTGTGTCCAAAAGGTAGGGGGTTAAGGTCACTCCCTGTGCACCCTGGAGACTATCTCTGACTCAGTTCACAGTGGTGAAATGCAGCGAAACACATTTACTTGAGCCACATGCTTTATCACAATCAAGAGACAGTTACAACATGAAGTCATATAATCATTAAATATGACACATTAATATAGATTAAGTATCTAATATATGCAGAATTGTTGGAATTAGCTCCATGTTGCCCAGCAACTTTCATGGTAACTTTCATGGTAATCATCACTAATAATAATCCAAGGGAACATACTGCAGTTGTATTGAGTACTTTCAATAATTTTGTGATAATAATTGGTACTTTTGCCGTTTGCCTCCTCTTAAAAGTCCTGCTCACTTTTTTTTTATTAATAATAATTCTAATATTAGAATAATGTCAAGAGCATTGAAATAGTTTCTGTACTGAATCATTTTCTTAATGCTTTGCAGTGTGTAATGGACTTGGAACGGGGGACCTGACTAACACCCTGTCTATCAATGCCACCAACATTGACTCCTTCAAAAACTGTACAAAAATCAATGGCAACATTGCTATCATCCACACATCCATTTATGGGTAAGTGAAAGCACTGCAGACTTCATGGCCGTCTCCTGTATTAACTGCAATAGATTACTGCACATTTATCAATAACCAATAACATGTATTTTCTTATTTTTTTAGGGATGAATATACCAAAACACCAAAGATGGATCCTGTTCAGCTGGAGGTGTTTAAGACAGTTAAAGAAATTACTGGTAAGTCTGTGTAAGACATGAGTAATGCATGACACATTAAGTAGCTCACTGAAGAGTTTCACAATTAAGAATTTGTTGCTTCAGGATACTTGTGGATTCAAACGTGGCCAGAGAGCATGAACTCACTCAGTCCTTTTGAGAATCTGGAGATCATTCGCGGACGAACTAAACGGTATGTCTCTTGTAAAAACCCCAAACCCCCTCACACCCACCAACCCCACCCCTGTAGATTTACAACAGCTGGATGACAAAGAGGAAGTTTCAAGTTCTGATTAAACCCCCCCCCCATCCTTGTTCCATGTGTTTCCCTTTGGTAGTGGGAGCCGAAGTGTGGTCATGACTCAGCTCGGCATCAGCTTTCTGGGTTTTCGCGCCCTCAAAGAAGTCAGCGATGGAGACATTGTCATTGTCAAGAACCGAAACCTGTGCTACACCAAAAAAAGCCACTGGGAGGGGCTCTTCAAATCCAAAAGCCAAAGTGTCATTGTTGAGGAAAATGCTGACGCTGCCACATGTGGTAAATTGAATTTTGTTTCCCACGTTGAAATCATGAGGAATCTTTTTGTTGTAGTGTTGAATAATATGCGATTATTCAATGAAATGTGCTAGATGTAATAGTCTAAGTCTAATTTCAAAATTGCCATAATTAGGT
This sequence comes from Rachycentron canadum, assembly GCA_038496675.1. Lineage (NCBI taxonomy): Eukaryota > Metazoa > Chordata > Actinopteri > Carangiformes > Rachycentridae > Rachycentron > Rachycentron canadum. Next base: position 14,293,769 of record CM076662.1, on the reverse strand, counting down.
AGGAAAGATCCCTTCTTCACATTATCTGTTTGTTTTCAGCGCTGAGGAACAACACTTGTGACAGGAAGTGTACTACACACGGCTGCTGGGGTCCAGGCCCGGACATGTGTTTCGCCTGCCGTGACTACAACCGTGATGGGAGTTGTGTTGACTCCTGCAACATCCTTGAGGGGTAAGAGAGGAATCCGGCTTTTTACTCCCTTTTAAGCTCTGAAATGCAGTGTTCCTTATTTAAGACAAACAGTCTGAACATGAGATCTTTGTGCTCTACTGTTAACTTCCTTCAAAGTCTGTTTTTAATACCAGGAGCATTTCCAGACTGTGACATTAGACAAGTTTGGGGATTTGTTATTGAAAGCAATACTAAGACCAAATATGATCCAAGGTATTTTGAAGTTAAACCCCCAGTAGATATAAGACAAACAATGTGTGTAGCTAAAATGGCCCGTTCACTCACAGCTGTTTATCTCTGTCAGGGTCTCTGTCAAACATTGAATCTCAACATGCTTACAATTTAACTTCTGCCCTCAAAGAAGGGAACAAGAATTTCACTTCACATGTAACTGTTTGAAATGAGCTGTTTTGTTACTGGTTTTGCAGAGAGCCACGGGAGGCAGTTGTGAACAAAACCTGCGTTGAGTGTCACCCCGAGTGTCAACGTGTGAATGGGACTGCAACCTGCAGTGCACCTGTATGTCTGTCACCGACAACTAAACTATTATTGCAAACATCCGTTAAAAAAACCCACCAGAAGTCTTATAAAACAGATTTAAATTTCAAGTATAAATGTCATGATTTCTTTGTCAGTCACTCAGAATCTAAGAGCTGCACAGATTAACAATTGCACAGCATGAAATCCATTATAGAAGTGTTGGTGCTACCGATTTCTCCATCAAAAGCAGCCTTAATAGACCATAATGCTATGCCGAGTAAAGAAGTAGAAACGTTAATTAAGAGGAAGTTTTAGTGAAAGTGTTAAATGGTAGCATTTGATTTGCAATAATAGTATCAGAGGACTGAGTTGTAATGGCCTAAACTGAAGCCTCTAACATGGATGTGTGGTTTTCATTGCTTTAACACTGGCATCTTTATGAGGAAGAGGGATGCAACTTTCTTTGAGAAATCACTACTAAGAGGCAGTTCAACTTGCATAATATTTACTACTCCTCTCAAGAGGGTTGTAAACATCATGAGTCTTCTTTTTTTTTTTTTCTTACTTTAAGGGTTCTGGAAACTGTACCAAGTGTGCCAACTTCCAGGATGGACTGTTCTGTGTTTCTCGCTGCCCCCAAGGCGTGCCAGGGGAGGACGACGCGCTAGTGTGGAAATACGCAGATGAGATGAGAGTGTGCCAGCTCTGCCACAAAAACTGCACTCAAGGGTAAAAACAGTGTTTCACCAACCTGAGAAATGGCACCACATGTCCCTGTGTTACAGCATTTCTCTGTGGTAATGTCAGTGCAGTAACTTTAATGCAAGTTTTGGCTGTGGTTCACAGGTTGGAGAGAGGTCGGTTTTAAACATTACGCAATTTTCTGCAGAAGTAGATGTAAACAATTTAGACAATTTAGAAATTAATTGTAGAATGAGCGCCATTTATTGCTAATAAAGCAAATTTTCTTATTTCTAAAGCATGCCATGATTTTGTCAAAGTTCTTTTTTGCCTTTTCTTGCCTTTTGCATTGAAATAAATGCATTTATTTCAATTTTGAATGGATAGACCTCTCCTTGGCATTATAGAGCAGAACAATAATAACTTAAACAGGAATGAGAGCAGACCTAATGTATCCAGATTGGTTATCGTGATCGTTGATGATTGTCGAAGGAAGTGGTTCAAGGATACCACAATGTCTTAGTTGCAAGCAACCGTGTGCAATTGGATGCTGCAACTGTCTTGTGCAAATTCATGTATTTTTACTAACTGTACTAGTTTAGTATCACTGGCCCCAAGGGAAATCAGTGATTTATACATTTAGTCTTAATTAATTAAGAATTTCTTAATTTCTAGTGAGGAATAAATTAGGACGCCCCCACATTTATTGCCACTTAAAATGGCTAAAATCACACATGTCTATCACATCAGGTCACATGATTACAACATGGTTACTCAGCATTTTGAAGGAGGCTTGCATCTAAACCTCAGACATTTAGTTTGATGTGCTCCTGACTGTTGAAGTGAGAGTGAACACCATGGTGATATAGAAAGAGCTGCCTGAGGCCTTCAGAAAGAAGATTGTAGCAGTTTATGAGTCTGGTAAGGGATTGAAAAAGATCTCAAAAGAATTTGAAATCAGCCACTCCACTGTCCGGAAAATAGTCTACAAGTGGAGGACATTTGAAACAACTGCCAATATTCCCAGGTTTGGCCGTCCAAGCAAGTTCACCCCAAGATCAGACCGCAAGAGGCTAAAAGACGTTTACAAAAACCCTAAAATGGGGTTTTCCCTTAGTGTTTAGCTTAGTAGGAAATCAATAGACATCTGGTGGTTTGGGGAATTTGTAGTGTGATGACACAGTGACAATTCAGGTACATCAGATTCTTTGCATTGATTTGTTTACAGGTGCATTGGGCCTGGTCTTGAAGGTTGTCAGATTAAAAGGTGAGTAAATGCAGTAATAATGATTATTATTAAGTTAGACATTCTAATCTAATCTCTCCTTGTTGATTCAATTCACAAATGCGCTCTGGCTTCTATCTGTTCTTTCAGCACTTCTGGTCTTTCCATGATTGCGGCTGGTGTAGTTGGTGGGTTGCTGGCTGTTCTTATCGCAGGCCTGTCTGTGTTTGTGTTGCTACGCCGACGCCACATTAAGAGGAAAAGGACAATGCGCAGACTGCTCCAAGAGAGAGAGGTAAGATGAGGGATGGGTTGGAGGAAGACGTAGGCATGTTGATAATATTTACATATTTTATTGTCTTCTGACACTTTCATATTTTTAGACAGTATGTAAGACAATCAGTCCTTCTTTTCCAGTTGGTCGAACCTCTGACTCCAAGTGGAGAGGCACCGAACCAGGCTCTGCTGCGGATCCTTAAAGAGCCTGAGTTTAAGAAAATCAAAGTGCTGGGATCAGGGGCTTTTGGAACAGTTTATAAGGTAAAACCATGCCTCAATGTTGTGTCTAAAAAAAACAAAAAAACAACACCCTCTGTCCAAATTGCGCCACAGTGCTGAGTTTTACAAAAGCTGGAGTTCAGGGACAGTGTATGTGCCAACATACAACACCCATCAGTGTTCTCCCTCATCTACATCTGTTGTCAATTTTTTAATTAAATATTTTACTCGCCAGATCATGCGTGACTTCACTCTCACTTTCAGAGCTCTCTCTCCCTCCTTGTGTGTATATCTAATCCATTCATTTATCAAGAATTTCACAAACACAAATATGTGTTTACACAGTGTCATTATGGGGATATATGGGGACAAAGCACTGATCTCTACAAGGTTAAAAGTTTACTTTCGGGTCAGTTTCAGATTAAGGTTAGGATAAATCTCCACAGACAGAGAATGTAGGTCAACACAATGTTCTTACTTACAGTACAAAAACAAATGTGTGTGTCTCTTGGATTTCTGTCTCTGAGAGGACCAGTTGCAGTTTTAGACCTTGAGGGTAAAAAAGGCTTTGGAAAGTAAGGACATTTTTTCCAAAGAGCTACTTGAGGGTTAAGACTTGAGTTAGAGTCAGGGTTGAGGTTTGGTATTTAATTGTGAAGGGTAAGGTTTATTCGGTGGTGAAAGAAGTTGTGACATCTAAAGTTAAGTCAAACTACTAATATCTTGCTATAAAAAATACTCCATTACAATCTAACATCCTGCATTGCATAGTTTTACTTAAGGAGAAATACAAAAATATTAGCAGCAAAGTGTACTTGAAGTATCACAAGTAAAAGTACTCACTAGGTGCCAGGGTGGCCTGTCAAAGAGCTACATTATCATGGGTTCTTATTACTGATGAATTGAGGTGTGTGTAGCATTTTTGCTGCTTAACTTGGGCCTAATGTTAACTAGTTTATTGATAGTTTAACTTTATTCTAAGACGATGCAACATTTTATATAACTGGCCATATGTATTATATATTATATAAGTCTTAAACACTAAGGTTACCTTATGAAATGCACTCGAAATGAGAAAATAGCCTAAAATGACTTAAGTGCAGTACCTGAGTAAATATACTTTATTTTCCACCACTAGGTTTAGGGTCCTCACAAGTACAGAAACCTTTCAACCTTTGCATTTATATTGTATATACTAACATTTGTACATATGATCTTTTGCTCAGTTGATGATTCTTGTGTCCATACAGGGCCAGTGGGTTCCAGAGGGAGAGGATGTGAAGATCCCAGTGGCCATAAAGGTTTTGAGAGAGGCCACATCACCAAAAGCAAACAAAGAGATTTTGGACGTAGGTTCACTGATTTATGTGGTTCTTCCCTTGGACTCGAAGCTTACCGTAATACTGAGTCACAACTAAAACAGCAGTTCGTTTAAATGTTATTTCCCAAACTACTTCAGTGAAGTGTGTGCTGATGGTGGGAAATGACAGTTAGACGTTAGAAACGCACCTTTTGTGTTTTTTTTTTTTTTTGTAATACTCACAATATTATTATTTCAATTCAAAAGATAAGAGTGAATAACAATTATGGCTTCCCAGATGTCTATTCCACTAATGTATCCCGTCATCTGTGCCACATGCAACTTATTTGGAACTAATGGCCACCTATTTTCCTTGTAATCGAGAACGTGTTATGTTTCTAAATGGTGACCTCTAGCATGATGGAAATAGGATTTATTCATCGGAGGGCTGCATGTGGGCGTTGGTGTACAATCCAAGGCTGAGGTGCTCTGGATAGGAATGCAAGCCTAAAGGCACACTGAGAAATCAGCCTGTTTAAAAAAAAAAAAAAAAAAACAAAAAAAAAACGGCTGAACATGCATCTCGGATCCTGTGATTTTGTGGTTGTGTTGCTCAGTCACTGTGCATCTGGATGTTGTGGTGAACACACGTTTTCATGGTCTTCCTGACAGAAAAGCTGAGTCTCGTTTTTTGAGGGGAATTCTTTTTTTTTTTTTTTAATGCCTATTTCTCAGACTGACAAAATTAAGGAGCTCCTGGCAATGAAGTGGTTATTTACTAAATAATGCTGATACTGTAATAGACGTGGAGAATATTTTAGCTACAAGTAATGCAGTAATGGCAGAAAACCTACTAAATAAAGCTCAGTTTCAAGTGCTGTTTGCATGGGCCTCCTTGTGGGAAGCCTTTTGTTGGTGGCCAGTGTGGATTATCCCCATGGTTTCTTCTCTACGTCACTTTTCTGTTATGACGACTGAGAGTTTCCACTCTGAGCTGAGCTAAAAGATGGTTAGCTGAATCTGCCTGCTCCAAAAGAATAAATCTCCAAACACTAGACATTTCTACAGATGTTGTTTCTCAAGCTTTCATTTTACAGTATAAATGTGGACACCAACAGTGGTCCAGTGAATAATCATCTTCTTCATCCATCAAAATGAATTACAGCCTTTTCTTCGTTCCGTGCTCTACAGAAAGGACTTGTTTTGTTGGTTATGCCACCTAATTGGGCCCTGCTAAAGATAAATACTGACAAAAAAAACAAACGAACATATCTCTATGTGCACATTACAGGAGGCTTATGTGATGGCCAGTGTGGAACACCCCCATGTGTGTCGTCTGCTTGGGATCTGCCTGACCTCCACGGTGCAGCTCGTCACCCAGCTGATGCCCTACGGCTGCCTGCTGGACTATGTCAAAGAGAACAAGGACAATATCGGCTCCCAGCACCTGCTCAACTGGTGTGTGCAGATAGCCAAGGTAAGAAAGAAACCCTGTAAAGGCATCAAGTTACATGTTAGGATCTGTTCAATAGACCCTACCTATTGGCCAAGTCACAAACATTTACTCGCCTACAGTGTGAAATAGTTTGATATAATAATGATATATCTTTATATAACACACCAACAGTGTGTAAATGTGTGATATAATAAAGATATAAAGCAGTTTGATTATTCAACGTTGTTTACTTTCAATTAAAACACTTTGTAGGTTTTTAAGTAATGTAGGGCATAAGATAAAAACAACAACCTCATTTTACATTGTTTTTAGTATGTTCATTTTGTGTGACTCACTAAGTGCATTGTTTGTTGTAAATCACTTTAAGCTGCATGTCTTGTTTGAAAGGTGATACACAAGTAAATTGTATTAATTTTCTAACTGCATTCCTACAATGCAAGTCATGTTTTTTTTTTTTTTTTTTTACAACAGCCTTTAACTGCTTCGAGATACTGTTGAATGACATTAGGTGCTGGTGACAAGTCTGACAAGTCTATCATGACAGATTTCAGCACCTTTACATCTTTTATGATGTTTGATAAAGCAAAGTTTCCATGTTTTGACATATTGGACAGCTAGTGCAAAAAGCATGACGCTTATGTAATAACCTGCACTTCATCATTTGTTTGACAAAAGGGTATGAGCTACCTGGAGGAGCGCCACTTGGTACACCGTGACCTGGCAGCCAGAAACGTTCTGGTGAAGACTCCTCAACATGTCAAGATCACTGACTTTGGTCTGGCCAAGCTGCTCAATGCTGATGAGAAAGAGTACCATGCAGATGGTGGAAAGGTCGGTACAAAGACACTGGTTGGACAAAAGTTGTGCCTCACACTCAAATGAATTTTGTTGTTGCACACAATCACAAATAGCTCCAAATATAAAAACTTTATTTATAGCCTGTTACACACAGTGCTGGAAAGACGGATATTTTCCTCTAGTTGAATGAATTTACTCCACATCGTGAATGATGGTATTTTCATTTTTGTAGTTTTGCTCTAGATTTAATTTTATCTAAGGGATATATAAATAGTGATATATAAATAGTTCAGTCAGTTAACTGATTTCTAAGAAATGATAGATCAGATATTTTCCTTCTCTTATCAAGGTTTCTTTGTCCAACTGAAAGCACATTTTTTCTCACAGAAAACTCTGTTATGCCCAGTTTAGCTCCCTTTAATATGATAACAACCATTTATTAAAACTAAATTCCAAATATCCAGTAATATGCTGAAATGTCCTGGTCATAACATACTTACTGATGTTATTTGTCTGATATTATTACCTCAGTATGTTTTCAGGAGTGATGATATAATAATTCAATGTGATACAATATTCAGTTTCAGTCCAGGCATTTTCTTGCCTGTTCACACCAGAAGGAGAGATGTGGAGAAATTCAGTTCTTTAAAATCCATCTTGACAAAGCTGGACTTGAGCACAGACATCTGCAGCTGTGGAGATTTTCTTCATTCATTCTAGTTAAATGCATTGCTACAGTGTTAATTAAACATTACGGGACAGTTTCCCAGACAGAGATTAAGCCTCGTCTTAGACGAACACAAAATTGAGTAGAGACATCTATTAAAAAAACATCTTCAGTGTGGGACTGGATTTAATCCTTGTGCAGGAAACCATCCCAGAAATCATTTTTTAAGCTTTGTGTGACGCACTTTGTGCGATGACAGCATACTGCTTCTCATCTCCTGTAAAGTGCAAACTCTCCTGCAGAGAATTTGTCCATGTTTCTTCAGTAGAAATCAGTATCAAATGTTGGAAGTTTCAGCAACAATAAATAATAAAAGGTGTATTTTTTTGGGTGTGTGACTACTACAATTCTGCACCACTAGGTGGCAGTAGAATCAAGTGTGTATAGTGCAATCAAGTGCAAGTGTGTAGCATGTTTGGCAATTACTACACTGCTTGATGTATTAAACTGTGATTTCACAGGTGCCAATAAAATGGATGGCTCTTGAATCTATCCTGAACAGGACATACACACATCAGAGTGATGTATGGAGTTATGGTAAGTCTTTTTCTTTATGTTCCCTCTAACCCAACATGAACCCCTGCTTGCAGTGTCCCAGATTGAGCTGGAGTCCTTTTGTAACATCAGATATGTAAAACAGCTGGGCCTCTCTACCCCTGAGTATTGGTGACAGTCTCACAGGAGAAATATTTATTCTCTGCTAAATAAAGTGTTTTAACAGCAAGTGAGGCTGTGAGAGGATGGTCACTTTGAAGCTTTGAAGAGGATGTTGTTTTTGGATCTAATAAGGCTTGTCAACATTTTTAAAACGATAGAATATCTTGCTAGCATCTGCGATTTTAGGACACAGGTAACACACACCTACACACAAACAGTCTCAGATGGACAATATCATGTCAGACGAGATTGTTGCCTCAACCCACATAGACAGGTCCTCCAGCCCAGGAGCGCACACATGCACAGATGCCTACACAGACAGACATAGAAGCCAAACACAGCACAGCTTTCTCGAATGGGCCAGCCTCCAAATCGTCTTTTCCTGAGGGTTTGGTCATGCCTTCCGCTCAATATGGCAAAAGCATCAACAGACCCTGGCAGAAGTGACAGCCTTCCTTTCCTCCTTTTCCTTTATTCAGTTCCTCCAACACTGAGATGCATCCTGCTAACTCCCACTTCTGCAGGCAGAGCCAATTTGTCAACACAGCTATTTTGATACCATGTGATATTTGAGAAGCTTACATTCTGTCACTCCCATTTCTTGCCTGTTACTGAGAGCAAAACAAAGAGAACACGTACCAACTGTCCCTTCTTTCTGTAGGTGTAACGGTTTGGGAGCTGATGACATTTGGGACTAAACCGTATGATGGGATTCCTGCCAGTGAAATAGCTGGGGTCCTGGAGAAAGGGGAGCGACTGCCTCAACCACCAATCTGTACCATAGATGTCTACATGATCATGGTGAAATGTAAGCTCAGTGGGAGGCTGGTTGAAACCTCCATAATATAATCTATTCTTCTGCTTTTCCCCATTGAAATGTGTACACGATGGAAAATTCTGTACTTATACTATTGATATCTCTAAAGTGGTTTGTAAAGTATTTGAAAAAAATGCATTTTTTTATTCTTTTTGTACATTTGAACTCAATAGGACTCTTTACATAGCACTTCAAACAAGTATACAGCCCAAAGTGTTTCACATAATTTTACAGCCCAAACAATGAACAGATTAACAGAAGATTAACTAATAATAAAATAATTGCTTGTTGCAGCCCAACTTTAAATCAATAAAGGGATTATGTTTGTTACTAGTCGCAGTTCATTTCTGGTATTGTCCTCAAAAAGAGTATTAAAGTTTTAGTTGACTCATCTTGATGATCTCTGCTGATGTGTCTGTACAGGTTGGATGATTGATGCAGATAGCCGACCTCGTTTCCGGGAACTAATAGCTGAGTTTACAAAGATGGCGCGAGATCCTTCCCGTTATCTTGTCATACAGGTATAATTTTACCCAAAGTTTGGTTAACTTTCTTAAATCTTTTGATTAAATGATGGTGAGTTACTGTAACTTATCAAGTACAAAAATTATTTTTCTACTCCAGGGTGACGACCGTATGCACCTGCCGAGTCCTACAGACACGAAATTCTACCGCAGTCTGATCAGTGGGGAGGACATGGAGGATGCAGTGGATGCAGACGAGTATCTGGTGCCACAGCATGGCTTCTTCAGCAGCCCAAGCAACTCCCACACCCCTCTGCTCCACTCTACAGTAAGATATGTCATGTAAAAACAAAAAAAGAATTGGTGTGGGATTGGGCATGTGTTTGTGAAAAAATTAGGGATCTTGGCACAGAAAAAAGCAAAGGAATAAATAGGAAAAGCAAAAGAATAAATAAATAAACTTAAATGATTCTCCTATACCACTGCTGATATTTCAGAATAACATGGAGAGGTGAGTCATTTTTGCTTTGTGGGCTGGCAGTTAAAATAGAAAAAGAGAAAAAAACTGCGTGTGTGTGCATGCACCTGTGTGTGCCACACAAGATGGCGTAGTTTTACAGAAAATGCAATGACCATTATGATCAAGATATTTTGTATGATTGTCCACCTAAAGTATTATTACAAATTTCACAGATAGGCCTAATACTGGGATGCCATTATTAGCCAGAAGACTCTGTTCTAGGGTGCTATACAAGACTCCTCTGTTCTGAATCCTGCGAGTTCATTTTAAAAACCAAAAAAGTATAAGGGAAATGTGCAAAATAACAGTATACTACTACTACTACTACTAATAGACAGAGACGAGTAAAATAAAATACACTGTGTACACTATACTCCACTATATCACTTGCATATGAATATGTGATTGTTATTTTATATTAGCAAAGGGCCCACTGGATCAGAAAATATTAGGATACAGTTAAATCATATTTAAACCCTAGTGGCTGTTGACCTCACATCACATGTATTTCTAATCATAAAAAAGAAAGAGAAAACAGAAATTTGAGATCCATAATATTTTCACAGTATTTTATACTGTGAACCTTCAGCCAGCGTAGAGCTAACTGGAAAAAAAAGCGAAGCGGTATATATAATGAGGCACAAACACACTTTACTGGAGACTCACGTGCCAGATTCGGTCATACTTACCTTCTCTGTCCAAACAGTGAAGGAGGAATAGCAGCTGCTTTAGAGTTACATTTCCCAGAAAAACAGCAGTACTCATTGATTTAAGAAATTGTAGTACATGCTTCAGCAGTGAGTGCACACTTCACATGCAAACATGCAGTCAACTGTTTGAAAATTTAATTGCGCTATTCTAACTGTGTTTTGGGAAATGGGGATTTCTGCATAAATCATTACACTGTGAGTCCGAATGGAAATAAAGTCCTTGTTGAAAACAATTAGCTTTCACTTCAGTCAGCAGAAGCAGAACAGTGGCTGTTAAACCGAAACCAGGTGATCATACAGCCATGAGAGTTGAACTCATTTTCCTCACTTGAACCCGGGTGACCAGTCATTGAACCCTCCCGACCCCAGTTGCCCTCATCCGATTTAACTTTCACCGATGGGACCTTTTTCTCCTCTTCCTGACCCCTGCCCACACCCTGTCATCATCATCATCATCATCCCCTCTCCCACGTTTCCTCCCAGGTGCCCTTTGATTGATGGGAGCTTAACAAGGAGAACTGTTCTACCTCAGGTTCAGTGAAGGCCATGCGTAGGTCTGGCTCTTCTACCTGGGATAGCTGCCGGCCACTGACAGCCTGGTTAGCCCATACAAGCCTTCAGACTTGATTACCTTTGCAGGCAAACTTTTTCAAACCTTTGTCCAATAAAAGCTCAGCATACGCCTGCTTTTGTCATATCGCTGTTGGGGCATGGGCCACTCAGGGTCGAGAATTTTTTTATTTTCTTTTTTTCTTTACAGATGGTTGCTCCTTCAGTGTGTTTAATTTCCTTTTCTTGTTGAAAGTAATTGCATTTCCACAGCTGTCACTCTGTTCTCTTTATTCGCTTGGTTTCACGGGTTTAATGCCGCTCGCAATCCTTTGACTGGAGAGTCTGACAGATACAACAAAGCTTGTCAGTTTGCCTGAATGAATATGAATCTGCTTGGTAGACATTTATTTCGATCCTCATCAGCTTGTATTGAGATGACAGCTGTGATTCCTTGGGAACCATAGAAAAACATTACTATCACTATTCAAAACAAACTGTCCCTTGAGAGGTTTTAAAATAAATTGCAATGACTGAAAGTATTACTCTCACATCAAACAAAGTAGAAATAAAAGAATTTGAAGAAGTTGGAATCAAAGATAGTCAAACTTAAAGATGACAAAAATAAAGGTTGCACCTAAATCAGGAAGTGAGTTCAGCAGAACAACTATGTGTTTTTGTATTGCATTAAAATTGCCTATTTCTTCACTTAATGTCTACTTTAGAGACGATGGTAGAATATTCAAAAGTGCAAAAACACTTTCTTACTTTGCATTTACTGTGGTGTAATTGTGAGACATTAACTCAAGTTTAAATCATCCATTTTGCAGAGCCTCAACAGCAGCATCGGAACGTGCCACAGTCGAAATGGTTTAATGGTGAATGAAATTCTCGGAAAATGATCTTTGAGTTGTTTGTATTATTATTATTATTATTATTATTATTATTTTTCTTTTCTGAGTGCCACAGCCCTAAAAGCATCTGTCCTTTGTTACAGAATGGGTTCCCGGGCAGAGATGGAAGCCTGGTTCTCCGGTACATTCCTGACCCCACAGACAAAGTTTTAGACAATGCCTTCCAGCCAGCTCCAGGCAAGTCTCCTCAAGCTTCAAAAGCCCCCAGTGTTTCCACTTTTTTTAATAAAATCTTCATCACATTAGGGTGGTAATCTCTCCTGGTCCCTCTGTTTGATTCAGTGAGTAAGAGGGACATCTACTGGACAAGAAGCAAACTGCTCTACTTATTGTCTCAGCTGAAAAAAACATGTGCTGCCAAACTTTTGGTGCAGTTTGTCTCCCACTGCTTTCACAATTCTACTAGTGCATTAATCTTTAGACTTGATGGCTCTAGTGGGGAATTAGAATGAATACAGGCAGCATTACACCATATGAACATCAAACATGTATTATTACTGTCTGACTTTTTAGACCATATAGGAGTTGTTTTTCTGTCTTCAAGGTAAATCTAGTATCTTAGATTTAAAAGTCAGCTTCTGATCTGAAAGCTTTGTATTACAATAAACTACTAAATTCACATTGTCCCTTTATATATCACCACTACAACTACAACTTTATTGCTTGTCAAAGTGGAAAACGATCTCATAAATTATGACATTCAGCCAGCATAAACACTCTACGTAATAAAATACAACACATAAATTTAAGAAAAGGATTTCTGTGGCATAAATTACTTCAAGAAGAGAGTTTTAGACCTCTTTGATTTAAGGTTGATATTTTCAAAGAACATAGCACATAAATTGAATGTCAGACATTTCTTCAATGTTATAAGAGTATCCCTGCTCACCACCGCATCATGAATGTAACTTTAAAGAAAATAAAGCAAAGAAAGGATTAAAGGCACTAACCAAGTAATTGAAAACATGCAAAACCACCATTATGGGCCATTGAATTTTGAATATAACCCCATATTCACTTAATGAGAATCCGTTTAGTTACTTATGTAATTGGCTTTCTTACAGACTACATGAACCAGAACGGAGTCTCAGATGTGATGAATCCCATCTACCAGCACCCTGGTCCACCTCGCACCCTCCTCCCCACCATTTCTTCAGACGACACAGAGACAGAGTACCTGAACTGCTTTAAGAATGGGACCAACGGGCCCGAATACCTCAACGATGTCCCACCTCCCGCCATCCTCCCACTCACCTCCAACGGCACAGTTCACAGCATTCAGAAATACCAGCCCCAGAACAGCATAGACAACCCAGATTACCAACAGGATTTCACTCCTACCTTCAAGACTCATGCCAATGGACACATCCCGGCAGCAGAGAATGTGGAGTACCTGGGCCCAGACTGAGGACTTAATGGATAAAGACAAGAAATAAGAGACAATTTACTGTTTCATTAAGAAACAGTGTTGATGACTGGGTAGAAAAGTATACTTAGGTGGTACCATCAATCATATACATTATGTCCTGTCTTATGAAGTCAGGTGACACTTTGTGCAGCTTTCCGTGTTGTTTGCATGCTGTCATGCTTGTCACGTAAAACCTGTCTCATTCCAAAGAGTTTTATCTTACAACCAAACAGGAAATGACTTTTTCTTGATGAAAGCTGGACAAAAGCTGATTCATACATGACTCAGTTGACCTGAGACTTTCTGGACCCAATGCCCGCCGACCTAATGTCGTAACCCCTGTCGGAAATTGAAGACCTAAATGTTCTGCACAAAATGCTGTATGTGATCCAGATGTTTCAGTTGAGGAATGTTTCTTCACAGGATGTAAGCGTCCTCCATTTTTCTCTTTTGCAAAGAACAGAAACTGGCAGCTCAACCCAAAACTCAACTTAAGGTACATGTGTTGTAGTATCACAAGCTAAGAGACACATTCAGCAAAAGGTATTGATGTGTTTGAATTGAAAGAGTTCACATCACACTCTGGTGCTCTCTCTTGACACTGATATGACGCTACAGAACCTTTATCTCTGATGAAGTCAAGAAGATGATTAAAGGGAGTTAAATGCTGGCCTGACCGTTGGGGTCCTCAGAGGGCTGACGACACTCTTCCTGAAGAATGAGTCAATGAGGAAACCAGATGTTGCAGTGTATAGAATTTATAGATAGTTTTAAGGGGAATACTGGTGAATTGTATCATTTAAATATGTTACCTTTCTGCTCTAAGACAGTCCTGTGTATGCGTTTCTAGATTGAAACAAGAGAGAAGAGTTTCCCATGTCCCCCGAGGTGTGATACCACACCAACTATGTAGAGAATGGGACGGTAAACATGACAAATGTGATTGTGGTCATATTCACTCTGCTGCTTTTTGTCGCTGAAAACATGCAGCACTCTTGAATGAAACATATTTGTGTGGACCCACAAAAGCAGATAAACTCTAGGCTTTATATCAGTACAGCGTATTAGTCTGCTTACACAGGAAGCTCTTTTCTGGGCCATGTTACTGATTCCTTCCCACCAATAATATATTTTTACACACTACACACTACTACTACTACACACTAAGTTTATACAGCTCAGTACAAAAAAGCTCAAGAACAGTAGCTCTGGTCACATTCCCATGGAGTTTTTTTTTTTTTTTTTTTTTTTTTTTCACTTGAATTTCAAGGTTAACTGTCTTAGGTCATGTAAGTAACTTGTTTAAATTTTTTAAAAAGAAGTAGCATTTCCTAATAAACACAATGTATTTTAGAGACTATTTGAATGGCTTTGAGTCAAGTGAGAAACTAAGAATGTTTCTTATGTTTGTGTTCTAATGTGTCTATATTATTACCAGGAGAATTTTCCTTGTTTGTTTTATTACTATTGTTTCACACAGGGTGTTGACGCCATATATATGAATCTGCTTCTAGCTTTAAAGTCTTGTAGTCATGCAAGAGCATTAACTTTGCAAATATTATTCCTAGTTTTAAAGGAATATACCATTGTAGTAACCTGTAGACCTACTTTTGCAGATTTTACACAGGTACATGTACAGAAAACAGTGATTATTCTGTAATATACCCTTAAACAGTCACCTATAATTTATACTACAATATCAGTATACAATTTTGTCATATCATACGTGAATATACACTTATTTCTGATTTGTGATTATGTCATTCAAAAGTGAACATGAATAAATCTTTTTTTTTTCTATGGAAATACATTTTGTTCTTTTTTTTTCCTCCCACAGCTTCAACAAATGAAGGGTGAGCTACAGGAAGAAGAAAAATGATAGCAAGGATTTACTCATTTACTCAGTCTTTTTTTTTTTTATCTTGGCGCCTGCAGCCCTTCAAGGAACATTTGATGAATAAGCAGATAATCAGCTGAATGAGCAGCGTGTCCTCTCTATTGCTTCAGTGTTTCACTGTGTGATAGTGTGAGCACCAGAATTTGATCTCCATGACGTGACTTGAAACGACCGATAATAAGCACACAAAGGGTGTTTGATTGAGCATTAGAGGACAAAATTCTTCTCATTGTATTAATTATATGTAAGTACACAGAATAAAACAATGACATTTTATAAAAATCAATTAAAGCAATATGTTGTCTATGCCCTATATCTGCCCATAGATTGCTGATGATACTGTTTAAACTGATCAAATCTCATGTAGTGATGTTGACCTGAGGGGAAGAAACACATTAAACATTACTACTACTATAATGAGCTGCAAACACATGGAAGCACCAATTTAAGACTTTATAAGAGAGCATTTACATTATGTATGAGACGAATATAGATTTATAGAATGTAGATTCTTTTTTTTGTTTTGTTTTTTCACATTTATGTTGTGTTTAAGGCTCTTGGGGCTTAAGTGCTACAGATTGGAGTTGTGTTTGATCTTAAGTAACAAATTGTTATATTTTATTGTGAGGTTATATGCCCTAGTTTGTCTATATGTTCGAGGATATAACATTAAAGTTAAATATTTGCAACTAAGTCAACAAAAAAAATGTAAGGCCACACATTGCTAATTAATAGCCCCTGTTTGAAGAGAAGATTGCATCAATGTGCCACTCCACTTTATTATGATGAATGCAATGTAATGAATAATTTCAAAGGTTTTTGGCAGTTGAAACTAAATTGTACATTTTCCCAAAATCACAGACCATATTACCTATGTATCTTGCGATGTCAAATCAAGTTTAAAGCTGGGTCATTCTGTTGCTCTGAGATGCAATACTCACTAGGAATTTTGTCGCATATTAATTTAATGTTATTATGGGCAAAAAGAAAAAATAAACCAACAAAAACAAATGTTGGTTGTGATTTGGCATGTGCAACATAAAAAAGTCCTCATATCAAAAAATGTAACCTTAAACAGAGGTTTTAATTTATATCCATGATTTTTAAGTTTTCAACATCCTGGAAGTTGAAAGGAAAGGAAAGGAAAGGGAAGGAAAGAATAATTGACAAATTAGCCATACCATAACAAAACCAAAAAATTAAGATTGTTCATATTAAGAAAATGCTTAATGAAATAGGTTTTCAGCGCCTGTGATTTAATGATGAGCAAGAGATTTGTGTGATTTCCTGGTGATGCGTTCAGGTGCAGTGTGTCATCCATGACTCCCGATGGCAGCACTGAGGCGACAGGTTGTATCCGTCCCAAACAAAGGAAGAAGAAACCATCAACAAGATATGCGAAACTTTACCTGCACTGTCACTTGGATTCGGTCTTTTCAGTAAGAGGGATGGGGGCCTCACCAAGGAGGGGCATTTTGTGCACACTTTTCCTCGTCGCTGTCCTAACGCGGCGGTATTTTCAGCGGGTAAGTGCAACTTAACGTCCGCGTTCTCGTGACTTAAACGTGACTCAGCTCGCTCCGCTACCGAGGTGTTTATTTGAGGCTGCTAGCGAAACTGAGGGTCGGGTTAGTCGGGGCTATTTCGGGCTCTCGCTCCGACACACCCGGGCGAAAGACGAGGTGATAGTCAGCAATGGGCTAAATAGCGGCTCAGACATTATAACGGGGAGTCGTGCTGTTTGAAAAGTGGACCACCCTCGTAAACGGAGGAGCATCGAGAGGGACAAACGCAAGACGTTAGCTTGGGCATTTCACTGAGACGCTGAGTCTTAAAGCCGGACACAGCGAAAACAAAAACACCACCCTGTTTCCACAAGGTAGTTTAAATAAGGTTTATGTTAATGAGTTCCCGGTTTTCTTTTTATTACCCCGAGCCACAACTTCTGACCCCGTTTACCCTGTTCACAAAACTGGGACGAAGAAGCCGAAAATGTGCAACATTAGCACGTTATTTATCAACCAGGCATGTGGAAGTGTAGAGAGCACAGAGCTTAAACCAGTGTCGTGCAATGTCATTTGGACTTATCAAGTGTAAACACAGTGCATTAACTGGGACAAAACGCGTGGGGCTTGGCTGCCTTTGCTTCTTTTCAAAACACCTAAAATGACAGGGATGGAAATATGATCTAAAATAGCAATGAATGTTTTTTTTTTCTTTAAAAACGAGCACGTTACAAAGGGAGAGCCAACCGATTCGTTGACGCAAAGTGTTAGGGTTTGATTGAACTGAGTTCAGTATCGTTTGATCCAATCAAACGCACATCAGTGGCCTCCTAACTCGTTTCACTGCATTGTTTGCCACCATATTCATGAGGTAATTAGGTCAGCCCAGTAAAATGCACGAAACTTTTTCTAAACTGGTTAAAAAAAAAAAAAATCAGATCACATCTGGATCGTATTAATCATTACTCTTTCAAGATAAGGTATCTGTATCCGGGTGAAATAACAAGTGCGGGATGAGCAGACATTGATTATGTGGAGAGGCAGTGGATAAGCATAAAGGATTTTTTTTTTTATAAAGGCATGTTTTCTTTTTTCTTTTGTGGAGTTGGGTTCAGTTTCTGTTGTATCAACGAATTGCTTAAACCAAACCTTGCAGGGTTCTGGTTCTTACCATAAATAAACAAATCTTACACCCCTGGTTCTGGGTCTTGCATGTTGACTTTGGGCCAATAGTTTAGAGTATCACCCACACGCAGCTGCTTACAGCTCCAACCGAGGAAGGGATGACATTTGATTGCTGTCCTTTAAATTGAGTTTCACAAGGCGCAAGTAGGGCGCTGCGCAACACTGGTCTTACTCATAAAATAATTTGAAGAGTAAGTGAGTTAACTTCCCTCAGTCACCCCTCCTGACAATGAACATGTGAGAGCTCTGATGCTGACAGATCATGGAAACCTTGACTGCTTGAGCTATAAACAGACCATTCAATTATTTAATCAATGATAATAGTATGTTATGGTAATAGTATGCATTTTTTGGAATGTATCTAAATTAAAATAAATGTGTTCAAGTTGATATTATGGCTAAACCATGTTAAGCCATAATAATATTGTGTTATTATGTTGCTATAGATATTTGACTATGGTTCTCCTTTTTCTTGCCTTCTTTTTTTGACGTAGAATGTGAGCTTAGTCAAGATAAAATGCATGAAATGATCAAGCTTCTTCTGTCTGCTGACTTTTCAAGTGCTGGGTTGAAAGAATACATTTTTGCAGAAGTGAAATTTAATTTTCAGATATGCAATGCACAAGATATTAGAAATAAAAGGAAAAGAAACATGACCGGTGGTTTAACCTGGTAAATCTAAAACCTCATACACAAACTTTAATCTCAGATCAGAATGGTTAAGTCTGTGTGAGCAGCATTTAGAGGAACTTGTCTTAGTCTTTTTTGCCAACAGCTTGTCCTCGTTCTCGCTAGACAAAAACAAGTAACAAGTCAAACAAGTAAAAATCTGCTTTTACCGGATTCTACAGAAACAAATAAATATAGGCCAGATGAATTTCCTCTTTGAACACACATATGAACATACGATCCTTGTCTTTCTCTTGTCTTACTACCAGGTTGAGGCCCAGCACTGTGTATGGTATGGTGAGTGTGGGGAATCTGAAAAGGTGCCCGGAAAAAAGGACAACTGCAACTACACAGGTCCTGCTATCCCGCTACAGCCTGAGGGTTATGTGCTTCTCACGGTAAATTTCTTATTGCATTTGATTTCTTATTGCTGACGTCAACTTTGCTAACACTCAACCCAACATTCTGTAACTTACTTCTGCTTTCTAATGCCATAAAAATTGCATTATGGCATGTCATTTCTTTTTTGTTTACATGCAGGAGCTTTGTCCTGGATATGACTATGGAAACCGAAGCCTTTGCTGTGATGTTGACCAGTTGCACACTCTCAAAGGGAGTCTCCAGCTGCCCCTTCAGTTTCTGTCTAGGTATTTACTGCAGTTATCACATTAGATAATGAAGCACATGACATGCTTTTAAGGACATTATTATAATAATATCCCCTCCTGAGCACAAAAAGCAGGCTATCTATCCTTTTTAAATATGTCAACACATGCACTGGTCAAATGTTGATCTACATTTTGTCATTCTAACATGCAAACCCTGGCTTTGTATGTTCCAAATAATAGGTTAGAGAAGGACTGCCTCACAGGCCAAATGTTTTGATTTTGAGATGTTTACATCTTTTCTTATCATTCATTTTTATTCTTTTATTTCACCCAATTTATTACTGCCTTGTTAGCCATATTACATCTCTAACTCTAAAATCTTTCATTTGTTTTATTATCTTTAAGTTATGTGATGATTATGACACTCACAACATCTGTTTGCAGGTGTCCCGCCTGTTTCTTCAATCTGATGAACCTCTTCTGTGAGCTGACATGCAGCCCCCACCAGAGTCAGTTTATGAATGCCACCAACGTCAATGCGTCCAGTGTGCTGGAAGTGCAGTACTATATTGGACAAACCTTTGCTAATGGTGAGCTGACATCCAGATGTGGAACAAGATACAAAGAAACAGTTTTACCTTCATTTTGTGTCATGACTTCCTGGTCTAAAGAAAACATGCTAAGTAAAAATGCTCCAAGTTGTGTAATTCCATTTCATTTTTGTTCTAAAAAGGGGAATTGGCATTTTTAAGTTGAAAATCTTGAGTTGTACCCTAAAATAATTAAATTCTTCTTTTTCAGCAATGTACAATGCCTGTAAGGACGTGCAGGCACCATCTAGCAATGTGAAGGCCTTATCACTGCTGTGTGGCAAGGATGCAAAGGACTGCAATGCTACTAACTGGATCCAGTACATGTTTGATATTAACAATGGACAGACTCCCTTCCCTATCATCCCCATCTTCTCAGGTAAACCATTTTGTGGTAATTTGGTCATGAGCCTGCTGGTAAATGTAAATGTAAAAATGTTTGTTCATCATTGTTACAGCCTAATATTTCTTGCATCTGCTACTCTATCGGTAGTAAATCCATCGTGCTGTGTTTTGTTGTTCCTTCATTCTAGATGTCCCAGTTTCTGGTTACATTCCCATGAACAACAAGACATATGCGTGCACCGAGGGCTTAGAGGACGGTGCAGGTCCTTGCTCCTGTCAGGACTGCACAAATGCCTGCGGGCCAAAGCCTGTACCTCCCCCTCTCCCCCCACCCTGGACAATCTTTGGTATCGACGCCATGACAGTCATCATGTGGATCTCTTATGTGGCCTTCCTGTTAATCTTTTTTGGAGTCGTGCTGATAGCGTGGTGTTACAGGTAAAGGACTTTCTGCTTGTGCCATATTCTGCTACAACCACTGATTCAATGTGACAATAATGTTTTGGTTCTGTTGCTGGCATTTGAAGTTGATATCTAATCTTATTTTTTGTGTTAACAGGAAAAGGACAATCATGTCTGAGTATGGCCCCATACTGGACAGTAATAACCCACTGTCTCTCAACAGTGATAATTCCGACCAAGGTATAATAATCCCCAATTAAAAGGGCAACTAATTTTGTTCTCTCTGTAATCTGTTTGCCATCTGAATAAATAACTTGTTCTTTAGGTGTAATACAAAAAATTAAATTGCTCTGACTTTTTTTGAACAATTAAAACCAACTCCCAGTCTTTTTCTGTTCTTAGTAAATGCATCATGCTGTGAAACTCTCGGCGAACGATTTGAGAATGCACTGCGGATCCTCTTCAGCTCCTGGGGTTCCTTCTGTGTGCGGCATCCCTGCCTGGTCATAC
Source organism: Rachycentron canadum (assembly GCA_038496675.1). Taxonomy (NCBI): domain Eukaryota; kingdom Metazoa; phylum Chordata; class Actinopteri; order Carangiformes; family Rachycentridae; genus Rachycentron; species Rachycentron canadum. The sequence continues at coordinate 14,272,682 of CM076662.1, read as the reverse complement.
TGGGAAGTCTGATACTTGTGGTAGCCTCCTCTGGGGGACTCATCTACATGCGCATCACCACTGACCCCGTTGAGCTGTGGTCATCTCCCACTAGCCAGGCCCGTCAAGAGAAGGACTATTTTGACAGCCACTTTGGACCCTTCTTTAGAACTGCACAGCTCATTATAACCACTCCACTCAATGACACTACCATCTACTCTCCATACCTTGGAGGATCAGATGTCCCATTTGGAGCCATACTAGATAAAGACATCCTGCACCAGGTTGGTTACTGGGAGAGGTCATTTTGAAAGATCATAAGCAATTTGATTAAATTGCTTTCATTAGAGCTGTTTTGTGTGAAGAAGTAAGGTTTTTACCAAATGAAAAGCAGCTGTGTTTCTGAAATCATGGTTTATTGGTTCTCATGTCTTTTTCCACTTATTTTTTTTAATATAAACAACCAGGTGCTGGATTTGCAGCTTGACATTGAAGCTCTCGTGGCCACATACAAGGATGAGAATGTCACACTTAAAGACATCTGCTTGGCTCCACTGGCCCCGTACAATGACAACTGTACCATCTTGAGTGTCCTCAACTACTTCCAGAACAGCCACACTGTGTTGGACCACAGCGTAGGAGACGACTTCTTTGTCTATGCTGACTATCACAGCCACTTTCTCTACTGTGTCAGGTGATTTATTTATTTTTTATTTTTTCTTGCAAGATCTGTCAGTTTTCTTTTCCTTTTTCAAATACACACAAATAAACAGGTCACAAATTAGGTCTCTCCTTTGTCACCAGCATATATCTGTTAGAGGAAAGTAACTAGTAAATCGTTCAAAATTTCTAGAAAAGTTTCAAAATCAACCCCTGCAGATCACAAAAATCTATTTTCTCTGTATGTGGGTTAAGCATTTGTGTGCCTTCTGAAAATAACACAGGACTACTTCCCCATTTGTTGTCATGAGGTGATTCTTTTCTTTTCTCCTTTTTTTTTTTTCTAACGACCTATGAGTAATCGTTATAACTTTCAACTCTGCTCGTCCTTTCTCTTGCAGCGCACCAGCATCCCTCAATGACACTACTGTCCTCCATGACCCTTGTTTAGGCACATTTGGTGGTCCCATCTTCCCATGGCTGGCCCTCGGAGGTTACGATGGTGAGCTGGGTGAAGCGATAGATTACAACTGAACTGTTTGAACTGATAATATATATATAAGGAAATAAGAATAATATCCACTTCCTCCTCTCATATCATGACATGTGATGGCAATGTTAATAATAAACATCCATCTCCCTAAGAGACAGCCATGTTTTTTTGGGGAATTTATTAATTGATTATCAGACTGTTATTGTATATCTGTCAAAGCGAGCGCTCGGCTGTAAAATAGTTCAGTCATCTTTATCTCAATTGATGTATCCTTTTAATTCTTACTACAGACACCAACTACAACAATGCCACTGCCCTAGTGATCACCTTTCCACTCAACAACTACCTGAACGACACAGAGCGGCTGGGAAAAGCTCTGGCATGGGAGAAAGAGTGAGACCGCAATCTATTTCTCAAATTGCTTAGAACACTTTCTCTATGTGTACTTATTGCATTTGTTTGTGTGCCTTTCAGATTCATCAAGTTCATGAAGAACTTCAAAAACCCCAACCTGACCATTGCATTTAGCGCAGAGAGGAGTGTTGAAGATGAAATTGACAGAGAGAGCAACAGTGACATCCGCACCATAGTCATCAGCTACGCCATTATGTTCATCTACATCTCCCTGGCCCTGGGTCACATCCACAGCTTCAGGAGAGTGATGGTAAGAGACGAAGCCCCAGTTCGGTGTTGTTATCATTTTTATTCCATGGGTTTGTTACCATAATTTATTCCTGGGACAGTTTACTCATTCTGTGTCACTTTTCTTTCCTACCTGTGACGCAAGAGCTTTGGTTCAGAAAAAACTAGTATTACTTGCTTGACAACTTCCTTCACTTGAGTTTAAAAGGTGGCACCCAATGGAAGAAAATTGCTCATCCTCAATCTTTTTGCCCACACAGGTGGACTCTAAGATTTCTCTGGGTATAGCAGGGATCCTGATTGTGCTCAGCTCTGTGGCTGCCTCACTGGGGATTTTCAGCTATGCTGGTATCCCTCTCACACTCATTGTAATTGAGGTCATTCCATTCCTGGTGCTGGCTGTTGGAGTAGACAACATCTTTATTATAGTGCAAACTTATCAGGTAAGCCTCATTAGCTCAATCCCAAAAAGTGTAATCACCTATTTATTTGATATGCACTTTAATAGTTTAATGCTAATGTACAACTTCACTGTCAGTGTTTATGATTTATTTAGTTGAACCATGACACTTGTTGCTTTACCTAGTTGTGTCAACTATGCATCTGCGCAGGCCTCTCTTAAAGTACAAAGATCACCAGTTTTATATGCTGCCAATAATTTGTTAAACCGACTAAAAGTGATTTTCCTTTTTTTCTTTTGCATTTCTAAACAGAGAGATGAGCGAATGCCACATGAGGAGCTTCACCACCAGATTGGTCGTATTCTTGGAGACGTTGCCCCAAGCATGTTGCTCTCATCATTCTCCGAGACTGTTGCCTTCTTCCTAGGTAAAATGGGTCATCTATTAAATACACTCCATTACAATGAAACTTTAAAATGTATATTTATATAAGATTTATGCAGAGGCCCCAAACTGTGCCATAGTTTACTGGTTAGTCGGATGCTGATAAAACTGTTGACTTTTTCTGTCTGCAGGAGCCCTGTCCAACATGCCTGCAGTGAGGACTTTCTCCCTGTTTGCTGGCTTGGCTGTTTTTATTGATTTCCTATTGCAGATCAGTTGCTTTGTCAGCTTGCTCGGCTTGGATGCCAGAAGACAGGAGGTGAGTCTGAGGGAAAACTGTGATGACACTCGTGTTGAGACAGGGGGATTGATTGTCAGTGCTTGTGAGATTTTATGTGAAAAAGCTCTCCAACAAATTTAACGGCCCCAAATTAATTTTGGACACAGATAAGTGTCCAAGAAGAAGTTCATTACACTTGCTAATTTAACTCATTAGATCTCTTTACTGGCTGATTGTTTGCAGAGCACTGATAGAGCCTCGTCTTGTTAAAACCTACTCTTTGGCCTCAGTGGCACATTTTAGTAATTCAGTCTTCAGATTTGTTCCAGACTAAGGTTAACTTATCAAATGCTGTATTTTCTGTTCTGTTTTCAAAAAGGGGAATCGACTTGACATCGTCTGCTGTGTGAAGTTGCCAGAAGGTCAGGAAACCAAGACAGATGGTTTCCTCTTCCGTTTTTTCAAGAAGGTCTATGCCCCATTTATCCTCAAAGAATGGGTACGACCAATCATAGTAAGTATCTCAGTCACACTTTGGTAGTCACCCACGCCAACATTATCTCTGGAGAGACTCTTGCTGTTATGTAGCATTCTAATGTGCTTATTGATTTGAGTTGAAGTCATTCACTTAATTCATCTCCCATTTAATAAAATATTGTTTTTGATGGAATAAAATTTGTCACATTATGCTTTCATCTCTCTTTCTTTAGGTGGCAATGTTTGTTGGAAAACTCTCCTTCAGCATTGCTGTTGTGAACAAAGTAGAAATTGGACTGGATCAGAAATTATCCATGCCTGATGTAAGTCTTTGTGTTATAACTGTGTATTTATGGATTTCTATTGGACACAGCTTGAACCTTTTCAACAGATGTGAGCAAAGTGGTGTGCTTATATTTAAATATCTGAAGTAACAATCTGTGATGTAGTCTATTTTGTTCTGTGGTGTGATTATTTAAATGCCCATAACCATAAAGTTTTTGCAACATTCTTCTCATGTATATGATATTGTGTGCTCCTCTACCTGTGGTGGTCAAATCTGATGGTTTATCTTTCCATCAAGGACTCGTACGTGCTGGACTACTTTAAGAACTTGAGCGAGTATCTTCACACCGGAGCTCCAGTGTACTTTGTGGTAGAGGACGGTCACAACTACAGCACCCTGGAGGGGCAGAATGTTGTATGCGGAGGAGTGGGCTGCAACAACAACTCCCTGGTTCAGCAGGTCTACGCAGCCTCACTCATCAGCAACTAGTAAGTCTGAGATATGAACAAAGGGCTTAGGATAGATGGTTTGATGGTGTGTGTTTGAAATTTTAGTTTAATTTAAATGACACAACCTGAGTTCAAATCAGGCAAGGTTGGTGTAATTTAACCTATGATTCTGTAATCTGTACAATTTTCACTTTTTAGCTCAACCATTGCTTTCACGCCATCCTCCTGGCTAGATGACTACTTTGACTGGGTGAAGCCTCAGTCCACCTGCTGTCGATACTACAACACCACAGGGGCCTTCTGCAATGCTTCGGGTATTTTTCAATCCTGTATCAACATACTTTGAACTCTTGTCTCACAATCCTGGTGCAACAACAGTTTTTGCCAGATCCTTATACAGAAAATGCAGCGAAACAAAAAGCATCTTAGGGGAAATTCCAGCAGAACGAATATTAGAAATAAGGCAATACAAAACAAAATTTATGTAATTATAGTCTAAGTGTCATTTATTACATTACAGAACCCAACTGTACAGAACTTCAGATATAGCAGTTGGACGCTTCATGTAATAAAGACTTTCTAGTATTTTTATAATTAGTGCCACTTTGAATTTTACTTGTTTAATTCATGTGTTGTCAATTAATGGCATTGTCTCAGAGGTAATTTGCATACTTCTTAAATAACTGTTATTAAAGCCATGAATTTACTCCTGATGATGTTTTTCCAGTGGTAAACCCATCTTGTGTGCACTGTCGGCCCATGACTCCTGCTGGAAAGCAGAGGCCTGTCGGAGAAGACTTCATGCAGTTTCTCCCCATGTTCCTGTCAGATAATCCCAACATCAATTGTGGAAAAGGGTAATTTTAGAGCTCTGTTAAACTTTCACATGATGTCTTGAATGTCGAAAATGTATCTTTAAAATCTATCCCTTTACAGCTGACCAGCCTTGTTGTGGTCTGTGAATTGCCTCTTCTCTACTTTCACTCACAATGGGTTAATGCTCCTACAGCGGCCATGCAGCCTACGCCACAGCAGTAGACCTGTATCCAAACAACACACAGGTGGGAGCCACGTACTTTATGACGTACCACACCATCCTGAAGGAATCCCCAGACTTCATAGATGCTCTGAAAATGGCTCGAGTTCTGGCCAAAGATATCAGTGAGTCCATGGGCCACAATGTTTTTGCATACAGGTAGGTCCTGTTGCTTTTCATAATATGCTGTATAAATTAAATCAGAATGATCGTTGTCTTTTTGACAATAATTAGGTGTTTTTAATCCCACCCGCTATTTAAGGTTTTTCTGTGTATATGTTTTAAAGGGAAATACTGATACCTAAGGGTCTGCTTGTTTTGAACTCAAGGTTCAAGGCAAAGGGGAAAAGTAGGTCATAGATAAGCGCAGAGCAAAGAAAACATTATAAATGGCAATGGTGCTCATGTTATGTTTGACCTTAAGTACTGAATTATCCTTCCTGTCGGCTGTTTATCATAGGAAAGTCACACCACCACCAATGTAGATACTGAGGTTGAACCCAGAGTTCCATGAAGTTGACTCACAAATTCACACTGGAATTCATCGCTAGACACGATAGATCATTGTCTCTGATGATAAATACCAAGTAACGGTTAAAATAAAAAAAAAATGTATACACAAGGCACATGTGTTCTGTGCATATTAAGCAACTGGAAAATGTTTGGCAGTTTCCTTAATGGCTGTTCACTAATGTATATTTTCCTTCCTTTACAGCGTCTTCTATGTGTTTTACGAGCAGTACCTCACCATTGTGTATGACACAGCCCTGAACTTAAGCGTGTCGCTGGCTGCTATATTTGTGGTGTCGACTGTTTTATTGGGCTTCGAGCTGTGGTCAGCTGTGCTTGTCAGCCTTACTATCGCCATGATCCTGGTCAACATGTTCGGCTTCATGTGGATGTGCAATATAAGCCTCAATGCAGTTTCCCTGGTGAACCTGGTGATGGTGAGAGGCAACATGAAACACACTCAACATTTCTGACATTTAAAGTGGGTGGAACACAAATGATACCCCAAACACATTGACAAATAGGTTTTAAGTAAAGCAATGAAAAAAGCTTCAAACTAGGCATTTGTTTACATTTTGTCTGGCTTTTGGACCCCTTGCCTCGCTTACCCTGACGAACTTTGCTCTTGCAATGACAGCATGTGCCTAAATGTCAGCACTTATGTTTGCAAGTATGTCATTATGTCATAATCAGCAAGAAACTGGAACTGATGATAGTTTTTCTTTCATCTAACCCATAAATATTCACTTTATGACCACAAAAGCAATCTTGGTTTGTTGGCTTTCATTCCACCATTTACACGTTTCTGGTGCTGAGTCGTTTCCTGTCCTCTGTTGCAGAGTTGTGGTATCTCGGTGGAGTTCTGCAGTCACATTGTGCGAGCGTTTTCCATCAGTATAAAGAAGAACAGAGTGGAGAGGGCCGAGGAGGCTTTAGCTCACATGGGAAGCTCTGTAAGTCTCACTTTCGCTGACAAGAGGAAGCTCGTCGTTAGTAAATGATGGATAAATAGTATGCTGATTATGTGCATTTCAGTGTATACAAGCCTGTACAGAAAGATAAAGAAGTTTTGGAGCAAAACCTAATTGCATATCTGCTTTAGCTGAAAAAGGTTGAGTTTTAAGATTTCCTTGGCATTAAACTAGCTGTAAAATAATTTTGGTGCTCTACACATGAAGTATAATTTTCATCATCAACACAGTGACATGAATGAAGAAATCTAATGACACTGGTTCCCTTTTTTTGCAGGTTTTCAGCGGGATCACCTTAACGAAGTTTGGAGGTATCATAATCCTGGTGCTTTCCAAGTCGCAGATCTTTCAGGTTTTCTACTTTAGGATGTACTTGGCCATAGTGCTTCTGGGGGCCACGCACGGCCTCATCTTCCTCCCTGTACTGCTCAGCTATATAGGTCAGTAATGTCACACATTTAACTGAAAGACATGAAACGTCCAAGATTCGAGCACAGATTTAATGCTGCTTTTAAATGAAATGTAATATGTCTTGACTCCATTCACAGGTCCTTCAGCAAACAAAGCAAAGGTGTTTGCTGCTAAACAGCGCTACGCTGGTACAGAAAGGGAGCCCCTCCTCAACTACTAGCAGGCTGTTTGGAACAATGAACTAACTTTGTCTGGGATGAACTGTGTGGATATGCGCACAGGCCGTTTCTGTGATTACTGACACACTCATTTTCGTTGCCACTACTATGCACCGATTTAACTCAGGAGTGCCAGAGGCCTTTACTCAGCCGCATATGTACTGATTTCTGAACATTTTGGAGCCCCACCTTTCCTCTTCACACTACAGGACACACGTGACTTCAGACTCTGAAGCATGAGTGACAAATGGAACAGACAACAATTTGACAGTGTGGAAGTATGAGAGACACTAGCCCCAACGTCAGTTACAGACAAATCCTCAGTCAGATTCCAATGCTATGATCTATTTTGATTTGGGAAAATTCAAAAGGGTTCAACTGGTTAGTTTTTTTTCATGTCTTTTTTTTTTAAATATATATATCAGAAAGAAATGTGTTAAATAGAGCTGATGTTTTTTTTTTTTTGTTTTTTTTTTTTGCAAACATTTGTAGGACATTTTGATATTATGAACCATTGAATGGCTGCAACACAGCCCACACTGGAGCTAACAAACAACAATAGTGATATTATAGGCCCCCATATTACCTGGCATTAACATGAATCGTATTCAGAGCTGTCTCTACAGTATTATAACACAGGCCAGCTAGTTGTAGCATTTTCATCTAGCAATAATGTGTACATTAATATTCCTTGTGCACATAAAGAAAGTGGGACTTGTGTTATCTTAAGTCTTTGGATAGTCATGTTTTGACTGCAGCAGACTGGATTTGAAATGAAACAGTGTCTTTGGCTTTCACTGTCCTTGTTCACATCTGAGTTGGGAGCACAATGCAGTGATTGTAGCCCTATTTTACTATTGGAGCACAGGTGAAAAATATTTCCATATGGATGTGGATATACACACCCTTGAAACTGAAACCTCACAACCATTGTTTCATTTCAGATTCAGTTTACTGGACTGGTGTTTTGCCAAAACCCAAAGCATGTTGCTCTCCAAACGCCACCATGCCACGTCTTTTATTGTCACATTGGCATTTATGGATGTTATCCTGCCCCACATTTCATTTTAGAGGTAATTAATGTTAACTCAAAGCGACTAAAAAACAAAAGTGACTAAATCTTCATCGTGGGTGCAACACAAATGGTTAATAAGATTAATTGTGATATCAGTGAAGATACATGTTAGTGCCATATATAGGGTGCCATAATGCTAACAATGGTTTTACATTGAGGTGTAAATGAGACAATTTGCAGTTACTGAACAGAACATTTTGTGTAGCAACTTTACGTTTAACTGTAAATAACATACACACGACTAATTCAGATTTGTTCTGTAGTCATGTAGAGTAAGATATACAGAAACCTGTTAAATGATGATGCTACAGTCTTGAGTTAATCATTCCTTTCATTACACATTTAAGTTATTTATTTTATTCTGTTAATTTACCATTAACAATATGTTACCTTGCATTATTGTTGTTTTAAGAAAGTTCCTCAAGGGAAGAAAAACAACTTTGTGTGGTCAAAAATTGCATCGTGCCCCTCAATTTGTCTGAGACCAGTGGAGCTGATCATCCAATGCACCTTAATGAGGAGTGTGCTGTCACTAATTACATTTGAACAGGGTTGAGACATTACTGAAAGAGGAAGAGGATGTTAACATCTGCTTTGGACCTTCAAGGAACAATACGATTCCTTGTTTTTATTTTTCTGGCGCTATTATTTCCCTCCATGATGCAGTAAAGTGTTTATGTTTAAATTGTAACAGGATTGAGGACAATTATGCTTGTAAACAGTGCTGTGCATTGACCTGGACAAATAATCTCTGGCATTGAAGATTAAACCAAGCTTTTAGTTTTTAATAATTTTACAATATATTCACATCTATGAATTAATTTTTTGTCCCCAAGTGTATGTATTTCTCTTAAATAACATCTTGGCTTTTCAGCTCTTGCCTGAAGAAAACTTCAATTATTCCGTTTAAGAAGACAACTGCAAACTCTGAAGCATAAACCACACGCGTGTTTCTTGAGACTATTCAGATTGACCACAGTGTGGCGTCATCTATTCACAAAGCTCTGGCTGCTCCCAGTAAAGTAGTGGGAGTGACCTAATTTTTATGCCTTGAAGAGAAGCAGCCTTGCAATGCTTTTACCTTGTCAGTGTTTGCATGCTGCCACTATCAGCAGAGAATAATGGAGCTGATAGTTTAGAATCTAAATCAGCTGCTGTTGGATATTTATTCTGAAACTTTAGAGGCCATCAGTCACTCACATCCCATTGGAAAGTCGCTGCCAAACCCAGAGCTGTTTACTTCCTCCCTGCGCATGTTGTTGTGACTGTCTGTCCGACCCTGTTGTCACACAAACCTCCAGCTCATGACTTATTTATCCGCTTCCCTGTGAGTGCGGGGACTGTTCTTTGAATCTGGCTGAGAGATTAAAATATTAATTTCCTCTGCAGGTCTGCTGTGCTGTCTGCAGGGGAGAGTATACAGGTTGTGAGAGCAGTATTATGTAAGATGTGCAAGGCTTGCCTCTTACTAGACTCTGACCTGCCCTCATCTTTTATTATGACAGGCACATACTGTACAGAAAGGGTGTTGTAAATAGGGTGTGAGAAACAAAAGCAAAGAAGAAACTTGATTCAAATTACATGGTAATGTAAATGGAACAAAAATAATCCAATCCAACATAGAGAGAATGGCAGTAAATTTTAAAACATAAAATTATACCATGTATATATAATATATTTACTCTTTCATTTGACCAAAACAGTTAAAGTAGATTCCATATATGTAAAAAAAAAAAAAAAAAAAAAAAAAATGGCAGTATATTGTGTAATCTCCTGCAGGCAAAGTCACCCAGGAGGGTTTTATTATGAAAGATTTTTTTTGTATAATTTGCTCTGATGGGCCAAGTGAATCTCCCGCCCACTGTCCGCAGTTTGAACGACAGTGACCCCAGATTATCAATCCCTGGAATTTAAAAAAAAATCTATTTATCTATCTTATCTTATCTTATCTAGAAAATAATCTCCCAATAATCCGTTAATTGATACAGCCCAGGAGCAGCAATTACAACAATCATCCTGTTGAATTCCATGGTTATGTTTGGGCTAAAAAGTGAATGTGTGAGTTAGTTATCTAAGTGTGATTTCAAACAAGTATTGTTGACTGACATCTCAACTAAACTACTCAGAAGTTTCTAATGAGGTTTATTACATTATAATTGCAGGAAACAGCCACACCCCCTATTACTGGTCTGTTATGTGTTTTGTGCATCACAGCTGCTTCGAGTATCAAGTGTCCTGTGTTCAGACTTAAACCTATCAGTCCACCCTCTAGCCTTTTCTCCCACAGTTGTCCTTGGACTCACATTGGGGCCTCTAACACATCCACTTCAAAAAAAAAAAAAAAAAGTTGATCTGGGTGTTTTTTTTTTTGTTCTTTTTTCTTTTAAAGATCCATCAATAAGTAAGTGTAAGGAGCGTTTAATGTGCCGCTTTGCGTCACTGGTTTTCTGTTACAGTGGGTTCAGTTGTCTCTGAAATAGACTCTTGGGGTGGAACAAAAGGGATTAGGTGGCCTTGTCCAACACATAGAGAGGATCAGATTTTCAGGTCCACCTGCAGTGCCCCTCCTGACCACAGACCAGTTTTGGTTAAAGAAAAATGTTTCAGTTCCTGAAAAAGAAGCTGCTCTATTTAGATAGATGCACTTGTTCATGCTAGAAACCTGTTTGTACATTGTGTAAATAACAAAAACTGAGAAAGCACAGACAAACTTGTAATATCCTATGATGCTGCTACTGAACAAAACCCAAGATTAAGGGAATCAAGCGGGTTCCCCTAAAGGTATTTCAGCAGTGTCAGTGTCCATACTTCCATGTTTACAATCTACTGCAAATGGTGGAAAAGCCCTGAGTCACAGTATCATGACAGGAAAGGGGCAAAATGCCGTTTCAGCCAAATGTTATTTTAAAGGGAAGGGCAATAGACCTTGCCCCAAACGATGGTACACATATTTTCACAATGAGGGTCACTTATGTGTGAGCAGGGCTCAGGAAGGGCTGTCAATAGACCCCTTTATGAGGCGGAGAGGGGGGAATTAGGCCGTCAATGGAGGGGACTAAGCCACGTATGCCATGTGTCCACACTCGGGCCCGGCCTGTTTGTTTTGATGGCAGCACGAGACTGGCGTGACTGTGGGCCTTGTTTACGTTGGATATGTGTCGGGCAGGAGAGTTCCCACTCAATGAGAAACTGACCTCTCAGATTGCATCAGAGCAGCAGGTGCAATTCATTTCCAGCCGAGGCTTCTGGTGTCACACCTGAGTCAATGTCCTGAAATGATCCGGCCTGACAGCTGGAAAAAAAATGCGTGTTAAGTTGATGAACTGCCTCGTGACTCACATCAACTGACATTAAAGAACTTAACAAAACCGTGATGCTTGTGGCCACACAATAAAATAGTCAAACAAAAATGAACAGAATCGCTGATACTGACAATACAAATGAGGGCTTTTGGCAACATGTAGAGCAGCAGCAGAGCCACTGATCTTCTCATTCTGAGCTCAAGTCCCATGTGATTCATGGGAATTTCCTTTGCATCTGAAGTGCTACAAATTAATATACAAGATGCACCATTACACAGCTTTAAAGCATCAAATTGGATCCAGGCAGGTCATTTCTTATACGGCAATAGCATAATTGAAATTTGAAATTTAATTTGCAAGAGGCTGCAGTTAGATTTCGGACGATTGGAGATGGAGTCCTGCGTCTGCTTAAATGTGGACAAGTTAACAGGGAAGAAATAGTGAAATTTATACTCATAAGACCACAGCCCTGGGTTAATCATTAGCTGTGTTATGTACTGCAGTGCATTTAAAAAGCACATTGTCTACTGTGCTGAACTTTAGACTGAAAAAAAAAAAAAGGCAGACAGGGAGCAGCCCATGTTGAGAAGCAGAAGCGAAACTTGTTTACGAGCTGATAATCACATTTTCACTGTGCGCCAAGGAACTCTGGCGAAAAGACCTGGTTTCAGTCTGGCAGATTGATTGTAACACAACCTAAAGCGAAGCAGAACTAACCTGCCCCACTAGTCAGGGATAAGAAGTTTCAATAATATCCTAGATGAGATTTATTTAAACCACTAGCTGTGCTAGGCTAGTGGCTGTGAGACCGTGCTTGAAATTTAGACAATACTGAAATTTGAGGATTCAGGACGTTTAATCCGGAGGGGGTCGTGCACATCTGTACCAAATTTTGACGGCAATCCATCCAATAGTTGTCAGGACATTTGACTTAAAACCTTATGGTGGCACTAGAGGAGAAGTCCGGGGCCAGTGAAGTCGTAAGGATGTAGATTCGCATTAGGCTCAATAGAGGTGAAGCATCAACACGTCAGAGTCTTGTTTTGATTGAACAAGCAAAGCAATTTATTTACAAACATACACAGGTAGTAGGTGTCGCCCATGAGTCTTTTCCTGACAGAGTGTTTAGTGTGCATCTTACAGCAAAATCTTTGGGCTTGCAAACAGAAAGAAGCTCAGCATCCCCTCCCCCACCTTAAAATCATCACAATCCAAACTTCAATCACTAAAATTTGGTTTTGTCTTGTGATCATTTCAGCTGAAATATCATCAATACTTGGAGCAGCATGAAATACTCCTGTAGGGCTCCTGTCTGAATTGTTGGCCTCTCAACACTCTGTGGTATTGTGTGATTTTAAGGTAATAAAAAAGAAAATCAAGTTGGGATAACATGCCAAATAAATGGAATAATACTTTTTTTTTAAAAAATTGGTCACATTGGCACAATTGTCTTTCAGTTTCTTTTTTTTTTTTTTTTTAAACATCTTTACATTTCAAATCAGCAAATGCTAATTCTTGTTATATGTAAATGTTGGGGCTGTCATGGGTCCTTGTTGAGATCTTTAGTTTTTTCTCCTCCTCAGAGGTCAGGGTCAGTCAAAGAGCAGCATCCCTTAAGCCTGAAGGGACTCAGTGTCTTGCTCAAGGACACTTCAGCAGGAGGACAATTACTGGCACAGGGTCTTGACCCAGATCCACCAGGTAAAGGATGTTCTCTCTCGAAACTAGAGCACCCTGATGCCACCCTGCTGCTAATCCTCATCACTGGTTAATGGCTTTTTTTTTTTTTTTTTTTTTTTTTTTTTTGCACTCATGAACAACTTCACCGAGCGACCACCTTCACCTCCATTACAGCACTGTAAATGTGCGAGCGATACACTCTAACATAGAGCACAGGAAATTCGACATTGATAAAAGGGGGTCAGGTCTCCATAAGTCCATGGCAAGCATCTGACTGGTAGAAAAATGAATGGAACACTTTAGTGAAAATAGGAAGTCCCATCTTGTACGCAAGTACCTGTGTACAAACAATCATTTCTTGTCATGCGGATAAGTTGTGGCTAGAATATAGCGAATGAAACACGAGAGAAAAACAAATCCAAGGTCCATTCAAATTAATTGCGTGTGGTGTTTGTGAACACAGCTTATTTTTCAGGGTTCGTTCCCAAGCTCATTAAAATTCTGGGAAAAAAAAAAAAGAAGAAAAAAAAGAGTCCCCGTTCTGCCCATGTCTTGCAATTTGCAAAAAGTGCACTTTTATAAGATGATGACTTGCGAAAAGATGAGTCACACTGAGGAATATCAGTCCAGCCAAAACCAGCCACTTAAAGGGCTTCCGTTTCCAATTTATGCAGGTCAGGAGGCAACCAATCATATTTAAGTTTACAAGATGGAGATTAAAGAAGAGAGATGATAAAAATATTACAATCATTGGTTGCTTTCACTGAGAAAAAAAGAAGTTCATCAGATTCAAGAAAAAAAAAAAAAAAATGCTCCCTTCAGCAACAAGAGAGGTCTAAAGTTTACAAAAAGATGAGATGTGAAACATGCAAACTAGAAAATCTGCTTGTTTGCAGAAAGTTGAACCCTTTCCTTGAAGTCTGTGTAGTGATGATGAATGTAGAAGTCAAAAAAAAAAAAAAAAAAAAATTGAGAAAAGTTTGTTTAAAAATACGTGTCCCTTTGGCTGATTCCAAGTCTGAGATGAAGGAGAGTGTTGTCGGAGGTGATAAACGGTTGCTGTCGAGCGACAACACAAGCGGTACATTGAAGCTGTGAGAGGGCGGTGGGAGGATGGATACCGTGGGGGAGTAGATCAGGTGGAGAACCTGGTGGGCCTCCTCCTGATGGGTCACCAATGCTAGGAAGTCTGCAGCAGGCGTCTGTAGTGGGGCATGATCTCGTGCTCGGGCAGGTGAAGGTTGAACTCTAGCGCCACCAGGACAGGGAACTCGAAGGCTATCAGCTCTCTGCGGTTCACTCTGAACCTCTCCTCCAGTTTCTGCCAAAAAGAAAAAAAAAAAAAAAAAAAAAGATGTAGATGTAACGCTGCATTCCTTATTGCTTCTTCATAACTCAGAACCGCACCCACTTACTAGTGTTAACTAGCATTTCATGAGGTCTGGCCCTGCTCTGGCTAATAGCAGACTAAAACAAGAAAAAATAAAAAAGTAAAAGTGATGCCTATCAATGCGAGCAATGGCAACACACTAGCAGTTTATGATTTTACTAAAGAATAAACTAAATTTGTCGTCTTTGCACACTTTAATATGATGAAGGCTATTTGCCACATAAGATTTTCAGTTTTCACTTTGTTTAACTCGTTGACTGATTTGTGTAACTGGCCCTTTGATCTGTTGTACCGGGAGTATCTTAAAGACACAAGGAAACTTACATCTATCAGGAGCTTGACTTCATGTTTCTTGAGATCACCACCAATCTTGGCCGCCAGAAGGACGCAGGCCCCAGCACAAAGTTTCCGATTCTGCTTGTTTAGTTTGCCTTGAAGAACGAGTTTTTCAAAGTAGACGAAAGCCATGGCCACCGTGGGTTCCTCATAACCACACTCATCCTGGGCCAACTTTCTTATCTCCCTTTTCAAGCTGGACAGGATGGGGGAAAAAAAAAAAAAAAAAAAAAAAAGAACAAAGGAAGGAAAAGAGAGAGAAGGGAAAATTAAGAAAACTACATTAAGGAAGAGAAATTAAACAGCTCCAGTTCAAATTTATATCATCTTTATTGTAAAAAAAACATATAAACATTTCTGTCTGTTCTGTTTTACCTTCTTATCTTGCTGAGTGTGAGTCGTATGTGGGGGAATTTCTCCTTGAAGGTTTCGTTCATGTCCTTCTTGAGGTCAGAGGGTTTGACGTATTCAATGACAGTAGTCTGAAAAGGAAAACCAGAGAATGACCACACTACCACAACTGAGAACGGTGACTGGATCCTCACACACTAGTGTTGGATTCCACTGTCTCACAATGAGGCCTACTGAACACTGGTGTTACTGGGTGATATTTTCCATATAGTTTGCTTTGCATCAGTCCTGCAGCACGTAGTCACAAGTGCAGCGGACACAACGGAGGTGTACAACATAGCTGAGAGGCAGACAACCATGTTTTTGGTTTTGATCTTTTTATGGGATTGAGACATTCAGGAAAACACAGACTATCACCAGCCTTTTCATTTAAGAACCTAGAGGACACAGAACATACTCAGTTCTCTGGTGAGCTTTCCAAGCTGTCTTCAAGGCTCAGTAAAACAATCTTTAGCGCTTGTTACAGCATGCTTTGAACAGTAGGTAAGTGAGTTGCATTAGGACAGTTTAATGAGGAGCTGAAGGTTGGCTCTAAACTCAAAAGTGAATTTCTAGCTCTCGGTTGAATTCACAACTTCAATTTAAAAGTCTCTCTCTCTCTCTCATAATTCTGTTCATTACAACTAGGACCTGTGAACCCCCAGATTATAGGTGGTGAACACTAACGTCGTTACCAAAACAACAAAAATAATGACCCAAATAAAAAACATGAGATCCCAGAAATCCTACAGACCAATTTATTGGTTTTGCTTCACTATACTTAGCATAACTATGTGTCCAGCATTCTTGCCAACGGTTTTGGCTGCTCTGATTTTCAATTTGACCTCTAACACTAAAACCAGATTATCTCAACCACTTTATTGGATTGTTTTTTTCCTTCCTGCCCCCCCTCCCAAAAAAAAAAAAAAACTATGAATAACCATATCACCCCATCTCAAGCTAACTTGTATCAGCACATTAACACATTTCATTATTCCATGTTTTAACTCAGAAATCTACAAGCCACTAAACATGCTACCTTACCGCATTTAAAATGACATAAGCAATGTTGTCCTCCCTTTACAATCCTATTCAATTTCATGCGAGCACTTCCTCAATTGCACGCTAAACGCTTTCATTCCCTGCTTGAACTTGAAAGTTCAGTTAGAGAGTCATGTCTCCCAAACAGCCTGTGTTTAAAACCTGAAATGCTGAGAATTTACTGGTTCCATTCCTGTAGCAAACACAATAGCTATTGTTGTGAGACGCCGGGTTTTTGTAATTGGAGGAAGAGAGGAGAAAAAAAAAAAAGCACAGCCTGGCCTTGACTGAACATTTCAACTATGTCAGTCCTTGTTGTGTATTCTGCCAGTCTCTGTAACAAAAACAGAGCCCAGGAAAGAATGAGGTGGGAGTCTAGTCAGGGTGTTTTTTTATTTTTTATTTTTCAACTACAATAAAACATCCGTTCTTTTCCGGAAAAGTGAGAGTGATTAGTGCTGAGACAAACACTACACTAGCTACAGCACTGGTCAAGGGCTGTGCAACAGCTACTGCACTCTACATGGGTATAAAGTAAATATATTCTTTAAGCCCCAGAAGGTGAGAGAAAGCTTGGACCCAGTGACCTTCCTGATTAAAACTGTCTGAAACATCCTCCTGGCTCCCTTTCAATAACAGCTGATATATTTCAGGGGGACTTTTTCAGAAAGAATCTCTTGAATCAGACAAATCTTTTTGGTGCGTTATTGTTCTTGGTTATGGTGGAAAACCTAAAGGCCCATGGTGATAAAAAATAACAACTGAAAAAGAGAGATTGCAGGACATCTGGACAAAACATGTCAAAACAGAGGGGAATCTATTTCAGTGAATGATGTCCTGGATAAAAACAACCTTTCCATTATTCCCTCAAGAGGACAAGGCTGCAGTTGCTGTTGTTGTTGTTGTTGTTATGGCTGATGGGAGTGTGTTAGACGCAGCTAGAGTACTTTCTCACCATGTAGGAGGGGAAGATGAGGACTCTCTTGTGTTTTCCACAAGGCCACTGTGGGTCATCCAGCAGATTGGGATCGTACTCACGAAAGTCGCCCAAATCATTCCCTGCCATGTGCACAAACACAACAACAGAGGTTGAGCCAGAGGTTCACATTTGCAGAATTATTTCTTTTACAATAAAAACATACTGGATAGAACCAAACAAAACATGAACAAAATAAACAGAAAATGTGATTGAGGAATATACATCTGCCATCATGAATAAAGTTAAGCAATCAATATGTTTATTTTTTAATAGTGGCCAACTCACCTGTGTCTAGGCTGCTCTGGTTGCTGTTGGCTCGGCCCAAACTGAGGCTGCGGTGGCTGGCGTTACGAGATTGAGAAAAGGAAGAGGTGGAGTCGATGGTGTTTCTTCGACCACCCAGCACATTAGTGGGATACAGGAACTGGGTGTAGGATACAGTCTGCAGACACAGGCATATACAGTCATGTCTGTATTAGAAAACCCTAAAACAATTTGCGCCTGTTCAACCTCAGAGTATTTTGTCAAGGCGAGAAAAGCACAGCTAGTACCAATAACATTAGCAATGGCCCAGTGTCCCAGTATACAATACCAGTAAGCATACACATTCACCGGAGCATGTATTTAACTTCTCTAACTGAAATGCAGTTGTTAAAAATGTGTTTAATTACACCTGGGCTGGCCCTGTTACAAAATCTTAAAATACTACTTGGAAAAAGGCCTATTGCCCCATTCAAATTAGCTTAAAGTGCGTTGATTTGTGGAAAATTTGCAGGACAAAACATCTTCTAAGTTTATTAGTTTTACCTTCAGCTGCAATGTTTAAGCTTAATCATTTGAAGGAAAGTAAGATGGGAGATTAGCTGGCCTCATGGTATTCAAGCCTATGTAGCGGCTAGCAACTAACAAGCATGTGAGCTAGCTCATCTTCCTTTAAAACTCAAGCATTGCTGAGCTATGACTGGGTGAATGTGTTTACTATGCAGGCATTCAACCCACTCATGAACGCGTGGATACTGTGGGAAATCGTTACTTAGCATCATTTTAGCATTTTAAGCATTTTAGCATGCCACTGCAACTAACGTTAGCTTCCACTTTTTAAAAGTGTTGGATTAAGCAACGGAAAAAGAAACTGATACAAAGAAGTTTGCCTTTAAGATAAGTCTGGAAGAAAAACATTTCAGAAAAGTTAAAACACTTTTTTTATATACATACTGTATTATCTGTTATTAAAACAGTTGCACATGAGCAATAGTATTCAGAAGTTGAACCTTGGCCGTTTTCAGCCATTTCCATATCCATTAAATAGCTGCATTTACAGTTCAACACTGAGCATAAAGGTCATGTTTTTTATGTAGTTAAAATGTGAATGAACCTTTATTTAAAGAAATATTTGTTGAATTAGCCACATTCTTCTCATCGGTAGCTGTAAATACGCTTTATGTGGTGTAGAATAATTGGTAGCTTTGTTCATTTTATTTTGAGAAGTTTCCTGGAATGAATGCAGTTGTGAGAAAAATCAAGAACCACCTCCACATACTCCTCACATGATATCGGAGCAAACATCATCACAGTAACATCCTGTACTCTGTAACTGAACTAAAAAAAACCCAACAGCTTTACCATTATTTAAACATTTCGTTAACTATATCTTAATGAATGTATAATCGACAATAGATGAAAACATTCCTCTTCCATACACGCACACATTTCTGCTCATTTCTCACCTTTCCATCTGCACCCAACTCCACTCCCTCCAGCCCGATCACCATCTCCTTGGCACTGACGCCTCCTGACGGGTGCCGCTGACGCCCTCCTTCCAGCTTTACATCCCTGATGATGAGCACACAGTCTTTGAAACATTACTGCTCTTGTTTAATTCCCATCACATCTCTCCATAGATATAGGCCCAGTATTGATCTATGCTCATCAGATGGCCTAGTTTATGCAACCCATGTCTATGGGTGGATCTCAGGGAAGTCAGAAATAAAGTAGACCCTTAGGAGCAAGGTTAGGGGAGAGTATGGTTTTAGGCTCATCAATGCCTGAAAAGCCATACTGCTGTGGGAGATTTGCAGGAGGTCAGATGGTTAGTTGAGGTAAAGAACAGATGGGTAGAGAGTAAAGTGTTGTCAGTGGAGCAAACAGTGGCGAGACACAACTCTTTCTAACATATTTTGTATGAGCCAATTATTTCTGTAATTCATGTCTGCTGCTGAGAACATACAGTGGGCAGACTGAGGCAATTGCATGTAAAATTAAATTAGAATGGTCCCCAGATAAATAGGAGGGAATTATGCAGCAGGCCCTCGCATGACTCTCCCTGTGTTTTGATGACATGTGGGGCCAATCTGTTATAATGAAAACAGTGTTATCTGGCAGTCAAGCACATCAGGACACATTGTTGATAGATACATCATAGACATGGAGATTCTTAGGCAGCAGACATCTTACAGCACAGTAGAGATTAAAAAAAATGTGGAGAGACACAAGAGACACAGCTCTTTCTATGAAGAGAGCTTTTCTATGAGGCTTTAGTCCGCTGAGAATAAGGAGAAATGAAAGGAAATTATAAGAAAAGCTGATACTGCCAAGTAACATGCATGAATAGGTGTCACTGGCTGTATGTTACAACTGTATGTTAGTAGCATTGTCATCTATGCAGTGCTTGTCATGTCCTGCCGATTTTTTCTAAACTTAGCATCAGGTGAACAAAGAATACATATTAACATGATTAAAATAATCTTGCCCCCCTGTTTGCTACTTACTTCAAAGCTCATTTTACATTCATTTTAGAGTTGTAAGAATATTCCCCACCGTCTTGCCCAGACTTCAACCATGGCAGCCAACTTCAGCCGCGCTCCAAAGCCAGGACTATTACCTAACATGCATGACTTTTAGGGTCAGAAGTATATAGAGGAAACCCATGCCAATACAGGAACATGCAAAGACTCTAGAGGGATTTGAAAACAAGAGTATCTGACTGTCACGAGACAGTGTTGCCCCATCAACTTGGACTTACACTTGGAGTCAGCATTGGTAAATGTTTGTCTTTTCCTTGAATGAAAAAATTTGACAGAACGTCAAACAAAAACATTCTCCTAGTTGTGGTCTAATATTCAACAGATATATGCAAAGGTGGTACCAATCCTTTCAACTAATTCTTGCTAAGAAAGCACAGTAAAAAATTTAATGTTTTGATATTTTAGTGTAACTTGTTTTTTTGTTCATGGGGCAGTAGTTATAGAATAAATACAAAGACAGAGAGACAGAAGAAAGAGGACGAGAGAGAAGAAAGACTACATGCAATCAATCATTTGAGCCCAGGGGTCTAATAAAAGGTACAGGTACGCAAATAAATAAAAAATAAATGCAAATAAATAAAAACAACAAGAATTCTATCTCCACCAATTCATAC
The DNA here is from genome assembly GCA_038496675.1 of Rachycentron canadum. Lineage (NCBI taxonomy): Eukaryota > Metazoa > Chordata > Actinopteri > Carangiformes > Rachycentridae > Rachycentron > Rachycentron canadum. The sequence continues at coordinate 14,251,874 of CM076662.1, read as the reverse complement.
ATGTAAAAAAAAAAAGTTTCTTCTGTCATGAGTTTAGTTTGTCAGTCCTGTAAATGGAGCCGTGACAGATTCTCCTCGCTGGCGTGAACAAGAAGAAAGTGCAAATGTGCCCCAGAGCCATGGAAAGAGATGGCTGTGGAGTGACCATTTGTGAACAACAGAAAACTCTACACTGAAGCGTTTGGGCATATTTTGGGTTTTATAACCTTGAGTATAAGAAGGAGCTTGAAACGACCTATGTTACATGCAGGCTTTATATACTATTTAAGCACTAATCATTAATTAGTAAAGATGAAAAGCCAGAGAACATCCTTTCATTCAACATTCACTGATCATTTCATAATCTGTGATGTGTTTGCAGGTGGACAAACTACAGACATAGCTACATTTTCATAGCCTAGCTTATTAGATGATCCTGACATCTGCCTGCACTGCAACTCACCGTCTGAAGGGATGTTCCCAATGTCGCTTCATTTGCTCAGCAAAAGTGTTTATTCACCTATAAGGCTGTCACAAGAATTACAACCTACTGCATGGTATCTAATATTACTGAGCAGGATGTTTTGTCTGACTCCTGCATTCCACAACTTGCTTGAACATGCATGCACACAGGTCACAGGTCAGCTCAGGTACCTTAACAAACAGCATTACACCTCTTCCTTAACGTGTGTGTGTGTGTGTGTGTGTGTGTGTGTGTGTGTGTGTGTGTGTGTATATGATTGATTTTAAACCAAATCTTAAGCCCAAGAATTAATATTGAATATCATGCACACCTAAATAAAAGGTTGTTCTGCCATAAAAAAAACCTTAACAGAGCCAACCAAAGTCGAACTGTAAACTGTCAATTAGCAACTACGAGTTGTCAAACTTTCCATAAGTGGCCTGGGGGTTTATTATCCCTTGACCTTGCACTGATCGGCTGGCTTAGGAAATTCCACAAATGGATTGACCCTTTTATGCTCTTCACTAAGCCCCGGTGTGAAGCTTTTCTTTCGGTGCATTGTATTCTCTGGTGTTTCTGTCCTCTTTCTCTTTCACTTCCTCCAAAACACACTGTTTTATGTCACAGGGGGGCATCAGGACCAAGGGGACCAACCATACCGGACCCATCCCCATGCAAGCCATGCGGGTTTGTTATTACCTAGAGCTTTGTGTCCCTTTAAAAAGAGAACCAAACATCTACAGATAACCCAGAGATGTTTTCTGTTCTACATGTTCTACTTTCGAGAAATGGAAACTCTAAACACAGATTTACAATAAACAAAACATGGTTCACAACAAACTCTCAAGACTGTGTTCTCATAATAGATGTACCAGTCTGCCAACATCGAGGATGATTAGACCAATGAACAACATGTTCAGGTTAAGGGTTAAAATGTCGAAATCCAAGGAGAGCAAGAACCCAGGAAAGGTGAGTCTTAAATGCTACATAGCAAAGCCAGCAACAGACAAAAATGGGTTGACTTGAACAAAAAGGATGAGTGCCCAAAAGCCACCTGAGGCATTGTGGAAAAAGCAATACAAGCAACAAGCATTAGGCTACATAGTGATAAGCCTTTAAAGCCCATTTCAGCCCAATGTTTCCTTTTTTTTTTTTTTTTAAGTGTAAAAATGCATCCACCAAAACCAACCCTCAGCGATGTATGCACCAGTCAGAGAAGAGTACATCCACAGAAGAAGAGGGATGAGAAAACAAAAGGAAAGAGGGAGCACAGGCTGGAGGAAGTTACAAAGTTCGGCATGCTGTCGGATACATACCCTGCTTGGCTACAATCTCGATAGGGCAGGACAGAAAATACACTATAGAAGGATCTTCTGCCACTGATAAGGACTATCCTATAAAAACAAAAATGGTAAACAAGCTAATCAATGTCTATCTGACAAGATCCACAGGTCAAAGTTGGAAAAAGTGTACAGTAAGAACTAAAGATGGAGAGAATGAACTGAAAATTCAGTTAAGACAGTGTGTGTTGTTTTGTAGCATTGTTGCACGTGGTCAGTGGTTTGGGAGCAACAAAGATGCATTTTTGCTGCAAAATCTTATTTCTTTAATAACTTCAATTTAAATTTCAGGTATTTTTAAAAACTTGTAAACAGTGTGCAGTCAGACATATTTCTCAGTGAATGTCACCTACTTTAAATAACACTATAACAACCTTGAAATTACTTCTTTTAATAGCTGCAAGTCACAGACACATGATGAATATCACTACTCTGCCCAAATCATCATTAGGGCGTAATATGATATGCCAATTGATTTAAAATCAGTTAATCAAATCCAGCTCATTATTTTTCCACATCAGACGTAGATTTGGATGAGGAAAAGCAACTTTACCTATTGACTGATTAAACGTGGAACTAAAAGTGGAACTAATCAAGATGGTACTGTCATTGTATAAAGCAGAGGTTCTAGCTTTGACATGAGATCCACTTCACTGTGTCAAGCAAAAAAATAAAAAATAAACTGACAATTTAATGAATATATTAATAATAAAAATACCCAATATTATACTCTGCATCACAAAATACCATGAAAAAAATGCTAACTTAATAACCTTTCAATGCCAAAAGCTGAAAATAACCAGAGCATTGTTGGTCTCCGGGCCTACATTAAAAAACAATCTGTCTTTTGGTTTCTTTCTGCCCAACAAGTAAGGCGTCAACATTAACACCACTGCACCAACAATTGTCTGGATCTAGGGATTTGTGAGCTGGATAAGTGCTTGTTAAACACAAATATAGGTGATTTAGCATTAACTTAAAAAAACAAAAACATAAACAATATATTCAATATAGACATGCTTTATACTTAGAAGTCAGAACATGTTGTAAATGAGCAAGGCCTGCTTGTCTGCAATGTGGCTTGTAATGTGAGAAACATCAAACTGCAGTTCATTGACTGGGGCAGGCTGCCATTATGCACTGAGGACTTGTATTGACTAAAGGATGGCGTTGTTTGCCTTCATACCTTCCATTCCGCATATCATGTTGCCTCATGTTCTTTATGAAGTGGACTTTCTTGAAGCTCTTTGGTCGGGGTGAACCTGATAGGGTTCGGCATCTAAGGTGTAAAATAAATGCACAACTTTAGCATTGAGAAAAGCAGAGAAACTGTGCCAGTGGGGATACATTACATGGACCACACAACGTGAATGAGAAGGGTAATTCTGTGGAGTTTACTACCTGCGCAGAGGAGCATTTTCCTCAATGTCCTCTAGCGTTTCAAGCGAAGAGCGCTGGGAGATGAGTCTTCGTCTGAGAAGGCAGACAGAGGAGAAGTTTGAGGTTAGGGGAAATGAAGACATTATCAAAACCAAAGTCTTACAGGACCAACTGTCATTCAACAGCTCTTAGATGAACCAACTTTGGCAACAACAAACACAACCATCTTTTTCCCCCATAGCAAATACATGAGCATGTGGCATGCACGTTTTGATGAAATGGCAATACAGTCAATCAAAGTCTGTCCCACAATAATACCTGAAATGGAAAAAGTCATCAATGAAAATCCATAATAGGTCATTTTCCACACAAATTGAGGTCAGTCTAGTTACCTACTTAGTGGAAAGCAACGCTGCACTCAGCTACTATTCGTCTCACTGTACTTTTAAACAACTGCAGAGAAACCTTGCCAGAATATTTTAAACCATTCTGCAGATCAGTGTCAACTAATCCATTTTGCACCCCCCCCCCAAAAAAACAAAAAAAAAAAAAAAAGTTTTTGGTACCTGATGCTTGCGTATACGTTTTGGTCAGTATTCAAAAAGAATTGATGTTCGATGCCCAGCTCTGGAACAAAGTGCGAGCACGGTGACTGAAGGCCTTAACATGAGGGTCAAACTATGGTGTTAAATTGTCACCAGTTTCTGTATGTTCTGTGGTTAATTTACACAAACCAGTTGAGTCAGTCAATCAGCGCCACTGTGAGCCTTTGTGGTCAATGATCACTCCTCGGGCTTGTGTAGATCAGAGAATTTTCCAGGATCTGAGCTGCTAAGAGGATAACGATCTGGCTCTGAAAGCACTTTGTATAACACATTTTGTCACAGATGTCCTTTATTTCACACTTTATTACACGACTCAACAGGCTAATTCTGCTGGACCACTTTTACATGATTGGCTGCCAGCGTCAGAAACAAACCCACATGTGATAGCTAAGTAAGCCTGAGCTGCTCCAAAAATTGCATGTTTAGCACCACAATAACAGCATAATCCAGCTCATTAACCTGCCTTACAAAGTGGCCACAATTAAAAATAAGTAGAAATTAACACATTAATGGTCAAAAAACAAAGTCATATTCTCTTAAAGGATCTGTCTGTCATCAAGCACTAAACAGCTCTGCAGCTGCCTTATTATTCTGCCGGGCCAAGTAAGGTCCCAAACAAATGGCTGTTCACACCATGGATATAGTACGTCCTCTTGGACTTATTATTTAAACAAATCAGAAGGTGCTGAAATGCTGTAGACCCTGCAGCAGAGGGGGAAGCTGATGACACCGATGACTCTCTTCCCTATGCATCTCAGCCACAGGGAGAGACAGCGAAGCGTAAAGCAGAGTGGCTGGTTAATAAACGACAGAGCATGAGGACAGATTAACAAAAGATGACTCTGTACTTGAGGATCTCCCAGGGTTTAAACCAACACAAGCTGACTGAAGTCAGTATACCGGAGGAGATGGGGTGAGATAAGTGTTTACATCGTGAGGCGGCAGACTGTTGAAAGCAGACAAGAAACTGAGGGCCATTGTTCTGGCTAACACTCTGCACTGTATATTATGGCCCTAATGAGCATAAAGGAGGAAGGAACACCAAGCTCCAATAAAAAGGCATGAACAGTACACTTCTTAGTGCAAATGATTTTAGCAATGTGCAGATGACATCAACACCGCCTCTGCTACTGTGCACTGAGAGGGTCATAATGAAGGGGCTTGACCTCTGCCTGAAGGTCAGATGAGTGGGGGTGGTGGGGGTCACGTGATTTATGGTCAGTCTTACATCATCCTCCTTTAGTAACAACCCTGAAAGATGGATTGGCTGGATAAAGAAAAAGTGGACAGGCTGAGTAGGCCTCTAATTTTCTCTGAGGGTGCATCACTACTTTGATGAAAATTTGATGAAAGCTTTCAAAGCCATTTGTGCCATGAGAGAAAATGTCCATTCTTATTCAGGGATGAAACAGGACCTCTGTATGGATAACAATCTGCAGATAATGAGAAAGCAAATTAAAGAAAAAAAAAAAAAAATCATCTCATCTTAGTCTTGAATCCTTCACTGATTCGAATTAAGGGTTTCTATTTGAAGACTTAACTTAAAGCTCTAATCAATATTTTCATGTGAACAACGGGTCAAATGAATGTTTTACCTTTATGTCTCACAATTTTTTTTCTTTTGGTTCACCCTCTCTGCTCCCATTAGCATTGTTTACAATGACAGCAGGCAGATATTTTCAGCAAGCTTTAAAAACTCACTGTTACCTACCTGCTCAGACTGCAACAACAGACAAACTTAGCATCTGGCTGGTGAAGATAGCAGCACATTTAGTAGCTAAAGAAACATATTTCCCTCAGTGGTTGGTGGAGGCCAAAACAGAGATAAGATGAGAGTGAATATTGGACTTCCATTCACTAGGTGGTCAGACACACAACCCCAAATGAATGTAAAGGTGTTTCCATGTTTGCTAGTGTCTGTTAAATATGTAAATGAGGAACTGTTTGCCAACACTTATAGCAACATAGGAAGGTCATATTTGTTGTTGATAGCTTGGAGTGCTACCAAATAAGTAAATTTTATATTTTTTTTTTTTTTTGAAAAAACTATAAAATTTATTTAAAAAAATCAAAACTATACTATCTAAATATTTTACTCGTGCAAATATTTACATTAAAACTGTAATTCTGTAATCTGTAATCTCTCCTCCTGTCCACAGTGGTAATGAAATCATCCCTAACATTAAAAATGTACAGTTTGAAGCTGCCTGCGTTAACCCAATTAACTGGGTTTCCACCAAGGATACTCTACAGTGTTTTAGTACAAACTTCTCTCTGTAATTCCCCAAACAGTGTTTTCATGCTGAGCTGCAGCGGAGTAGCAAAGATGAGCTTTCACACAAAAAAAGCTTGCAAGTTTGGAAGCTGCCCACTCGATTTCACTTATATCGCTGAAGGCCCACTTTAGCTGCAGTTGAATTTTTTTGCACAAATTAAAAACAAGACAGAGGAAATGACTGTACTGAACAAACACTTTTAAACTACATAGGCATGAGGACTGAAAAAAAACAAAAAACAAAACAAAAACAAACTACTACTATAAAATTACTGTATCCTAAATCTTTGACTAGGAAAACATAACCTCTCAATGTAAGCGTCCGTCTCCATTCTGTGTGACATTTTGCCATCTTTCCAGTCCAAATCTCTGTGAATCGTTACTTTCCTTCAAAAAAAAATAAAAATAAAAATAATCATTCACAACTTGGCTGATGGGCTTGTTTCCAGTTCATCAAGCGAACAGTGCTTAGGAGGACTTTGATCCAGACACTGTAGATGAACAGCTACAGCAGGACATGTTTTTAATGCAAAAATGTTTTCCAGGCTGGAAACAATAACACGAGCCAAGACACTTATTCACTTTAGACACAAACGATACCAACTAGAAACAACCCGTTTCTATACAGTTTGACATTAACATGGCTCGGTCAGATGCTTCAAAGAAGCTTCAGTATAAATCAGAGGCAAAAGGAGCCACAACAGGCATTCCTCTGTGTCTTTGAAACAATTGAGACTGTTGCCTCTAGTACCTTTCTTTAAGCATTTTTCAAAAATGCAACCCATTCTGCATTAAGGTAGGTACTGCAGACACAATAACATTCTTTGGGAAATGAAAAAAAACTTACTCATAATCCTGTCCAGTGGTGATATAAAAAATAAAGCTATAAAATTCAAGTGGCCTATTTAGATGTGGAGATTAAGCAGCCACACACGTACACCCTATTGGCAGCTTGCCACAGGACATATTCTTCTATTTTGCCAGTTGAATCACTGAATGGAAATAAATGTAATGTTCTGGGCTTTTTCACACAAATACAGCCCCGGAAAACGGAAATGTGATTATTCTGATAAGGAAATATATAAATAATAAAAATCCAGTCAGAGCAGTTCAGCCTCTCTGATCCTCAAACGCACCAGGAAGGTAAATGAGATGTGTCAGCAGATTTGAAAAAAATAAATGGGGGAAAAAAAGGGAGGATAAAGGAAAAGAAACACAAAAGGGCTCTGCTGTGTTTAAAAGAAATATATGGCTGTTAGCTGTTCAGGGCGAGGAACCGAACAGATCATAATGTGGAAATTTAACTCTGGGGTCCAACTAGAACACACATGAGGTAAAACACATGCTGACCCTTGTTGCATTCAAATCTTGTGAACATTTCTAAGCATTTGTTGACAGCTCAGGCGCTGAGAGACTCTGAGGGAAAATGAAGCATGCTTATGTAAGCCTGTGATTATGCCAACCATGACCTCAGCGAACAACAATCAACATCATGACCAAAAGTATGTGAACCAATCGCACAAAAACTCCACAGGGCCATTATGACGGCTTGTGCTGCTTGTTTTCCTGCCACAGCTTCACAGTGCCTCAAGCTAAAAAAAAAAAAAAATCTTGTTAAAGACACGATTTTGCACTCTCTCATGTTGATGGGAACCTAACTAAAAGAAGACGTGAGGAGACTCGGCCTGCCTGTGTTAGTGGGGAAAGGATGGAATTAAAATAGCTCTGCACCTTAGGCAGACAAGGCCAGATGGTAATAGGTCTGTATACTATATTTAAAGCACGGCTCTTAGCGTGCTGATTCATGATGAATGATCGCTGAGTGGAAGGAAAGCTGAATATAAAATCACCCGTCATTTTCATGTATTAGATTCTGATTAGGATATGGTCTAAAGCGGTCTTGGCCTGAGAGAGCCTTTTCTGGCGGCACATCAAAGGCTCTGAGACTTCCTGAATGGGGAGCGGGACTGAAGGCCAAAAAGTCTGAGTGGAGAGTGTGTCTCTGATGCCCCTGGGAGAGGAAGTGGAGGACAGAAAATACAGAGCTGAGAGCCAGGCTGCTTCTCAGAGAGCCTGGGCATCCTGTCTCTCCCAGCCAGGGACCTCTGGACACGTTTCCACCAGCTGCCCTCAGAAAACAAACCAGGCACTGTGCAGAGCGCTTGTCTGTCTGCACGCCGGTGGAATATGGCCACGCTCCATCAACAGGTTGCTTACCTCTCAACATTATAATTCATTGTGCGTGGACGTCCTCCAAACACATTCCCAAAAGCAGAGTACAAGTCAGGGTTTAAGAATTTCATACTGTAGTTACCAACAACAGAGATGTGTAATACGAAGCAGACACCACACATGCAACAGCTGGGCATTGAACCTCAACACTTGCAATACTGTGTATGCAAAAAACTGACTTGAGTAATTTAATCTCTGATTTGGATAGTAATTTTGTAGTAAAATTAATTTTAAGTAGTATCTAAGTATGTTCATGTTATTAACATTAGATAAGTTGTGTTGTGTAGAAAAACATGTTGATACCCAGAGTAAGGTCTTGTTGCAGTGTGGGTAACTCAGAGATTGTACTGTCATCAGCATTTTTCAGACTTTTCAGACAATTCTGTGGTGAAAGAGAAATGAGTCATTATATCTAACAGAGTGTATCATTGTCAAATGCAGTTTAAGCACATGTGCACAACAACAACAACAACAACTTACAACATTTGATCTGGAGCTTTCTATCATATCACATGTTTCTTGTTTTTCTGATGATACTATTTTGTTATATGATGTTTCCAAGGTTAACCATGAAAAACTTTAATTGTTCAATCTTGAATTTTTTAAATGCACAGGAAGATGCAAATGTAAACAGATTCAATTGCAACACAATCAAACTGCTACTGCATGAGCTGTGGTGAGAATGCTTTGTCAAGTATGTGCCTGTGTGTTACTTCATTTGCTTATTTCTGGAGCCGTTGTACTTCACTGAAAGGTGCTTCTGTTATTTTGCCCTTTCTGTGTCCTATAGATAGTCTTTCACTTATAAGACTGGTGATGTCTTGAGTGTTGTGCAACCCTTACAGTACAGCTTAAGACCTTTGGAAGATGTTAATTCAGCAGCGCAACTTTCATGAGGTCAGGAAGAGGAACTAGATGCTTACTGCGTGTTTCACCATGAAGCAGAGTTTCCTGAGAAGTAGGGTAGAGACACCAGTGTGAGGAGAGGGTTTGGTTAAGAGAGGGGACTCTGAATGGAGAGGGGAGCAGAAAAGATTTGACAGCAGGCTCTGACAGTGAGAGAGCCACAAGACGACTGTTACTGACAGATGTCCCGCTGCGAGGCGAGACCCTCCATCCTCTCCTTGTGCCTCCCAAGTGAGGACAAAGCCAACAAAGAGGGAAAACAAAAGACATCCAACATGGACTTGCTGCTCCATACGTATATGAACATGGGTGTAGAGTTACAGGATGTTTGCGTCATGCCAAGGAGACAGCAGGTGTGTGCCAGGCCTTGGAAAGACATTCACTAAAAATAATTTGAGGTCCAGCAGATTTGACATAGAGCATGAGAACATGTACAAAACATAAACTCAAAAAGAAACTGATGAGGTGTGCTGCTGACTCTCCTCTCCTGGGGAACTAGGTTACGCCTCCACAGCTGTTGGACCTGTGATCATCCTGAATGTATTTCTTCCTGTGCAGACCAGTGAGTCATTGGGCCTGAAACCATCTACATGGAGTAAATATACAAACTACTGAACTTTCTCCTCCTGCTGTGTATTGTTGTGTCCAGGCCGATTGCCTTGCTTGGAAACCAAAAGCAAAAAAAAAAAAAAAGAACAAAACAAAAAAAAACAAAAAACAGCTGACTGTAGGAAATCTGGAAGAAAACTGTTCCTAGAGTTCATTCATTCATTCAGGCCTGTGGTCAGCGAGGAAACACACTTAACCCATTAGAGGGTCCAAACACAGTGTGTGAATTCGGTCTCGCACCTTTAAATGAATGAACTGATTCATAAAAGAAATGATGGCTGACTGAGGGCTGGAAATGAAACCAGCAGAATAAAATGCAACAAGGGGCGTGACAGTGGAATTTTATTCTAACTCTTACCAAACACACAAGATGACTGACTGCTCCTTATGCATACTTCTTGCACTAGCACACTTTTGAAATCTTTTGGGGGGGGGGTAAGGCTAAGTTTGCTCATAATGATAAGCAAGCAAACAATGGCCTAACTGCAGAATCCTGCAGACGAGCATGAATATTTACCATCAACATAACACCAACAAAACAACCCCCCCACCCCCCCCCAAAAAAAAATAAAATAAAATCAGCCAGCATCGATGTTTACACCGTTACCTTGACCTCTGTAGCTCTATGGCAGAGTTGGCTATCTGTCCGCCCTCCAGGCAGTAGCTTTGGGAGGACTGTCTGGAGTAGGAGGCAGGAAGGATTCCCTGAGTGTAGGTCTGCAGCCTCCCCCTGGTCGAGGCTGGGACCGCGGAGAAAGGCGAGCTGAACGCCGAGGACACGAAAGCGTCGCCCTCCGTGTCTGTGCCCGCCGTCGGGGCAGCGGCGGAGCCCGTCCCGAAGCTGGCCCGACTGCTGCTGCTGGCGAGCAGAGCCTGGTTCGCAAACGCGAGCGCCTGGGCGGCCGTGGTGGCGGCTGCCGCCGCCGCCGCCGCCGCAGCAGCGGCGGCAGCCGCAGCTCCGGCGCCAGCGGCCCCGCACGCCGAGCGCTCCGGGGAAACCAGGCTCTGTCTAGTCCTGGGTTCAAGCGAGCCATCCTCTTCGTTTTGATTGTCCGCCTCGTCTTGCACGGGTCGTCCATCCAGAGAAATGTTGCTGAGAAAAGACAGCGCCGCTTGCCTCCTCCTCGGGTCTATGCGTTTCCGCGTATGCTCGATGCTGGGGTGCTTTATCTGAAGCGTGGCTGTGGATGTGTTGCTGCTCGTGGCAGCCGCCATGGTCCGCGTCCAGCGATCCGAGTCCCCGCAGCAGAGATCTTACCTTTCTGACATTAATGCTGTGTTAGTCGTGCTTGTGCTGGTGAATGGTAGTGGCCTGTCTTTTAAGTACATGCGTTTAACTGTGTGAAAACAGGGAGGTCACGTGTGTGCAGTATTGTGGCAGCACAGGGAAAATTTGGACCAATGGGCTGTCAGGAATACGTGCTTTTTTTTTTCTTTTTTCTTTTTTTTTCAATACCTTTTCCTGACTGCTGAAGCGTCCCTCGCTCCTCTGACAGTGCATCCCAAAATTACATAAACCAGGCACGGCCTCTCTAAAACAGTCAGATCTGCACAATAATATTAGTCTGAAATCAACACTTTCTTTTTTTTGCCATCAGTTTGCACCAGACATTCCTCCAGGAAAAGATTTCACATGATGGCGTAGAAACTTTTGGAGCAGCTTTCCTGCATCGCATTATTTCACCAAAGTGCCGCTGTTGCTCCTTCCTGAATCTGCACATGGCGCAGTTGTATGCACAGTGATCTATGGTCGCTGACAGAATGGGGCCTGGCTCTGTTTGTTTTGAGAAAATAGATCACTTTCTGAATCGTACCAGTCAGCATCTCTGCAGCAATTGCGCCATCTGTCTGTTTGACATGCATTGCGTCTGCTGGTTTTGGCCATAACCCAATTAAATATGCCATCTAGTGGTTTTTGGATGGCATCCTCAGTGGCCTATATATGCATGAGCACGTCCAGCACATTTTGATGAAGAGTTCACGAGAAGCAGGACTCAGGGGATGATGAGGGATTGAATATTTTACAGATAGTCTTGATGCAGATATTGCTCGTTTATTAAATTAATCATCACTTTGTTTGAAAATGGGTGTGCGGAAAAGATAAAGAAGAAAAAAAAGTTTTCTGTCGTTGCCCCCTCAGATCTTTAAATAAAGTGATGTTAAACAGTCATTAAAAGGAGAAAGAAATGCTCCTGGACCCACACTGACCTCTGATGACCTTTTTATATACCCTTCATTTTCAGGCAGGTTTATTGTAGGCCCAGATAACAAACGATGCTCCCATGCAGATATTCTTTCTGTATCAGGTGTTCAGTACATACATTTGAGTAAACACAACTTAATTTGGGATAAGACACAGTGTGAGCACAACAAAAGGTTAGGTATTAAAACTGTAAACTAGACACACAGCCACACGACTGTGAGACATGATGAGTTAATGATGCTGAAGCAGCCAAATTACCATGAAGTGACAGACAATTTAATCCAAGGGAAATGACATTGGTAGCTACTACCAAAGAAACACATGAAACGGTAGCACACGGCCACATTTCACACATGCATTATCAAGTATATAAAAGATTAGATGAGAAGATGAGATTTTCATGCAGAGAATAGGGAACATCCACCTTGGTAAATTTACACAATATAATTTTGTTACTTTACTTTTAACAGGTTGTACGTCCACAGAAATGTTTGACAGTAACTGGGAACAATAAAAAATCTTTGACAGAGCTGCTGCAACGCTAGAGCCTGAGATGGCAAAAATACCATTTGATCTCATCTATAAACCTGCAGGTTTTCAGTAGTAGATTATCACTGAGTCTGTCAGGTCTAGTTTGAAAAAGATTAAAATAATGATCATCAGTAACTCAATCATGTTCATGGTCATAAAAAAAAGAAATATCATGTTAAATTATTCTAAATCAGAGTAAATGGTCTGTAAATCATTTACTTTTAGGCTGTGAAGGTTTGTGATTTGTGTATGATTTTCTTTGACTTAGACTTAAGTATATGTAAAAACAAAATGGATATTTCAGCCACATGAATGTGCTTTGTAGAGACTGCAAACGGCGTAACATTTATTTACCAACAGAGGTCTCTGTTGGACCTCAAATCTGCACTAGGGTGCACGTTTCCTAACATCTGTATTACACGAAGGAGCACAGAGGTAACTTGGTGTTTATAAAGCCTCTAGGTTGGATGTACATCACAACGTCATTGTTAAGTGTTTAAGTGCTACGAAACACAGAGCAGTGTGTTTTTATCTCTGAAACACTGTTACCAACACATGTTTGGTTTGATGAAGCATGATTGATGGTATTGACTCCTCAATGTTTTTGAGACTTTAAGGTTATGGTATAATACATAACCTTAGAACGGAAGTGAATTTTTTAAATGGCATGAATATGAGTCATCACAAATGGGTTGTCATTTGTGATGACTCATCTTCAGGCCATTTAAAAAAATTAACTTCCATTCTCAAGACATTTTACGTCATTGAGTCGAGTACTTATTATTAAATTATTACACAGGGAATGTGTCAGCATTCAAAGCCAGAATGCAACGTACAATATATCTACTTTTAACGTTTAGCATGCGGTGTAAACACCATACTTTGCAGATCTGTGTGCCGATGTCTTTCTGTAGAAAGCCTGGGTAACAATGAAGTTTAGGAACTGCAGGTTCTTTGGCCTCAGTTAATCTGAGTGTCCCATCAGCCCCTGCAGCGCCGCAGTAAAGACTTCTGCCCTTGGTGAGAAACACTGAGCTTCCTGTGTTTGTGCGAAGTTTCCTACTCATACAGCACATAACTCTGCTATTCCATTTACAGTGATTAAAGGCAAAGATCATGCCAGCGTACATCATAAATTTTCACTCAGAGCCACAGCCATACTCTAATCCCATAATGGATATGGCATTGCATGGCAGTAATTAGGGCCTCAATGATGGAAGAAAAAGTTTGAAAGAAAAATGGGGTTAAGGTGAGAGGATAGAATGAGGAAGGAAAGGGGCAAAGATCAGAGACAACAATAGAGAAATAAAATCCATCTATCCAGGTATTTATTGTTCTATTTAAGTCATGGAATTTAGCACTAACTGAGAGAGGCTCCATGTCCATGACGTACGATTAATGTTTTTGGTAATCCTACGCCTGGGAAAGGTTTCACCCTTTTGTTTTTTTATACCAATAACATTTTGAGCCATTGCAGGGTAAAGCAATTAAAATGCCTGCCAAGCTATTTCAGGGGTGCTAATGTCGCTGCTTGCCTTAGTTGGTCTTGCTGTGACACACTCTTTACATGCATACAAACACACACACACACACACACTCAGCCAAGAAAGCATGACAGCATCATCTATAGAGTGCCTTAGCACCTGCTTCACCCAAGCAAGAAAACTACAGTAGACAATACTTATGTACTGGACAGCTGACAATGATTCTAATGTAGCAGAGCCATAGGCCATAATTATAATAAGGATTAATGTACACAATTAGGATAATGAAATGGAAATGTTCTCGTGTGATTTTTGACAGTGAATTCTCCTATATTCCCCAGTCAGGGATCGGATCTATCAACATTAGCATCCGTGGTCAGATTAGGTGTGTGTTGATGAAGGATTAAGATAAGAGCGAGTGTGTGAGGCCAGCACTATGCTCTCGCACAGGGACTGTCTGTCTTAATGTGACCAGGGGTCTTATCAGAGGAATCTAAAGAGCTCCCTGAAGTTCACCTCAGTTTAATCACAGGCTTTTGGATGACACTTAGATAGCCCTATGATGTACTCTGGGGAGCACCATTCACTTTCACAACACAGAGAGAATCATGGGAAATAAGTTCAGTGACATTGAGATGAAAGTGGAGAGAGAATATTTTCATTTATTCTGGGTGTGATAATGACTAATAGTTTATTAAAATCTTGGAGGAAGATTATGAGAAAAAGCTCTGCACTCCATTTAAAGGAATATTTTAATATTCTGAGAGATACACTTGCTTCCTTGCCCAAAGATACATCAGGGGATTGGTACCACTTTCATATCTATCAATTAAATATGACACTGGAGCCAGCGGCAGGTTAGATATCTTAGCATGAAAACTGGAAAATTCAACACTTCTATCTTTACTTATTTTGACATTGCATGGTTTAAAGTTTCCCAAAATGTTGCACTATTTTATTATTTAAGCTAAAAGGCTATTACTCTGAATATGCGTCTTGGTGTCAAAAGCTTGTCGTCTCAGAGTCTGCCTGTTTGTGCCTGACACAGACAGATATGCTTATCCTGGTTGAGTGTGAGTGCTCTGTGGTCAAGAGGGCAGGGCTGGTTGTGGTCGGGTGCATGTCCAGAGAAGGTGGGGGGGGGGGTTGGAGGAATACGAGGGAGGGCACTGGAGGCGTGGAGAGGTGGTGGGGTCTTGCGGTTGTGGCCTGGGATTGATGACTCTGTTATAGGTCGCAGAGAAAGAGCCCACCCGCACGCCGCAGCCCCCCAACATCAAACATGCCGTATTATGTTGATATATGGAGATGGCTGGGCAGCACTTTCAACTGATGCAGGCCAGGTCCATCAAAGGATTTATCTCTTCACAAGATTAAAGGGGGCCAAGGCGTCTGCCAAACAAAGGCTAAAACTTGGGGTCAGCCCAGGTCCTGGAGTGAAAGATTTACACTGAGGCATCCTTCACATCATAGTAAGACCCAGAAGAAGACATCTCAGGCTCTGTTACATCTGCAATGTGATACAGTGATACTTGTATCACAATTGTCCATCAGAATCGATCAATTATTCAATCATGTGATTTCATAGTTGTTACCCCTGTATGTATGTATTGTTGTAAACCCCCTTTATATTTCTGATTTATTCCCATCATTTTCCTTAGTTCCACAAAATTGATGACATTTTTGGGGAATTTTTTGTGCAGTTATTTATTTATTATTTTTTTCATATTTCCTCTTAAATAGTAAGATATGATGTGCAGATTATCTTAGACATAAAAATTTGAGTCACTTTTTACAAATTTGTGTCACATCCAGTGACTTGTTCCTGTTGCTTTGACCTTTGCTATCCCTCCTATTCATCATTTTGTAATGTTTTTCGTCCAGGAATGTAGGCCAGTTTCACTGCTGCCCTTATTGGAAGATGGTTTAGAAAGCTGAATGCCAAGAATAAGCAGTAGAATTTCAATTCTATTACATTGTGAATATTAATTATTAACCATTTGTTACTATAAATGGTTTTGACTCTTCCCCAGCTTTCCTATGTACATCAGCTTCCTCCACAGCTTGCACATTAGCCAAATGCAGACATGAAAAACAGTTTGTCCACAACTTCTACTTCTTTTTTTTTTTTTTTTTGCAAGAATTTGCTAGTTTTGTTTTTCTTCCACAGTAAGTATTAGTCAGTGTTTTTGGTAACATACTTTGCTGTTTTCATTCCGTCTCACAATGAAAACACTCATTTATATTCATTTGGAATTGAGTGGTTGAGAGACATAAAGTGGGCTGGTAGCATGATACGATCAGGCTCTTGGGGTACATGGACTCTCTCACATGAACATGGAGGTTTTAAATAGGCTAAAACTTAGAGCAGAAAGCTTTAAATCAGGACTGTACCATCGCATACTTTGCAAGACATTTCACATGGAAATATAATACAGAACCAGTGGTGGAGGGTATTGGGTGATGTTAATGGTGGAGTGTTTTATTTGGATTCTTTGTTCGTTTAAAGCAGTCAACCCATAATAAGGACAAAGCAAAAACAAAAACAACAAAAAAAAACTTCTGGTGGCTTTTTATTACACCTAATACTATGATGCTGTTTTGATTGGCAGCCTCGTAGCCACTGTCAGGTTCACAGATAGCGGCGAAAAAGAATGGAACTGAGCATTTTGCCACACGCTAAGACCAGAGATTCATTCCTGCAAATTCTGAACTTTGAATGAGTTCATGCAATGAGCAAATATCACAGTCTTTATTCTCTGAGTGTGTGTAGGTGTGTATGTTTGTGCGTGCATGTCTGTCCGTTGGCTCGTGAACGTCCACGCCTATCTGTGTGTATGCGCATATCAGTATTAGCAGAGTGTTGCTACGTGCTGCACCACGTATGCCTCGCCCATAGTAGGAGGAGAGTACAGGGCAGGGTCAACAGTGTATGAGCCAGAAGAGACGCTGTGCCTGGCACCGCCACACACACACACTTACACACACACACACACACTAGACAGGCAACCTTGTGAATCACAGCCAAAGCAGAACAGAATGTACATTAAGAAGGTCGTCTAGCTTCTTTTCTTCTTCTTCTTTCTTTCACTTCTCCCTCCATCCCCCCTTAAAAAAAATTACCAAAACCTCTAAAAGTGAAGTTCTAATTGAAGGGTAAATCTAGCTCTTCCTGATATATATGTTACCTCCCATTTGCCTCTCAATTAACTCAACAAAATCAGACTGGATTTGCATCCAAAAAAACAAGGCAAGGTTTTCTACCTAACATCACGAGTGTTTAAAGGTTGAAGAGCAGTACACCATAATCAAGCCCTCACCCTGCTGCTCCCTTCCTCCTTCAGTCACTGTCAAACAGTTTTAGCGTTGGAGGTCACATGGCTAAACTTTGCCTTGTAAACACCCATTGCAGGGTTTTACCTTTGTGTTAAAGGTCCTGCTTTAACAGTGCACCCAATGAGTAGCAGATGAGGGGAGTTGTGTATGTAAGGTTTATAGGTGTGCATGTGTCAGTGTCAGGTGTGCTGTCATGTAGCACTCGGAGGATCTATTGCAGGTCTTGGGACTTTAGTGCAGGGGGAATAATGCTGTTTTACAGCCAAAATGTGAAATGTTATCCTTAAAGGTAACTGACCCAAAAACCACAGTGGAATCTAAATCTAAGGAAGCCAAAAAAGGTCAATTTTGACTTGTTTTTCTTGCTTGAAAACTTATCTGAAACATAAGAAGATTTTTCAATGAATTAAAACTGTGCTTTCTGCTTCTAATTATAACTATTATTTTGGTCATTGTTCCTGTTGCTAATATAAATGTTGTATCTATTTAAGCCATCGCAGAGATCGTGGAACACGGTGACATTGTGAAAAAGATGTCTGATATGGCAAAGCAGTAAGCACTGTTCTCTTTGGATAGTGAGTTAACAAGGGGTGATGAACTGACTATTTTTTCTCTCACGATACCAATTCTGATATCTCAACTTGTGTAATGGACTTTTATATTTATGGGATGCTAATTGAGCTCTTGAGGTGCTGGTAAGTGGATTTTGTTACACAGAGACAGAGCCAAGCAAACTCCCAGTTTTGAGCCACTATGCTAAGCTAAGCTAAGCTAAACTAAGCTAAGATAACCATCTCCTGGATGTACAACCCACTGTCAGAAAGTAAATAAGCATATGTAAGCATTTCAGATATTTTAGCTTCCTATAACCATATTGTAATCACCATCACAGATGTTGTAGAGAGCATGTTAACAATGCAATTTAAAATTAAAAAAGAGAAATGTTGGTATTTAATATCTGATTTTGCTGAATTGTACCACATTCTTACCTGGTGATAGGACTTTGTTTTAAATGAACCCTCAGGTTACAGAGGAAACATAGGCAAATAATAACACCGTTGCCCACATAGTCATTGTAAATTGTAAATTGTTTCTGTTCCAACTTTGACTTGATGTATCCTGCTAGTTTTATTTGTGATCATTCTCTTGAGAAAAGTTATCGGTTTTCAGTTATTGATTGGCTCAATTCGAGGTTTACTTCTGGCGAAACGGGCTAAATTGGTGGTTTGGTTACAACCTGTACAACTGTCTGCCACATCTTGTCTTGCCCCAAGTTTGCACTAATGTTGACACGTTGCCAGATTCCAGCAAATATTTTGGTATGCACAATGTTATGATAACCAATAGCAATGAAGGCCGATGAAGGCCTAAAAATAAGATTCTTCAGAAAATGTGGATGATGGGGTGTTCTGGTGGCTTGCATACAAAATGATTTCTGTTGAGGATCTTCGTTGCATATTACTCCCCTGTCTTCTCCAGGCCATCCATCAACTATCAAGGAAAGGCAAAAGAAGCAAATGATGCATTATTATAGTTAAAAAAAAGTTTCTCTGAGAACACAACTCATCACCTTGTCCCAGCAGCTCAGAGTTGTCAACTACTTTTTCCTGTTACGGATCCCTGCTGTTGTTGATGAGAAAGGGTTGAGGGACAGAAGAGAAAACACAAGCAGCAGATTTCAGGCATTCTACAACACATTAGGTCATGAGAATTGGAACTTGTGCTGTTTAAATGATGAAATGGCTCACCAAGGGGACCTCAACTGAGGTCCACACAATTGGTCACCAAGAGGTCATCTCCATCTGAGAGAGAGAAGGATTGACAAATACACTCTGCTCCACACAATTATTAAATTTCTGCACTCTTTTTTTCTCTGTGCTCAACAGAAAATTAGTTTGTTCTTAAGGGCTGTTTAGGTTTGAACATGAGCTCGGTCTTCGTGTGGGAATTTGAATGTGACAGACATGCAGAGAGCGACGAGGGCCAGAGAACAGAGAGGTCGTAGCCAGACATCAGAGCTATTTTTGTTTGTAGAAATTCAGAAGTGGTCCTGTTACCCTGGAGGCGGCTCGTGTTTTCCATATAGTTCAGCGACTTGGCAGGCCTCTGTAGGGGCAGTTTCACATTGAGCCCCCGCCTGTCTCTGTCTGCCTCATGCACCCCCCACC
>CM076662.1:14209517-14231976 GCA_038496675.1 Rachycentron canadum | reverse complement strand
CCCCCCATCTCCCCCACCCTTCCTCTCTCCATCCTCCCACCATCCTTCTCTCACCCTCAGCAGGAAAACGCTTGTGGCCTGCAATGGAGACAGCCTGACTGCGCAGGCGGCCCGGCAGATGCACTGGAGATAAGTTTGTGTGCGTAAGCTGGGCCGCGACCCTACGCGGCAGGACATTGACCAGATCCTGTCAGTGAGAGGGCAAGAGCCGGCCCAGCACCTCCTCTGCTCATTTGCTTCCATGTTGCCTGCCCCCTCCCCATCCTACTGTCTCCATGCCTGGCTTCCCCAGCAGCCCGGCAGGGGCCAGAGGGGAGGACAGGCCCCCTGGTGCCAAGACTTTCCTCTGGGATCTGAGGCTCCAGCCCTGGGTTCCCCGACACCTCCTGTGTGAACTATAGAGGTGCCACATACACACACACACACACACACACACACAGTCAAAACTCCACTAAGCACACAATAGGTCCCCAAGACAACTTCCCCTGTCCCACAGAAAGATAATGGATAGTAGTGTGTGGAAGGGTTTGGGACAGAGACGCTGAACCACTTATGAAAACACCATCCTTTATGCTACATCAGCGCTTTTTGGTTTCTTTTGTCTGTGAAATGGTTTTGGAGGAAACACCTAGGCTGGAAATGAGGATGATTTGTCATGTGAAAGTGTAGCTGGTGGCACCAAGTGGTGACAATAAGAGAAAGCTGCTTAGGTTTTTGAATAGTCGGGGCTTTTTGCCACCAGAAGTAATGTACATGAACATGAATTCTTCTTGTTGCAAGTCATTTATTCAGGGAGTCAGTGAAGCTGAGGGAAAATGAACCTGAAAAGGACACACCACTACATCATTAAGTACATAAACAAGGTCTAGCTGAACATATGCTCCAACAACAATGATTATTTCTGTATATTATGCAGTGCTTTGCCGGTCTTCCTACATCTCAGAATGCCAGGCATTACCACTGACTTCCTGACTCCATCTAAGTGCCTGGCCCTCAAGGACCATGGGCAGAGATGAAAGAACTGGCACAACTTGAAATGCCCCGGGGAAGTATTGACAATTTGGCTGCTTTGAAGTACAGATAATTGAGCTTTCACTTTTGTTTTTATCTCCTCCTGAGGCTATATTTAAACCAGTGTGCCAGTGTCATTTAGATCTTGCCAGCAAACCAGTGCCTAGATCTCTGCAAAGGTAAATCATGGTATGGTGCATTTTAAAGGGCCATATCAGTGGTTTTGCATGTTTGAAAAAATCACCATAGCAAGCCTACCCAGCTTTAAGAAAGTCTCAGAATACCACCTTGGGCCAAAACAATGTGTAAATTTACTTTAATTAACTTTACACAGTTTCCTTCAGACAACAACCACAATATGCATGAGTGCCTAATGTTATTTTCAATATAGGACATACTAACATTTCCATTACTTGGTTGCTTCATCTCTTTTAAATTCTGGTCTTAACAACACATAGACATTGCTCTGAAAATGCTTATTATTTGATACTCTTTTGTTACCTGCTAATTCTTGATTCTTGGTGATAACATATCAATTGCTGACTGTGCAGAATGCCTTATGTCTGAAGAAGTCTGAAAATGCTAGGAATTCCTGAAGTGCATGCTTTCTCTCTCACTCCACTTAGATTTAATAAATCGCACATCTTAATTTGAAAAAGGTCTCTTTTCGTTTCCCATTCTAGTCACATTTTAAATTGCAGAGTCACTCATACAGTATCGATGACTAAAGGTACTTTTGACTAAAATCACAGTATGTAGTATGGGGGGAGTATAAATACATACGTTCCTCTGCCCTGAATCATAACCTATTACTAGAATTCATCTCTCACCAGACAAGCGACTCCTCCACACAGAGCAATAAGAAGCTGAACCGAGCTCCTCATAGCTGAGAGGTTAAATCTAGTTTGTCATCAGATTCCAGTGGGAGGGAGGGATGAAGACGTTGTGCAAAGAGAAACCAGGCCTGTTCACAGGCAGGATCTGACTCCTACAGACACCTCTTCTAAGAAATGATCAGAAATTCTCATTGAAACCAGAGGTATCATGTCTTTCAGAAGTCTCACTCCTATTCTTGTTAACCAGTTTCCAGAAAAAATAGATTTGCATGGCACCACTATATCAGATCGTTTTAAAGGTTATGTTTTCATTTTTGGGAAATACACTTATTTACTTTCTTCTCGGTTGGATGAAAAGCTCACACCCACATAATATTGTGATCTTTATACCTAAGGTGTTAATAAATTAGGTTTTTAAGTTTCCAACAGAGCCAGGCTAACTGTTGCCATAGGTTTCTGGTTTCTTATGCTAGGACAAGCTAAACTAACCATCTCCTGACTCCATAGCCTCATATTAAACTGATGGAGAACAGAGTAGCATCAATATTGTTATCTAACTGTTGGCAAGAAAGTGAATAAGTGTATTTCCCAGATCCCCGAGACCAAAAAGGGCATGAACTCACGTTCCTTGTTTCTCACACAGTGACAACAAAAGAAAAAAACAACTGAACGCCTTTTGCTTACGTGAGACTGTGTTGAAAACAAGTATAATTTCCAAAAATTAATAAGGGTTGCATTAGAACAAAACAGATGGTCCACACAAGGCAGTCTCTTCCAGGTATGTAATTTCTCACTGGGACTTTATTTAATCTTTGAGCAACACTGCTGACATCATGAGAGCCTCCCAGCCATATGAACATCTGACTACATGTTGTTGTGATTCAAAATGAACCATCTAACCAGCTGGTAAATGGCATCCAACAAGCAAAGGTTTAAAGGAGCAGCAAAAAAAAATAAAAAACAGATTGATCATTGGTGCTGTGAGATGGAACAGTAAAAACTGTCCCTGGCCCTTTTATCTAATGACATTTCCAACATTTGGGCTACCTTGTCCGTCAGACAAGTCACACTAACAATTCTCAGTTAAGTTATCTCAACACATTTCAAGACTGTGAATACAAAAGCTGTATGTTTATCTATGTCTATTGAATTAATTTTCATGTGAACAAGCGTTTGACTCACCAAAAACCTGTGTTTTTATACCCTGAATCATTTGTTTAACCATTACTGCCATACCTACTGTAAGTTACCAAAAAGGAAGAGCTAGTGCTGGTCACACAGGCAGATAAGTGCAGTTGAGCAGACCATGTCGAGATGACAAAGTCAGTGATGTTGCTGATCAGGTGTTGTGGTCTAAAAATGTAATGTTGTGGAGCCACACTCCCCATCCCGTTGCATTGCACAACACGTCAAAGGCTGTGATTCAGGGTAAATATTGCCACAATATGATTCACCATCAAAGTTGTCTGGTAGTGCAGAGGCTCAGCTTTGCTCAGCTTCATTTTGGATTGTTTTCTACTGCCACAAAAATGAATGTTGCTTTTTATGAGAAATCACTGCACTATAACTCATGTGCTTCAGTTTCAATTAGCATGTGAATGACCATGTTCTTGAGGGAGTGTCTTGTTACAATTAATGCACCATTCCTTTGCGCGGCGCTCATCGATCCAGGGAATATGTTTTCTGTTCTTAAGAGCTTGTCTTTCAGCAGGAGCAAGTTTTTGCAACAAAGCTGAGAGACTGAATGAATATTGCAAAAATGTTGGGTCACTTCCCAGATTAGAAGATCAATGACGTTAAAATGTTTTTTTTCCCAAAATTCTTCAGAGACACATAGGAACATTAGTGTGACGGATGTGGCGTATTTGTTGTGGTCATGGTTTAGCTGTCCTAGGTTTCACTGAATTGCCTCTTTGTGTAATTCGGATAAAAGTTTACCATAAATGGTTGATAACCCTAAAATATGAAAAGCTGTGAGGCAACACAACCTTGTGTATGTGTTGAAATACTACTTTCATTGAGACCGGGTGAGGTTTGGCCAAGAATATTCTTTTTATGTGTGTAATTTGACTATAAAACCAGAACAAATGTCAAACCAAGAGAGATAAACATGCAGTGATGTGAGTCAAATAAAATCAAAATCAAATAACCTTGAATGACCCATATTGATATTATTGAAAAAATTGAACTAAACCTGAACTAAACTAAATCTGTCAGATTATCCAGTCTACTTCTTGCAACTACAACAGTGCCAACAATCACAATTACTGATATATTATAGGCAATGTGTGTTCTTAAACTTTTCTCTGCAGAACCTAAAATACATCATATTTTGCCACTTTTTATATCAAACTACAGGAAATTCCTGGTCAAAAGTGAAAACAAGGAGAGAACAAACTGAATACACACAGTCCTGGCAGCCCCCAACCCTTCAGTCAGAACTCAACATCTAGAAGAAGGTGACTGACATCAACATCCGCTGACTAAATGTGGAGTAGGTGAAATATTGTTCTCCGCTGTTTACCTCACACACTGGCTGCCTTTTAATCTCTAATCCCTCCTTTAGCCTTCAGACAACACAGGCCAGTGAACCCATTGTATGTAACTCCACGTTGCTCTCTTAAGGTGTGTGATTAACCCCTACTGTACACAAGAGTAAACACCACATCAAAGACAGCCACAGAGGGTGTCTGCAGGTAACGGGGTTCACAGGGAGGTGAGGGGTCAGTCGCAAAGCCCGAGAAATGACGGAGGGAAATACTCCAAGAAAAAGGAGAAGAAGAAAGCTGGTCAAACCTCCTTAAGCTCAGCTAAAATTAAGCTGCTGCCTCCTAAAACCAGATAGTCCCAATGTGCCTGATGAAAAATGTCTCAACACACACCGCCGCTGCTCATTATGCGATAAAGTGGACAAGACATATTTATCAAAGGACTGGCTGAGTAATCTGTGGGTCTGACACAAGGAGTCATGTTGAGAGGCTGTTGCTCCAACTTATTTGTCTAAGAGGAAAGAAAGTCTCCATAAACTAACTTATATGCATTAGTGAGTGTGTATCCTGTATCAATATAAATTGCCTGTGATTTAAAAAAAAAAAAAAAAACTACAAGAATGCACAGACTAACATAACAATGGTTTTATACAATGACATAGATGGTATGCATTTATTCATTGATTATTCTAATTTCGCTCTATAATATTGTAATAATGTATGGTTGTGATCTTATCCTGGTAAAACATAATGAATATTTGGCACTATACAAAACAAAGAAAATGAAT
Source organism: Rachycentron canadum (assembly GCA_038496675.1). Classification (NCBI taxonomy): domain Eukaryota; kingdom Metazoa; phylum Chordata; class Actinopteri; order Carangiformes; family Rachycentridae; genus Rachycentron; species Rachycentron canadum. The sequence goes on along the minus strand of CM076662.1, from coordinate 14,226,852 downwards.
TGACTTTAATTTTTGTGGCTCAGTGCAGATTTACATGCTCCTCACACAAATAAAACCTGAGCAATTGAAAAACAAAAATAAAGTCACCACTCATTCAGAGGCACATTCACTAATTTGATAAATAGACAAACTGCAAGGTCCTTTAAAACTGATCAACTTGCTTCCTTCTATAAATCCAACTGACAATAACAACATTTCTAAATTCCAAGTTCAAGATAAAGAGCAGTCAAGTTAGAGAGCACCAGTTGGTGGTGTTAAACAAAGCTCCAGGCTGTAGCCAAACTTCTATCAGAATAGAAAACAAAGGTGAAGTGTAAAACTACTTCATACTGGCAGTTTTAAACATTCATCTCAATTACAGATCCACTTCCTGGTTCAACCTTTCTCTGCCATGCCTGCTGCAATCGTGTGCAGACAGTTTTCCTGAGATTATTAGTGATATTTCAGGTGCCCTTGTTTTCAATTTGAATCGTACATTATCTGGACAAGTCATCAGGCTTGTTTACAACTTGTCAGATTTTTTGATTGTGTCTTTTGTACAGTCGAGTTCAGTTCAGACCTTTGAACCTTTTTTATAGTGGTGTCACCGTGTCTCCAGATCTCTGCAATAACTTGGGTGTGTACAATGTTGTTATGACCAACAGAAATAACGGCTGCAAAAAGAAGATATAAATAATATGTGTATTTAAAAAAAACTCTGAAACAAGGCAGTAAGCGATCCTTGAGTTAAGATTATTTGATGAAACATGTTTGTTTTAAAGCTTCTCTTTCTTCTTCATTATGTTGAGATATACATCTTTTTTTAATGACTAACACTGTTCAAGTGTGTCTGTTAGATCATCGCTTTGTAACTATAAGTTGCAAATCTTCAAAAACATATTCCTGTCATGCAAGATGCAGGTGCAGATATTATTAGACTCATATTTGAGTGATACTTCTATTCAGCAGGTGTTGGCACCCATGTGGAGTAAAGTTAGGAGGTGATGGCACTCGATAAACAGTACAAGTGTCAGTACAAACACACACAAACACACTCACACCTCTTTCCACCAACAGCCAGTTTGCCATAAGACCACACAAACTGTATTTACACCTTGCATTTCTCTGCATAAACCCTGTTACTATAAATCGAGCTCACGCCGTTTGTGTTGCTGTTTTGTGTTTCTGTGTTGCTAGTGTGGGTTGTGGGGAACAAAGCAATTTCAGATCCCTCCTCCTCCTCTTTCTCCTCCTCTTCCTCCTCCTTCTCCTTTTTCTACTGCACTAATTGAGTGATTCAGAACAGGACTCAGACATGTCGGCCCTGGGACTCTATCTGACTGGGATATTATCGGAGTGGCTGTCAGAGCAGGGTCCGGGGCAGCTTGAGAGGAATGTAGCTTACAACTGTGGGCCAACAGATCCTCTACTGCAACTGCAGACCCTCAAACAACCCCCCCGCCCCCCGCCCCCCCTCCAGCCACCTCAGGCCAATCAGTCAACAGGACCCCAGGGGCCATTTTCAAAAACAATCACTCTCTCTAAGTAGTCAAGAGGTGCCAGGGCTAATTATAAACAAACTATTGATGTTCCAGCAAAGGATTGTGCTAGACTGTGCCAGTGCTGTAAATGTTTGTGTGTGTGTGTGTGTGTGTGTGTGTGTGTGTGTGTGTGTGTGTGTGTGTGTGTGTGTGTGTGTGTGTGTGTGCGTGTGTGTGTGCGGGTGTGCATGTATGTGAGTTAGGGTCACAGGAAGGTTCTGCTTGACAGAGCATTCAATTGGCCATTTAACAGACCTCACCCGAAGGCAGCCGCAGAGTCCTAATGACAAGTGCTTGGATTTCACTGAAACAAACAGCCACAAATTGTAAATAAGAGAAAATAATTACTTAAGCCCTGATCTTAATACATTTTTTCCCATTTTAAACAAACTGCAAGTAAAGATATTGAATCTAAGTGCACTCTGGACAGAAATTATTTAGATGTGTGTACATGTTTGTGCCACATTCTTCAAGAACGTGAGAAAATAAAATAATTTATATACAGAATACATTTTTACAAATGCCAGGGTCAGGGAAAAATGCTGCCTTATATAAAGATGGCCATGCCTACAGCCATGCTAGTGGCTCTGTGACACTGTACTAGGATGGCACAATGATGGTTTGCGCTAAATGGTAAAACTAGCACAGGACAATACTAACATGTTGATGTTCAACAGGTATATTGCTGAATCAGGTGTGACATGATGGTGGTGCTAAATGAAAATTTAAGGGACCATCAAAGTTGTTTCATTTCATTGTATGTACCAAATTTAGCCGTCCAATAATTGTGGAGAACTTTTCACCAAAACCACAAAGATCAACTTCATGGTCGAAATAGAAGATGGGTCATTAGGCTTCATCCTCAGTGGACCACTAATGTCTGTATGTAATTTCCATCAGCTTTTTGATGGACTGCGCTGAGAGAGATTTGATAGATAGATATTTCAGTGCTGGCCCATGCGATGGACTGACCATATAATATACCACTAAGGTGACATTGCCATCCCCACGGCCATGCTGCAAAAAAGGCCAAAAAGTTGTACAAGGAATATAAACCGAAAGCTCAGTCTCAGGTCATTAACTCCACAGTGACACTGAGTGAATCTGGTTTCACTGCTGAGTGTTGCGACTGCAGCCAGCCCACTTTGAGTTAATGTATTTAAGTCCAAATCATACGATAAGGCTGCATGTTGTGCTGTGTGACAGAGACAGAGAGCAGAGTGACAGACACTCTGCAGAGCCAAAGAGTTCCATCCTCCTTCGGTTAAAACAACAGCTTTTTCCTAGGAGCTATCACACTATGACACATGGTCCGATCCAAGAGAACCGTATTTATTTTGGTATGGGCTACATTTCTTTCCTTTAAGTAATGAATTAAGAAAACACAGGGCTTGGCGCTTGGATGTGGAGATGTGTGGGAGAGAGCTGCATGCACCATCTCACTGCAAACGGGGAAGGAATGGAGGCGGTTTGGAGTGGGTGTGAGGTATCCAAGGATAGGAGCATTCTCTCATCCTTTCATGCTCTCATTCTTTCATTTTTCACTTTCTACTGAAGTCATGTTTTCAGTCCTCTGGTCAAAACTTGGGAGGACTGGATGAAGTGGTTGACGGAGAAAAGCGGAGTTCAAAGGGACTAGGGAGATTTCTTGAGCGGAGTCCAAAACTCTTAATGGCAGAGAGAAGACACAGATGACTGTGTGACTCTACTATGTTTTAGTATATGAATCTTTGGGGGCATTGCCTGTGTGTGTGTGTGTGTGTGTGTGTGTGTGTGTGTGTGTGTGTGTGTGTGTGTGTGTGTGTGTGTGTGTGTGTGCGTGTGTGTAAGTGTTTGTGTGTGCATAGGATACATATGAACGGGTCAGCCAAAGAGATTCGGTAACAGCTCCCCCCTCTGCACACCCTCTAACAGAACACCTTCTGCAAAGGGGTTAAGCAAATGTTAGTGATGTGATAACCAGCCTGTTTGTTGAGGGGCCTCTTGTGGGACAGCTAGTAGGCCTGCCTGGGTTTCCTCTTTGATGATATCATACTGCCAGTCCACCAAATCAGGCATCCTTATACTCCCGATCAGCCTTCATAAATTGCCGAATTTGGAAGAATTATGCTGAATAAATAAAACAGTGTGACGTTCCGATAGCACCTGTTCGAAGCAACTGAAATGCAAATATTCTTCAGTGTAAAGAGTCCTGTTTTATAGAAATACATTGTCACAAAAATAAAGAATGATTGTGATTCAGTCCTTGATCTCACCTGAATATAAGGCCAGGACTGTCTCAATCTTGTCGTAAGAGAGTCATAAGAGACCTGGTCTGTTTTTTATATATATATATATATATGAAGAATTTACAACAGTATGTTTTCACTTTCTTCGGATTCCAAAGAATGAGAGGAATTCAACTACTTGAGGAACAATACGCAACCCCAGTACAAAATTTAATGTGTCATTTCCCATTGAGAACACGCCTGCACTCTTCATGTAAATGGTCTGGCCCTGGTAGACCTAAAGCACTTTTATCAGAAAGTGATATATAGCTTTTTGTGGAGTAGTTTACAGATTTTAATTCATGTAAATGTGAAAATTAGAAGGAATTTATGTGTATGTGTGCACTCACACACCATACAAAGTGTAATCTTGGAGCAAATGATTTTTCCTTCTCTATCACTTACCCTCACTTTGTACAAACTGTAACGTGGCTGAAAATGTATCATGGATAAACCTTTATTCTCAATAAAAATTTTACTTCCAGGAAGAAGATACATTTATAGGCAGTATAGCCAAATACTCCATTGATATAAGCTTACAATCAAGATTCCAAGATTTGGAAAACACATTATTAATCTAAATATTTTTAATCCTAAGAATTTTTTGTAATATTAAATCCCCTTATGAAAGAACATGTCATTTCCTACTATTCTTTCTCGGGGAAACTCCATGTATTTTCAAAAGAAGTACTTGACATACATTCCATCCTTTAAAACGTTCCAGCTCGGATTTTGTGCATTTATATGTTTTCCCTTTTCTCTCCTTTTTCCTGTTTCCCTGTGAAAAGCATGGAGGGTGAGACCTGAGGGTGGATTTTCAGAGTTTAAAAGGGCACCTCTAAAAAACACTGGCAGGTATTCAACAAGTGTGGTGCATTTGTGATAACAGTAGAGTTGACTTGAACACTGGCTGTAGATTTAGTGCAATGAAGAAAAAAAAAAAGGCAGCGTGAGATATGGAGCGTGTCTGCTGTCAAGGTCAGTTTGTAAGTTTGTGTGTAGGCTCCTTCACTGATCTTACATGGCAATAAGCAAAGTTACAGTTGCACCAAACAGCACAATGCTCTGTGGCCAGCCAGTTGAATTGTGCAGTGTAAGTGAAAGCTTGACCTCATAACTGCTTAGTGTTAATACTGCAGGAATTCACAGGAATTTTGTTTTCACAAATGAGGACAGGAAAGGGCAACAGTAGAGGCGTAAATCAGGGATTTTTTCTACTACCACAGAATAAGTGACCACATGTAATAATAAACATATCAGACAGTGATTAATGTTGGATGGGCCTGACTGAGGGCACGTAGTTGCTAATCCGTGCCCATCCCGGGCACCAACTCTCCAAATTCCCACATTATTCGGGGGGCGAAGCAGGAAGAAATGACAGACATAATTTCCCTGTGATCAAACATTGTTGGTTCATACATTAACAAGACTGATGCAATCTGTACTGGGCACAAAATAATTGAATGTGCTGAAATTGGGAACTATTTTGAGGTATTTCCTCTCTTTAGAGCAGCAGGGCAGATTGGCTTCATTAAGGGGGGGAAAAACAGGAAGTTTTAAAGTCACGTCTATAATTAATTGGACGCCTCAGCCGAAGGGTCTGCCTGGTCAAGGGAGCAGCGACAAGGAAGCGGGTCTGTTGTTGTGCTCAGTCACTGGGTTCACATCAGATTTAAAACAGATCATGCTTCTGATGTTATTAAAATGAAAAACTACAGCATATTACAACTTTGGTGTTATTTTTGTAGCTAGCTCCGGCCATCAGTTGTGCTACCCCTGATGTGTGGCTGTAAACATAAAGAAACAAAGAAGCAAACAGTTTTGCTAACAGTTTTTGTGATACTGCTAAAAATCTGACAGGATTGCACAGGAAAACCACCTGGGACAGCAGTACATAAAGTCCCTGAAGAGTGAATGTGCAATTGACAAAACTAATATATCTCTATAAATGTAATCAGTGCAAAAATCCTCCAGAATATGAATATTTGTGCAAACATAACTTGTAGCCAATCAGAGTTTTAATATTCTCACTGCATTGCACCACTATCCTCAGAAAATTCTCTCTTTATTTCTTCAATGTGTTGGGTTTTGAGCCAACAAATGACTCTCGCCAACTCAAAGTTCAAAATGTCTGGACAAGAAGAACATCGACTAATGAAAAGAAAACAGCTCAATTTTATTGTAGTAAATAAATAATAATAATCATCAACAACAATGATTTTCACGCATGAGAATAGCTCACACAGCCAGCGGAGAACATGTAAGCAGGTTAGCTCACCAGTGGTAGCGCTTGCTCAGTATCTGACCTGTGTGAGATACAGAGCATTCACTTTGCAGGGAGTAGCAGTCCTTTGAGAGTTTCACCTAAGCTGTGCTTGGTACTTTCGACAGTTTTCGAGTTTGTAATTTTTCTGTTTGCCTTTGTTTTTTCTTCAAAAGAAATTTTACTTATCTGAGGGTTTGCTATTTTGTAAAAAAAAAAAAAAAACAACAACAAATAAATAAAAAATAGGGTCTGAAAAAAAGTTGTACATTACAATGGTTAGTGAGAGTTTAATGGACAGTTGTATCTTAAGTTTGATATCTTGCCAAGCGTCAGCCTTTTTTATTTATTTTAGATGCTCATTTGCTTATCAGGAGTGTTCATAAGAGGTCTCAGCAGGGAGCTGCCCAATCAGAAGACAAGAGGGGAGGATCGCTTTTACCCTCCGTCAGGCTGCTGCATCCTGCAATCTATCCCCCGTCCCACATACAGTATATGGCTCTGCAGCTATCTTGAGCTTCAAATGAAAATTTATTACATTTCAAGTCTTCAGTGGGCCAAATGGTGTTTACACAAGCATACCTCATTCTGAGAAAGTGTGGGCCCAGAGGTCTGAGAAGCTGCATTGCATTCTGGGTAGGAAGGGCTGTGATAAAATCCCATCAAAATTCATAGCCCACTGCTGACCCAAATGACTAAAGCTATGACTCCATGTGGATTCTCCAAAAGCCTGGAGACTTTGAGCTCAGTGACTGATACTGGCCAGGAAGGAATGGCTCCCTCCGCCCTCTTCATCCAAGGCAAACACAGACACAAAAACACAAACATGCAACACGCTGCACAAAAGCATGGAAATCACCCATCTCTGACTCATTACATTGTTTTGTCTCTTTCACACCAGTCCCCAACAATAAAGATAGTGGCATTGCCTAAAATGTCATGAAAATAATAATATTTTCATGACATTTAAGATTCATGCCACTTATTTTCACAAAATGTAATCAACACAGTTTATTTCTCATCCATCTAAAAACGGGGTCTGAACCTAGAACTATTTTTGTTTTTAAGTCCTTTTACCATGATTGACTTCTGATCATACATCACCAGAAGAGAATGTGCTCTCCCTGTCGAGACAATGATTAGCATATTGCTTGTTGACATATGTTTAATTGATTAAAACAGGACTGCTGTGATTTCATTGTGTTTTGTTTTTAAAGGCCCGGGTTCTGACAGAAATACTCCAGGAAGTATTGCATTTGGCGGCAAGCTCGGGTTCCCATATGCGAGCACGCTGAACTTAATTCAAAACGCCTTGGAACCAAGGCTGACTGTTGGGCTAGTAGGAGAGGAGAGATAGCTGTAACCTTAAATTGAACTCATAGGAATCTCAGTATACTCCTTGGATAGCCACAGCAGAAAATACTTACACGAGTTACATGATTTAGTGGCTGAGTTTCAAAGCCCAGACTGCTTTAGGCAGAAGGCCTGGTAATGAAATAGCTTTTCCATTAGAGATTAACAGAACTCTTGCCTGGCAAAACTGGAAATGCATTGTCTAGAACCAGGGATCGATTTGATAGTCAAATTGTGCCAGGCACATCACAGACATTTAATTCGTTCCTGCAAAGACACAGAACATAAAAAGAGACGTTTCTACTATTGAGGCGGAGTTTACTGAATAGTTGACCAGTAACAAGCCCAGAGGGGCGGCAACGTGGCTTTGTGACCACACTGTCAGCCCTTTCTTTGGTTTAACATCAAATATCCATGTGCAATTGTCTTTAGGCATAATTCTTTTTAACTCTTTGTATCATGGCTGTGTCTCAACCCACATCTCTCTGCCATCCACGTTTGCCGTGAAAATGACATTTTCATGACATTTTCATTCTTGCAACTCTCTGTCACCAGCTGATAACTCCAGGAACCAAAAAGTTGTTGTTTGTGTGCGCCTGAGTGGACGTTTGGCACACGACTCATAGCAGAAAGTTCGCTGCTGCTTGTACCTTTAGGAGGAACAACAGATTGAACAAACACAAAACGTGACCCACTTTTTCACTGGAAAGAACATGGCATTTAATCCCAACACTGTTTTATTTGTCTTGAATGTTTGCATATTGGAGCAGAGCTTTATTTACTGTGCTTGCAGTAGCAGGCATATTAACATAGATATATACATGTCTGAATGACTTCTCTGCAGTATCTGGTTCTGTTGTGGAGGTCAGGTAGAGAACCACAGCAGTTTTGTGACATTTCTAAATGGGCGATATTGTTAAAATCCTCTCTGGCAGTATATGCTTTTATAGATGGCATCATCATTATATATGACGGTATGTTGCAGAATCGCAGGAATATCGTGGTTGGTAAATTCACCTGATGAATTACCACAGTGAAGAGCTGAATTTTATGAGAAACGCATTGACACATATCAAGCATTAAATAATCAAATATGTGATATTTTCAGTGAACTACTCTTTCCAAGGTCCCAGAACTGCTGTATGCTCTGATTTACTCTCAGGCTACAGGGTTGTGAAGGAACCTTTCCTTATTTATCATCACACAGCTCTTTCCCTTTGTCTTTCGGCTTTCAATATTTCCTCCTGTGACAACTTCCTGGCAACTCTCCTTTACACACACATGCAGACACATACATATGTACTCAGAGTTGGGACTTGTGTCCCGCCCTGTGATTTTCACTCTTCTCCACCAGAAGCGTCATTCCCTCCAACACCCTGACTTCCCTGAACACACTCCCAGTGTTTCTGTAATAAGTAACACTGACTATACATAGCTATTTATATACATATATTTCATGTGAGTAAAGACAAGAAAGAAAGTTTATGCCAAGGGTGGAGGAGGTTCCTTTATTCTTTCCTGTGTGGTTGTGGATGTGTTTACTAAAGCTAACTGAGAGGGAGAATAACTTTCAAAGCACACTTTGGCTTTCTATGAATTTGACAAGGTGAATAAATCACAGAATAATAATCCAGAACAATAAAAGGCTTATACACACACAGACATGTTTTCCATCAGAGATCTTTTGATGGCACGCCACATCTAAAAAGACTCAACTATCATGTTTGTAAGTGCTTTCTTTCACTCAGAATGTGCCCCCGTGTCTGTCGAGGAAACCCAAAAGGGCTGAGTCAGAGATCCCATCTCTTCCGGAGGCAGGGCCAGCGGTGCTCTCCTTTGAAACGCAACATGGAAAGATCAACAGGCATCTCCTGAGGGAGCCACTGGGCCATACTGTGCTGCTGCCCCATGGCCAAACAGCCCTGGGGCCTGTAGTCTGCTGCTGCTGTTGGGTTAGTCTGTACTGTTTACTTTGGGAGGACTTTCAACCCTGCGCAGCCATCAAGATCCCTGCATTCTCCCTCTTTGTGTGTCTACGTCCCCCTCTATCCAACCTATTATCATTTATTTGCAGAGAATCACCTTTCTACTCCAGGGCAGCAGCTTCTGTGACACACATCATTCATGCCTCCATCACTCTCACAGATAAAAAAACTGTAAGATTGCAGTTTGCGTCACACCGTGGATGGTGTGACCCTCAGCTTTCTGAACATCTATCCAGATGAGAGCTCAGGGAGGATTTCTGCGCTAATGTTTATATTTCCTCCCTCGCAGCACCATGGATACCAATCAGACAGTGCCAAGGTAGGACCACATCATAAATTAAGAAACCTATAAATATTTGCTCATGTTGTGACTTTAACACTAGTTTGCATTTACATATCTCAAGGCGGTTTTATAATTTATCTGCTTGGACGCTCCGGGACTTAATGCCTGGTGGTCTCGGCATACAAATTAGATTTTATATAACACCTAGGACGAAATGACCACATGCCAAACATTTCCACACAAGTAGCACTAACACTGGAAAAAAAATAAAATAAAAGCATGGGATGGACTATCTTTGGCTGAAACAAATGGTAGCAACTGTACCATTCCAGCCAAAAAAAGTTTGACCGTCTGCAAAAGTAACAGAGGTAAATAAATGCAATAACAATGTTTGTGTCCAAGCTGTGAATGTGGCTGTTGTGCAGTGCAGCACATTCCTCCACACTCAATAAAGTCAGCTGAATCAATATGACAGAGAGCAGACAGATGACTTGAAGCCCAGGCGTAAATCGTAGCCATCTCTAAAAATCTTTTTATGTGCTATTACTCATGGGCCATATTCGCTTAAGTCCAGTAAACACTGTGACAGGTACTTTGAGCTGCTGGTTCAAGAGGACACAGTTAAAGTGAATGTGCTTTGAGCGCTTGGGGGCTGGTAGAAAAGAACGAAACTCATAAGTGAAATAAAAAGCTGTCAGGAAGAATAAACTCTCTTTAATGAACCATAAGCAGAATGTGGAATCACACCACCCAGGAAAAAGGCTGAAGACGTTTGATTTGAGGCGTGATCGTAGGTGGGATGAATGTCTTTCTGAAAATGAAGCATGAACAGCCTCACCATGGAAATGTTTGCCTTGCATTAGCTGATCTTGATTTTTTTTTTTCTTCACCCATGCATAAAAATGTCTGAATTCAGTTTTTTTTTTCTTGAAACTGGGAGAAATATGGATTTAAAGCATAGCTGCAATTGCCTCATAAAAAATATGCCTGAGTAATATTAACATTACGCAAGAACATGGTTCTTTCCACAACTTCAAAAACACTGCTCATTCCTGAAAACACAGAGTGACGTATAATTCATTTGCATCGCCACAACAATTTATTGGACTGAATTTAAATAAAAATAATTTCTTATAATGTTCCAGAGGAAAAAAAAACATGATATTTCAAAAAAAATAAATAAGTCCAGAAGAATGAATAACATGCCTTTTTTTCAGGTGAAGCAAGTTGTTTAAGAAAAAAAAAAATGAAAATAAAAATTTTAAAAAATTATCATCTTTATGCCACATTTCACATCCAAGTCATCAGATTTACTTCAGGTTTGAATTTCTCAGTGGTTGTTTTGTGGCCTGAAATGGCTTCTTGAGACTCTACTCACACAATAGCTGGAGGACATGGAGACATAGAGGGACCAGAATCAAACATACCTCAAATTTTGATTCTGAATGCCACCCATTCTGCTGCAAATCCAAACATTACAACACAACAAGGGCACATTTTAAAGGAAATGTCATAATGATGCAATATAAATGTCTGTGTATATTTTTCTTAATGTCCACTTCAACACCTCATCATGTCAAACTGGGCTGTCACATGCCTTATGATCCTCACTGGGATTAGTCAAAGCCATCAAAGTAACATGGGTTTGTTCAGAGCTGACCTCACTTTCCACTTTGGTCAAATTTTAGTATAAAAATTATGCAACAGTACATGCTTGCGTGATGAAAGGTACACAATTCATAGTGAGTCACGTAGTGCAGCCAAAAGTCTTCTTTTGCAGTTTATGTCTTGTAACATAAAGGTCAGCAGGCTCACAACTATTCAGGGGTGTGCTCTGCTCAAACAAGCCAATGAGCTGCTTCACGTGTTAAACAGTGTTTGTAGCTGTGCATTAAGAGAAGAGCCTTAATGCTGCCCCAACAGCTGACAAGGTTTCAGTATCAAAAAAATTAGTCGACTCGATTATTTGCAATTTTCTTTGTAAATAATTAAACAAAAACACCAGATGACATACCCTGTTTAAACCAAACTAGTGTGAGTCAAATACAGTAAGAGCTTTCAGTGGAAAACATGTGCAGATTCAACACTATACCATACTGCTAACAACCACTTATAAAGAAAAAACAATAAGAAAAGAAGACATCAGAATGGTTTAACTTCTACTCTATATTGATATCTTTATTAACAATCATAGCCATGGTTTCAACAATGGAAGATTTATAAATATTTTGTTTCTTTTGATTCATAAAAGCTGTCTTGGCACTTGTGGCATGATTCCAGTTGTGGAAAGAAAAAGATAATCTAAATGTCCTTAAAGAATATAACGCTTTACAAAGCGCCAGTATCCAATCAACAGCTTTCTCTTCAGAGAGGAAATCCATTATGTACATGAAGGGTTTCTTCGAAGAACCCAGATCTGGTTCTGTGCCATGGATGGGAGGGATATCGAGTGCACACCAGGTCCAGAAACCATCCACATCAGGCCACCAGCTGATTGATCATCTGGCCTGGTGTTTCCTTTTGTGTTTTTTTTTTTTTGTGTGTTTTTTTTTTTTTTTTGGTTTGGTTTTGTTTGTTTTTTTTGTTTTTTTTAAGGCAACAAGATCCCCACACCACACACATCTGGAAACAAATCCCAGATACTCCAATCTCGGTCCAAGCTTGCAGCATGACCTAATGTGGCTTCACCCTTCTTTTCCCCTCTGTCCAAATCGTCTTGCATCAGTTGCGGGGGAGGAAACAAACGTTGCCCCCGAATACTTCCACATTACACCGCATCCAGACAGTAGGGGCCGGAGATGGCCGTCCTCCCAAAAAGATATTAATGTTCAAGCTAAAGCCATGGGACACCAGGGTTCACCCCTCACTGAAGCTACATCTGATGGCTGGGTCAAGCCCACGCTGGTGTACAGGCTGTCCTGTGCCGGGTACTTCACCGTTGAGCCCGAGCCTGTTCCCTCCCCCGAGCTGGACAACACAGACGAAGTGACCTGCGAGAAAATTTTAAAATAAATGCATCATTGACCTGACTGTGTTGGAAAAGCAGTCAATTCCTGCATGAAATAGACATCTGCCCCAATTTAGAGAGTGATTAATTTTTGGTTTTGTATTACACAGGTGGAGGGAGGGGTAGAAAAAACCACCAGAAGCTTTACTGTAATATTATGGTGACGCATTTGTCATCACCACAAAGCATCAGTCAGCCTTCATGTGACCAATTTTAATAAAACACCTGAGGTCACATCATGAATAAAAGTTGAACATTGAAAATATCTGGAAAGATAGTATTTTCAAATGATTTATTTTATTTCAGGTTTTGTTTAAAAAAGAGAAACCTCCTGTGCCAGAAGATATAATTAATGTGATGCCTTGATTTCGAATAAAACAGGAAATTAGATTTTAATATTAAGATAGATAAATAAAAGTCTTACCCCTGAGACCTGTCCAGAGGGAGAGCTGGTTTTTGAGCAATCTTCAGAATTGGATGAGGAGGTGGATGTGGGAGTCATAGAGATAGAGTTGTTATTTCCTATAAAAAAAAAAACAAAAAAAACTGTAATGTTAAAATATTCTTCTTAAGAAGCAGGGCTGGCAATATTAATTCCCACGCAAAGAAATAAGAATTATTGATGGCTCACCAGAGGATCCCTTTGTTTTATTCATTGTCTTTGGTTTTCTTTTTCTTGTCTGAATTCCCTCTTTCTTCATGGCAAGTGGCCGAGGTACCTGCAGATTGGATCATTTTTAATAAAATCTTTTACAATATATTATCCCTGACTTGGGATGCGCAGATTAAATAGAAGGTGGATAGAAATGAAAAGGAAATAAATGTGAGAAGAAATCTCCACTCACCCCGTGTAATTTTGTGTAGAGCCCACACGCGTTACACACCGGCTCTCCCTCGGCATTTCTGCGCCACAGGGTGGTGGTGCTGGTTTGACAGTTGGCGCATGACAGGCCGATTCTTCTGGACGTTGACTGGCGATAGAAACACAAAATAAATGCTATCATTATATTTGGATTTAAATTTGAAATTGATATTTTAGAGATTTGTCGAGCCAAAATGATTTGCGAGTCTTTCTCACAAGTTAAAAAAAAAAACAAAAACAAAAAAAACCCCAAAACAAAACAACACTTCTAAAGTGAAAACCTCACCCCACTAATTGAATTAGTCGCCCATTCAAACCCTATTTCCTAACAATAATACAGGTCCTATTATGATATCCATTTAAATGGCTTTAATGCGGCCTTTTTAAAAGTTTGTTGATTTTCAAGGAGTCTATACGTGACATTTGATTTCCTTGTAAAAACTGTGCGCAATGCTGCGCGTAATGGAACCAGGAAAAGATCTGCCCCGTGACGACTAGATTGAATGAGCCAACAGAAGCACTGAGCAGACGAGGTGACAGATTAGCTGCCTGATTAATTAGGTAACATTAACAAATGCCCTGTGTGTTGGTGGCTTTAATCCAATTAAATCAGTGCCTTTGATTCCGCTCAAACCAAATTATGAGAAATTGACCAACGGGCCTAAACCTCCTCCTCCAATCCTGCATCAGCTTCGCTTCTGTGATCGCTGGCTGAATTAATATTGTTAGTCAATGCAGAGTTCAGTCGATCTGATGCCATGAGTCACAGACAAAATGGCACAAAACCACCAGATTCAAATCAAATGAAGGCTTGATACGACGCCTGGCAGTATAAAGCATTAGATACATTAGACACTGTGGATATCCCCGTCAGCTACATAAGCTCCAGCCATTGTTTTGAACGATTGGGTGGGAAACTGAGCGGAGAAGTGTCTGTCTGCTTACCGTCCGCTTCTGTGGTTTAATTAATGGCCTGCTCAGCCCATTCATTTTGCTGTACAGGCCGCAGGCGTTGCAGAGAAAGTGGCCCGTGCCGTCGCGCCTCCACAGCGGCGTGGAGATGGAGCCGCAGTTGACGCACTCTCTGCTCTCCCCCATGTCGTCGAGAAGATCTGGAACTATAAGCCAAAGACTCACATCAACAGAGAGCACAGCTTTTATACATGAGCACGTCCATTCGGTGTTATTTTCAGCTTCTCGGACAAATGTCAGGTAAATTGAATCTGATCCACGGATTTAATTTGGTAGAATAATGATTAAAATGGCACAGATTGCATCATTATCATTGTTGTAAGCCTGACGCTGTTTCAGTGAATTTATACTGTTGGGAAAATTGAATAGCTTTCAGGCATTTTTCAGGTTTTCAGGGTCTCGGTTTTATTTTTTTGGCCACTTGTAGATTTGCGCACAGAAAAAGGCCCAATTTTTCTTGCGGGAATGACACAAACATGGTCCCTCGGGCCAAATCCAGCGCAATTTTCAACATAGGAGGAATATTTTTGTGGTACTGTAAAGAGAGTTTGGATAAATTCTTTTTGATATTTTGAGCTCTATGGAGTTTCTATGGAGTTTCAGTGCCTTGCCTGAGACTCTTCGGTAATGTGCCTAGGTGCTTGATCCAAGGATTTTTCTTTACTTCATCCCAGGCACTAAGAATAAAAACTATTCCATCACTGTGTCCCCCTCATTCTCCACTTTTTCCTACCTCCGTTTGGTCCTCGGATCAAGGGCGCGCCTCGGCTCTGCAAGGTGTGCAGCATCGTGTTATCGAAAGGTCCCCCGGTCCAAGGCGAGGGCAGCTGGGAGAGCTGCGGTGCAACGTAAGGAGGGTACGGACTCGGGTAGGTCCCACTGAGGGGCCGAGAGAGGCCGTACTGGTCTCTGTTGCTCATATTCAGCGTGTTACTGTAGCCGCTGTCTCTCGGTGTCCCGTTATTCATGGGCGGACTTGGAGGATAGTGGAACCGGCTCGAGGTGTGCGGGCTCCCGGTGCTGTATGAAGGGCTTTCCGGGGTGGACTGCGACCAGACCGAGTGGCTGGACACGGCGTGGCTGGGCTGCGCAGAGCCGCTGGCCTGCAGATATGAAAGGCTGGGTATCATGGGACCCACCCGGGAGCTGGGCACGTACACGGGAGAGTTGGGGTTGGAGTGCATGTAACCGCCAGAGGAGGAATCATATCCAGTCTGGCTTTGGGCTGCGGCGATGGCGATTGTTTGGTACATGTCGGCCGGGTCCACCAGCAAGCTCGCCTTGTGCGCTCCGCTGGAGAAGACGAGTTTGCCGCCTTGGTCTAAATCCGTAAACAGCGGGATGTCCTCGGTAGTGGTCAGGGTGTTGTTATGGTGTCCGAAGTGAACGTAGGAGTGTAGTGATCTGCCGTCGGAGCGGCGGTGACCCAGTGCGTCAAGCTCGCTCGGAGGTGTCCTCAGCTCATCCGAGGTGGGACCGTCCCTCCTGCTGTCACCGGGCAGGTAGGTCTGCTCAGCCGGTGACCCTGGGCTGCTGGATACTTCTCGCTTGACCATGGACCAGCTGTTTTCGCCCAGGTCCATCCAGGAGCACTTTCCATACACCGTAGGGGTTAATAAAAATGGTCAGGGAGTAGTCCACCCTGTTTATAAGAGAGAGAGAGAGAGAGAGAGAGAGAGAGAGAGAGAGAGAGAGAGAGAGAGAGAATGAGTTGTAACAGTTAGGAAATCAGGGGAAATACACCCGTGTGAAGTTGTGAGCAAGTGAGTTTAAAATGACCCAAAACATCTGGACAGAAACTCGCCAATACTCCGGAAAATCCGCCTCGGGTCTTATTCGTGTTTTCATCTCTGTGCCAGGCACAATAAACAACGATGAACCGTGAATCTGAATATTAACTCACAGCATGACTAACTAACTTTGTATCAATATCTCACAGTCCACACTGACTGCCATATTCCCATCAGGGGTTCTCAAGAGGCATGGATCCATCCGTGTCAAATCTCTGTCCTCCCACACTCACACACACACACACACTCACACACAAGTAAACACACACACACACACATAACAGATAGGAAACAAAACGCAATATGTCTTCACAGCAAACGAGATAACCGTTTGATAAGACCCACAGCAGATAAGGGCCGAGAGGCTGGAGAGATAAAAACGATACCCCGAAATGCGTTAGGTCCAGCTGCGCTCGCCACCACAATCCAGCTGTTTTAAGCAGCTGTTCGCCTCCAAGAGGGAAGACAGAAAAAAATGGGGGGTTTAAGAGGAGACAATAGTCGCTTTTCGCAACATACCTGCTAGTTATGTGCCATAGGTCGCAGTCAAAGTTCCTAATAGTGAGCCGCTGCTTCTCCTGGAAGTACTGGGAAACGTTAGCGCGGTCTGACGAGGTTTATGAGAGGAGGCGCTTCTGGTGGCTGCGGCCGCAGGAGGCGGACCAATCAAGTGGAGTGTGAGCCGCCGCAAACACGATGGGGGTGCCAGCCTGTGAACTCCTCCAATCAATCACATGGACAAAACAGAGAGAGACAGACACAGAGAGAGAGAGAGAGAGAGAGAGAGAGAGACGTGATCACGACTTAAACGTACAATAACCTACAAATGCATTCACACTCCTGATTTTCCACATCTTACGCTTTTGGACACAGACCGAGCTCCTCCTCTTTCCAGCAGAGCTGGAGCTTTTTTTTTAATTGATCAAACCTCATCCCGACCTCTTACTAATAGCAACTCCAGAGTTTAAATAGGCGGGCTGGCTGTATCAAGTCATCCATATATATATATATATATATATATATATATATATAT
>CM076662.1:14187832-14209249 GCA_038496675.1 Rachycentron canadum | reverse complement strand
TGTGTGTGTGTGTGTGTGTGTGTGTGTGTGTGTGTGTGTGTGTGTGTGTTTTATTTCATTTTACTGGTCTTAAATTGATTTTAGATACCTTAAAATGTTACTGACTTTCATACAAAACCACGCTGACAGAGGGGTGCAAAACATTTTCCAACAGTGGGAGGGAAAAAAAAAAATGCAGCTCCAACTCAGCAGTACAATGCTCCTCCACGTTGATCCATCATTAATAGAAGTCAAGTGACACGGGCTGATATATGCTTGTTTACATTTAGCAGATTTTGAATGATGAGGCCGACTTTTGCAACGCAACTGCTTTTATTCTGGTGAAACATCTGAATGGCTCATTCACCACCGGCTGATGATTGCAACTCTTTCAACAGCATTTTATGTCTAAACGAATTCTTTTTGATTTAGATTTGAACTCATCGTGCCGCTGCTTCATGTCAGAGCCTGTTTATAATAGACCAATCAGCAAACACAAGCCCCCTTTTTCTCGATGCAAAATAAACGAAATAAAACAATGTGGGCTTCATCAGTATTTATTCAAGGCGCCGATGCACAGTCTTGGTTCTTGCTCTTTGTTTATTCTCCACACTCGGCGCAGTGATCGATAAATCTCCTCCTAATTAGTTTATTTAAGTCAGACGCTTTCATTCGGGATTAAATGGCTTCATCTGTGCAGCAGCACAAACTCCCAGCACGTCTCCGCCCGTGAACCGCGTCGCCTTGAAGCGCGATGATTCGCTCAGCCTGAATATACATGGGGCTGAGTGAAGTGATCAAAAGTGGCCAAGGTGTCAATTGAATCACTCACTCATTTACAGGCCTTGCGGTGCGCGTTCGCGGAGGTGAACGAACAGCTCCCGGCCCCTCACGGTCGCAGCCATCCAGGCAGGGTTTCATGTCTGTTTGCTTTTTGTCTGGGGGGGGGGGCAGCTGAGCACCGAGGGCCGAGAGGCAGAGGACGCCAGCATTTACGATTAATATCATTACTGTGTTACTGCTGCTGCTGCCAGGCCCGCGACACTGCTCCGTGCTGCCAATAGGCCACTTCTGCCGTCACAATGCAATTCTTCCCTTTACGACTAATATCCCTAAACAGGCCTAATACTATAATTACTACTCCCACTATGTTTGCCACTTACCAGGATTACGACCCTAACACCAGTATCACCACCAGAGTTTGTACAGGAAGCTGCAGAGACCTGTGCCCCACGTCCACCTGTAACACAAATGACTTTATTATCAGTATTAACACTACTGCACTCGAGGCTGCAGAGCTGGACTCCACAATTTAAAGCTGCTGTTTGCTGCTATATTATTTATTATCAATGTATATGTACATTACATTCATAAGCTTATATGTTTTCATTACAACTATTATCACGGATACTGTTTCCACTGTACAGCAGTACACACACACACACACACACACACACACATATACATACATGGTTCCCAATACTAACCTACTACAACGACTAGTATTAGAGCAGAACAGATAGGCTGCTATTATAATTATATTACTGCTACTGATAGCTGATATTACTGCCCCTATATAACTGCTGCTTAGTATACGACTAATATCAACATTTCAGGCTGCTATATTTTATTTTTTTTTATGCCTTATATCCGGAACTATGTTTAGAATTAGAAACATAAACATATTTTAGGTTGAGAGAGTAGTGCAGCTGCAGCTACCACTGGTGGCTATTACAATACACTGCTGTTATTATCAGTGCATAACCAGGCCACAGTACTTTATAAAATAATAGCTGCTGCTCTGAATGTTTGAATGGAGATATTATGGTCGTATGACTGTAGGTTATGGGCTGGATATGCTCGGGCAAAGGCTGTAAGTTTAAAAACTCATTACTTTGCTGTCTTGTTGGAGATTTTTTTTTTTCCCTCTTGAATCAGAGGGAGTAACTAATCTAAACTATGCGCTACTGTCTCCCATCGTCTCAGTGAGCAGTTGTCAGGGAGGTGCGAGAATACAAAATCCTGTTGTCCCCCCACACCCCACCTCTTTTTTTTTTTTTTTTTTTTTTTTTTTTTTTACTCCTGACTCACTGGCTGATGAATGAGGTGTTTTCGCGGTGATGTCAAAGTGCGCTGCTCTGACACACGGGGCCTGTGGGGAGAAGTGGCAGGACGCCGCCCTGTCTCCGCGTTTATCCACACGCGGTCAAACACCGCGGGCCCGCGCCGCCGTCGGCCGCGGTAAATCTCAGGACCCCCGTCACCACTCCCACTGGAAAAGGCCCTTTAAAACGCCTGCCTGAGGTAGATAGAAGGTAGACAGGTAGATAGAAGATGCAATAGGAGGAATAATGCATCAAATATCACGTTCAATAAAAACGATTTAAATTCTGAATCGACTTTCAGGTGCAATGTCTACTCACATTTAAAATATAGCTAACATTAGGCTATTATCTGTTTGGAATAACACTAAAATTAAATAAATAGGCCTGCTACTAGGTTACCACTTCTTATAATAATAATAATAATAATAATAATAATTATTATTATTATTATTATGATCATACCTATTATAATGTTACAGCCAATTTAAAATCGAAATCTTGTGAAAGTTTTATTCTGATTGATTTTTTTCCCCTCATGGCTCCAGTTTTTATCTGAATAATGTTTGTTTCTTTCAGGAGGTGTACAGGCTAATAGCCGACCCTCTTCAGGTGTCAGTGGCTTATGTACCGACTTGATAATGATTATCTCCAGCACTCCAGCTCTTGTTATAGGCAGCTCCTGATTAGCCAATACTGCAGCAATATGATGTTATGGAGATAACAAGAACCACGGCCAGAAATCCAAAAACATTTTGACCCAGTGTGATTCATTTTTTTTCTATCGGTGAGTATAACATGGGGGTTTATTCTTTTTTTTCTTTCTTTTTTTTTTTTTACTTTATTGATGCTGTGCAACAGTTTGTGACTCAGTGAAAAAGCCGGAGTTTAGATTTCTCTACTCTGTTAGGTCCTTTAACCCGCCCATTATAATAAATGAGAAGTGACTGTAGCTACTGTAGCCTACATGTAAAAACAGTGCGGGAAAGAGACCATTTTTTTATCTCCTTAATTCACATATATGTTAACAGTAAAGCAATGCAGGCTATTATAGGTTTTTTAATTATGGTGAGAGGTCATCTTAAATAAATCATTTGATCCTATACAAAACTACTTGATACATTATAATGCCACATAGAAACGATATAGCTTTTGTTTTGTGTAAATGTCCATTATAAGGGCGATTTTC
Source organism: Rachycentron canadum (assembly GCA_038496675.1). Classification (NCBI taxonomy): domain Eukaryota; kingdom Metazoa; phylum Chordata; class Actinopteri; order Carangiformes; family Rachycentridae; genus Rachycentron; species Rachycentron canadum. The sequence continues at coordinate 14,205,979 of CM076662.1, read as the reverse complement.
AATTTATCTGATATTTCTTTAATAGGCGAATTAATATTGAAACTGAATTTAATGCTTGAATGAAGACGACAGTTTTTTTGTATTATGGAAGTAAAAGGGAAATAAATTGGGGTTTTTTTTCTATATTTTCTTGTCTTTTATAAAAGTCTTATAAACCAATGCAGTAAATTACTTCATTTAAGATCTATAAAATATATTATACACAAAGTCAACCAATGTTAAAAGGATATTTTAAAGTTCCTAAAGAAAAAAAAAAACACATTGAACCTCTTAATTTAAAAATTAAATATTGATGGCATGAAAATGGCCTCTTAAATTATTATGAATTACTAAATTATTAATTACTAATTATGATCTTACTAATGTTTGTAAATATTGTATATATATATCCAGAGCCATTACTACACCTCAAAGAAAACAGAATCAGATTTCAACTTTTGTTTGTCCAGCTCAAACAAAAAAAATGTTTTGTCCTTGTGAAATTAAAAAAAAAAAACAAAAAAAAAACTTCTGAATAAAGCACCGATCTCACAGCACCATTTCTGTTCTCTCTTGTAAATCCATACAAGATGCATCAGATTTATTCAGTCCTGATGAGTCAAGGGGGAAAAACTCAACTGAATTTGTCCTAATCTTAAATTATCCACAGCACCTGTGGAAACAGTTTCCTGTTTGTTACCTGCACGTCCTGCTGCTGGAGCCTTTTAAAATGTTGACCTATTTGTTTTTATTTTATGGAAGACACAGTTAAGTTTTATACCTGCACAGGTCTCTTACTCTTGGCTCTCTAGTGAATGGTAGCTTGTCCAGAGCTGCTAGAGCAAAGGCTGCTGGGAGGCCCTGAGCATCAGACTCTCCTGTTTGAAGTGGTAGATGATTAAACGGGCCATGACAGGTGTAAAAGCAACCTTTGTCATTTTGGACATGCACTGTTCTTGCTTCCTCAGCTCGCTCACAATGCGCCCTGCTCTCACCTGCCCGCTCATGCTGTGTGTGTGTGTGTGTTTGTGTGTGTAACCCAGAGGATTTTCTGGAGAGGCTGCTGAAAATCCTGCACCATGATGTGATGAATGACTGACAAATACATTCCTCCTCATTTGAGAGGTGAATTTGCATTTGTGGTCTTGGCGTAAAGAACATGAATCACCACAAATGAAGATACACACTCATAGGGGAACAGAGCCAATCCTCTTTGTGCCTTAAAAAAAGATGGAGACACATTATTTTTATCTCCAGCAACTCCATCTTATCGCCTCCATGTCATGATGTCATATCAGCCTGACACAAAATTCAGGGTTCATTTGACCTATCCTGTCAACTCTGGCTCCCTCCATGCATCAGCTATATCTTAAAGTTAGTGTATTATGAACTGCTTTTATCATGTGCTGCTCTTGTCTTGGATATGTCTTTTCCTTGGTAAGAAGCCCAGATATCAGCGAGAATACTCCAATTAAACAAAGATAAAACAAAACTTTTGTTGTTAGCACAGATACAATATTTCATTTTAAGATTTGATATAAGATACAAAGTCTGTTATGTTATCATATGGAGTTGAAATTCAAACACAGCTTTGATAGGACAAACTGAGGCAAGGCACATTGCCGTGTAATATGAGGGATTAGGTGGATTAGAAGAGCAAAGCCTTGCTGCATGTAATTATAATATTAATTTGCACATTTTCCAGGTTGGGTTTAGTCATATTGGATGTGGGATTAAGTGGATCAGGAGAAAGATCTCTTATGGAACAATGAAATGGGTTTGTACACTTTTCATTTTTGATGTGCACTCTTCAATCAGCAGCAATCTGCTGGAGACCAAAGTTCATTCACTATTTTTTGGGTATCCCATGATATCGGGGGATGACAGAGAGCTCCACTGATGATTTCATTTTTGGTCACGAAAAAGTGAAATCTTATAACACACAGAAATCAGGATGTGTGAATGTATAGTAGAACGGAAGAGGAAAGTTGAGAGAAAAATGTTTTGTACTTAACTCAGCCTCACTATCGCAGTTCAGTTCCATGAAAATCGGGTGCTGAAACAGAGCAGAAATCTTCCAGTATTTTAAGGCATTTAGGAAGCCATGATTAACTTCTGCCACTTTTGGTCCCATGTCAAAGGAACCCCGTCTGGAGAGCCAGTAGTCAGATAAGGCCAAGTGTTTAAAAAGCTATTAAAACTAGATAAGGCAGAGGCGTACAATTCAACAGAAGTGGCCACTAATTCCATTTACAGTGTGATGACTTCAGTGCAACCATAATAAGAAACATATTAAAAAATAAACAAAGAAAAAAGAAAAATGGCAAAAATTTCAGTGATTGTGTTGACTGTTGATTAGATTCAAAGGACCACCCTCAGTGGAAAAAAATGGGTTTGGGACCCCTAAAATAGGTCACAAAATACATCTGAGATGGTTACATGAACAGTTGAATATTTTGGGCAATACATTTCTTTGAGTTAGATGAGAAGTACTGTATTCGTACTCGTCACTATATTCAAATTATAACTGGAAATTTATTGGGTTAGCTTTGCATTGAGACTAGAAGCAGGGGCAAACAGTTAGCATATTTCTATATGGATTAAACAAGTTATAATAAGCTAATTTGTGAGTGTTAAGAGGTGCTGTTGCCTTTGTATAGATTCAGGCTAGCTGTTACCCCCTAGCTGTCTCCGGTCTTTGTGCTAAGCTAATCTATTTAGGCTAACTATCTTCTGAATGAGCCTTCACACTGAAGGCTAGCACTCTCATATGTATGAGAGTGCTAGCCATTGTTTCATTTAACTCCTGGTGTGAAAGCAAATATAGCCTATTATTTTTTTTAAAGAAAAAATATTACTCTAATCATTTTTTTCTATATGTTTAGGTTTTTCAATTATTTAAATAAAATATATTGAAAGGGGACAATCACGCACTGAAATATTTGGCATCCCAGCCGCAGCAAATGAGGTGAAATCAAGGAAGATCTGAGTTTCATTAACTCGAAAACACCCAGCCGACTGAGTTTCTGTGTTTGTCTCCGGAAAACCATACCTCATCTCTTCAGTGGATTTAGAGGCCGTGTTATTGTTTCCACGCCAGTGTCTCCATCCTGTGGAGCCAGCCCCTCTCTCTGTGTTTTGTCTTAGGAGAGAAGGTCAGATCTCCAGTACACTTTGTGACTTTTCCCTGAATCAGCTGTTTGGAGCCCCAGCCTGAGAGAAAACAGCCTTGGGCCGCGGTGACGTCACTGATAGCGAAACAGGGACACGTTTTGGAGGTGAGTAGCTGGTGGCGGGGGTTATGTGGGGTTGGACACTTGGGCCTGGCACAGTAGTGTAGTTTGCACAGAGCCGCTTTGTCGACCTTGCAGCCACACTCTTCCTTCCAAGGTCTAAGGAGTCTCAGCTGTTTATGAGAGGAGTGTGTGGTGGAAATGAAACAATCACCTACTGTGAAAATTTTAATAGAGAAGCAGATGGTTGTTGATGAAGAATTACAGAAGACACTTTGACATATCACAGTAAGAGAAACATATTTAGGATTTTCAGTTGCAGTCAAGACAAGTCAAAATGTGTAAATTAGTTAAGAACCAGAACTCGACTCCATCTTAATATTCTTAATATTGTTTTATCTGAGTGAATGGAAGTGCCCATATTACAAAGAAATGTATTTGCATTTTATTTTACTTGTAGTGTTTCATTGCACAGATACTTTGGTTTTATTTGTTCAGTTTTATAAATATCTGTCTGAGATTACTGCCTCCAGCCATACTTACATTATCCAAAATATTTCTTTTATTTATTATTAATTATTGTTATTATTATTATTGCTTTGAGTCAGAGAACCAAGGTGGCTGAAGTTACATACTGTGTGTTTAAGCCTTTGAAAACACTTAAGAAGTGAGTAGTAAACTGCTAGACCTTCATCAGGCCGAAAGGTTGTGAATAAAATGAATTGTTTGCTACTTAAATGCAATTATTATTTTCATTTTAAGGTTGTTAAAAAAAATTGCATTTTCATTTTCACTATAATGACATGCAAATGGAAATTCAATAGATGCTCATTGCATTTGAATAGAGTGGCAGTCTTTGATAATTAAACTTTAAACAACATTTCATTTTTCATTTTAATAGCCCACACAAGTATGTGAACAAGAAAATGCAAATTGGATTACAGCATTTTCAAATTTACTGGAATAACCCATACATATATGAAAATTAAAAAGCTGTTGTGGAATTACTTTTTTAAGCTTACATTGTCATTTTAATAATGTTTCCTTTGGGCTTCCATACTTGAGAATTATTTTAATATTTATAATTTTAGTCTGATTTGTCTGCAGATGCATTAAGTAAGTAAAACTACATTAGGCAGGTGCATCTCAAAAAATTAGGATATCGTGGAAAAGTTCTATATATTCAAGATTTATTACATGTCGAATAAAATATTTCAAACCTTTTCTGTTTTAATTTTGGTGATTATAGCTTACAGCTTATGAAAATCAAATATGAAATAGCTTGAAATATTTCACTGTATGTGTAATGAATATAGAATATATGAAAGTTACACTTTTTGAATAAAAGAATGAAAAAATATCAACTTTCTGACAACATCCAAAATTTTGACATGCACCTGGAATCACAGATTGAGCATTTGACAGAGAACCCAAAACTTTATAAGAGTCAATTTCTTCTCCTTGTGCCCCAGAACAGCTTGGTCTCACTTTATTTTCTATCCTCCTAAAGTTAGAAAATAAAGGCAGAACTTCTGAAAATGTGTGATCACCCCATTCGTTGTTTGCTCAAAATAATGAATGGGGCTCTGATTATTCCAGCCTGTGAGGCTGGAAGATGTTTGTATGATTTCTGGCACCACAATGTGCGTTTTGAAATCTTAAACTTCATGTCCAATTTAAAATCTGGATGTTTCGAGAGTATACTACACAGTTCCTGTGATAATTTCCCCCAGGGGCTCAATGTAATTTGGCTAAGCAACTTCAGTGACCTGACTGATGAAAGTAATCCTTTGACTTTTGTAGTTCCTGTATTACAGCACTTCATTTGTCACTTATCACATCTAATCAATCATTTAATGGAATATACAGATACTTAACAGTGATTTCAGGATCATGTTTGATTCCTAGCTCTAGGACAGAGCGATGTATGTTTCCATATACAGACGTTACTTTCCTTGGGCACAGAAATAACGTGACATTTAAGTCCTTTATTTAGTCAAAATTGTTTTCAAATGAGTGAACTGTGCATATATGAATGTTGTGTGATTACAATTTATTAGTCAGACTTCATGCACAGGTGCTGTTGGACCTTCCCTCACCGCTGTACTTCATGAACTTTTAACATTTCTTGACTCTCAGTGGAAATTTATGGATTTTGTTTCACTTGCATTTCAGGGCTTTTGTTTGCTGGTTAACTCTTTGAGTACGGCCCACTCTTTTTATGTCAAATCAAATATTATTTATGTTGCGCCATATCGAAAACAAAGTTACCTCAAGGTACTTTACATATAGAGCAGGTCCAGAACAAACTCTTATAGAATTGTTTAAATGGACCCAACAATATAGAGGCAGAAACAGACTCATGGTGGGGGCGGCCATTTGCCTCGACCGGTTGGGTATTAATGATGATAGTAGTGACTGATACTACCATAATAATAGTATATATATATAATAAAGGAAGCAATAATAGTAGTGTTAGTATTGACAACGCATGCGTAAATTGTGTACCTAATAAATATAAGTACTGTATACTTGATAAAGGGGCAGCCATGTCACCTGATCTATTTCTGCATCTAAGGGAGGGATGTCCAGTTGCACCTGGACCTTCAGGGCTGGGTCTGGGCCCAGGCTCAGTCCAGGACCATCAGTCCGCGCTGGACACGAACCTCACGGTCGAGACTTCCGACGTCAGGCCGGAGGGAGGAAGAGCCACAAATGTATAATTGAGAAATATGAACAACAGCATGAGGAAACACACATTGGGGGAGCAACAAAGGCGGAAACCGCTCTCATACCTGGTCGTACGAACCGGAAACGCGACGCGCGCGGCAGCAGGAAAGAACCAGAAGGGAAACACGGATACCTGCGTTTATTGGCTGTGCTCAAAGCTGATTGGTTGGCGAGCGCGAAGACACCCGCCATTTTTACTTTATATGGCCGACAAAATAACATCATGGCGGCACCGAATCGTCCTTAGCTGTGTGTATAGGCTGTGGTCATTAAAGTAGTATCGGGCTGCTCGCTAACAAACCTCAGCAAAGCAGAGAGGCTCTTACATCTTCTATGAAAAAAAAAAAAAAAAAAAAATCAACCGCCTGGAGGTTAGGTAAGTTTATTTTCTTATCAGAGATCCCATACAAATATTTCCAGTTAGTTCTAAATCTGCATGAGAAATTCAAGTTTGTATCTGTGAAAGAAGATGAAAATGTCCGTCTTCTCTCTCTGTGTGTGTCTACATACATTATGGTAATAAAGCTGAATTCCCTATACTGCCGTTCTCGTTTACATGTTTATATCTTTATCTTGTCAGACAACGGGTCGAGCTTGAAACGGTGACTGAAACACGGCTCATTACGACTACATGTTACCAAGCTGCTGCTTTGCTGCTGCCTGACCAAACCACCAAACATGTACGTTGAAGAAGACTCTGGTGTGCTTTCGCCTGCATTGGTTAAATGATCGCCCAGATAGGAAGTTAGAAGTTACAATATCTGCATGTTTTTGTTTCTCTCTAGTGCACAGCCTCCATTTGGGATTCGTACAGTTTTTTTGAGCACTGTATTTCTTCAAATAGTGACCAGAACATTTACCTTTCACATTTCCTCTGTTTGTTAGTGGTCATACCAGTATTCTGGTAGGAAACCTTGTTTTCATTCATTCCCATTTGCTGTGTTAAAGTTATTGAATTGCAACACTTCCAGGAAACATCTCAAATTAAACCCCCCTGATGTTTAAGTGGACAGAAATCCTTTATTTATCAACAGGGGTTTTATTGCTGTGCAGATGTGGTACAGTAAGCGCATGGTCTCATTTCTGGTTGCTGGTGATTCTGTTGTTTACATGATATTCAGATCTGCTGGTTTCTTAGGCGTCTTCATGTGTTTTGTGATTCCCCTGCTTTCATCACTAATAAAGGAACATAAATGAGGGTCAGTGACCTGCTTCTCTCTTTCCCTGCAGCTGTTTAACTGGGGCAGCTGGATTTCTGGTCATGAGAGGCATGGCTCTGAACCCACGATTTGCACCCATACATGATCCAGACATACTGTATGTGCACAGCAGACAAAACAGAAAACTGTGTGAAAACTCAATCTGGTCAATTTTCAGTTTTCAATGATAGAAAGCAGGTACAAAAAAAAAACAACTTCACATTTTAGAGGCAGAAAACTCTTGAGCCAGATCTGATCCAGTTTTATCTGCCAAATGTGGGCAGATAAAACCAAAACTCTCTGCATATCTACCTGTGACTAGATAATCACTAGAGGTGAGATTTTCTTGACTGACCATCTGAATGCTTGCAGAAAGTAGCAAGATGAGAAGCAAAGTTTCCAAATAACAGTTTCTCTAGTAGGAAATGCTAAAGCTTGGCCTTGACCTTCTGTAAATACAGTTACACTTTCCTTCTGGAGGGGAAAGTGTGTTCAAATGTGTCTATAGCTTTTCAGTCAGAAGAACAAATAAGCCCTAAGAGATCAGATAAGATTTTTTTCTTCACTCAAAGGGTTCTGCAGCTCCACCAGACATGGCCGACTTTGCACACGGCTTGTCCTTCCATGACCGTACAACCCTGCCTTGTCTCAGCTTCTCACACACATACATGCAAGCGCACATTCACACAGCTCCCCTTCTGCACACATTAAACACACTCAGTCTGACTTGGAGGTTTCTGTCGCCCTCTCCTTCACTTTAGTCAGTTGCCAGACAATGAAAACATTGAGAAGCAGTTTCTATGGCGTGACCAGGGCTTTTGTTTGCCTGAAAAACATATGCATTCTACATGCTCCAATTATGGTTTTATCAGATCGCTGTCAAACACACCAATCATGCTCCTTCCTTTGTACCCTCTCTAACGGTGTGTACTGTACCATGCGGAGCAGTGGCTCGCTGTGTTTGCATGTTTGCCCATGGTGGGAGTATAATATCTCAGGCTGGTTTGTGTCCCTGTTGGCAGAAAACATGCGGCTTAGTCAAAAAACCATGTGTCACCATCCCTTCTACTTTACAGTAACAGATTGGTTTCGAATGCAGAACTTCCGTGTGTGAATATTACAGCAAAATTAAACATGAGCGGTGTTGGCTTTCTGGTATCTAACAAACGTGCCCAGTTTCAGCCCTGACCACAGCACTGGGTCTCCTATTTTAAAAAAAGGGGGGGGCCATATCAGGGTGATCTGCCGCACGTACAGTTAAATCCCTTATTGTGACTTGCTTCAACAAAAGAGGCCAAGAAAGACATGGCAGATCTGACTTAACATTGGCTCAGTTCTCGACTGGCACGACTTTCGTCCAGTGTCAGTCACGTCCACATTGCCAGTTATTTCCAAAGAATGCTGTTATCACAACTGAAGCTGTATAACCACATTAAATATATAAAGACTGTATGGCACATCTGTAACTGGAAAAAAAAATTATTTTATGAATACATACAGTAAACTGGTCCAAAAATCCAATTTAATTCTGTTCCCAAACTAAGGTGTAATTAAATCCTCATCTGAACTTCAAGACAGGTTGACCTCTGGCTCGACCCCAGCCATTATCCCCACTGACACAAAGACAAACCCTGGCCAGTGAGTGTGGTTTGTTTTGCTAGAAGCCGGTCAGCAGCTTAGGTGCTTAGGCTCCACTAAGTCCAATGTTTACAGATCTGCTAGGACGCAGCCTTGTAGTGTCAAGATGTTGCATCCAGACATCACAGTGGTTTGAGGTCTGGACTGGGAGATATTATCCACCCAACATGATTAACTCAAAGTGATAAAACTAGCGAATCGAGGAGAGGATTGGCTGTTAGAGCTGGTATATTGAGCATGACAATATGTGAGTGGTAAAACAAAATGATGATGGTGATGATGATCTACAATTTGCTGTCCTTGGTTTTGATATCTGTGTTCAAGAGTTCTGCTTCCTCTCCACAAAACGGCAAGGCCGTTTGAAACATTTAGGAGCAATATGTACTTCTTGGTACTCCTCATATTATTCCAAAATAGTTCACAGGCAAATACTTGGAATATTTTTCATAGATACAATTTCTTCAGTATAAAATACCAACTGTAAATTTTTAATTTGAGTTAATCAGCCGCTTAGACCACCTCTTTCTTTCCAGTCGACTGAGGCTTCAACGTTATGTTAACATTAATTACTATTTTTGGGGATGCTGATTGTATTGTATATAATTACAGGAATAGTTAATTTAGGAGAAAATGCCCATTTGTTTGATCACTGTTAGATCATATGGAACTGGAGCCAGGAGGTAATTAGCGGAGAGGAGCTGTGATTCAGCTATGATCCATGGAGAGGCTAACGTTTCCCCTCTGTTCCCAGTCTTTATGCTAAGCTAAGATAATGGCCTCCTGAGTCGAGCTCTAAACTTCAACTCTCTGGTCAAGACTCCAGAGAGGTATCCGTTTTTTCATATAACTCTTGAACTGAAATTTAATTCATTCAACAATTTGTGAAACACACTATTTCTTTAAAGAAACATTTTCTAATCGGTGGCGTCTCAAAAATGGGAACAACTGGAAGAATGTAGGGGTTAATGACAGTAGCTGCCCAAACTAGTTCTACAATCGGTAAGCGCTTTAGTTTTCTTTGACTAAATAATAATATATAGGTCACTAACAAAAGCCTTTACCCTTCTATGCTATGTTGAATTGTTGAGTTCCTATCACAACATGTTTGCCTCAACACCGCAATACTTCCTCACCTCATAGCGGCATGCGTTGCTGTACATGTGCTGTGAGTTATTCATCAGTGCCCTCTACACCTTAGACTTTTGCTCCAGAGTAAAGTACCATGTCAAACATGGTTCCGCTTAACTCTGTACAAGACATCTTTACGTCTCTGCATTTTATGGCAGGAAGGATAAAGGTCATCACGAAGGTCGTTGAAAAGATTCAGGGAGGGAGTGGACTAAACTGCGTGAAAAGGTGTGCGTAGGAGAGAAGGAAGCGAAGGGGGATGAATAGAGGGAGGGAGAGGAAGAATAGGAAGAAAGAAATATGACTAGGAGGGAGGCCACTTTCTAACGCTACACATGGTGAAGGCTGGTGTATGAAAGCCGCACTGTAGGAGCCTGTACACACCTTAGCGGGATTCCTACCTGTGACTCAGGTCAGTGGGAGTCTCAAGAGCGAGAGGTGGTAATCAGTAACAGTATTATATGGCTGTGTTAATAGTTAACGTGGCCCCTAGACACTGTGCCCCTGGCCCAAGCACCTGCAGCCCCTTTTACAGGCATTATGCACAGAAAGAACAAATAGTCTTAATGCTTGTTGGGCACATCAGCTTTACATGAAGCATTGCATCTGACATGCCTGCAGGTGTCTGGCGAAATAGTCTGCAGAAAAAGCTGGATCTTTGGTTAACAAGGTTAATAACTGGAGTTCGAACTTTGTTATTAGCTCCATAAAACCTTGGCGTGCTGTGTACAATTTTATTGCTTCTTCTCTTTTCTTGCAATCCATTGGCCCAACTCCCACAAATGGCCTTCTGCCTTCACACACACACAAATACATGTTGAAAAATGCTTTTGTACCTACAAAATTTTGTACCTGCTCCATAATTATCCCCTGATTTCAACCATCTCTTTCTCTGCACATAGACGCACATACGAGGATGCATTGGCAGGCACATATCTGTACAAAAAAAAAAATCCCCCACACACAAACACATGCCTCCCTAGGCTCTTGATGATACAGGCAAGCTGAGGTCAGGATAACCTCGTGGTGACCCAATGGCTCCACGTCCTGTAGTGACTTCTCTCACCACCTGCTAGGCCTGCCTTGTTGGCCCATCCCTGCTGCCAAACCAACCACCAACACCAACACATGTGCATAAAGGCACAAAAGCACCCAGCACTTGCTGAAACTTTACAGCTTTTAGCAATCCACGTCTGAGCAGCATTGATCAAGTCTCAAAGTCCAAGAGCTTGATGCGAACGTAATGGCAGTGACATCAAGAGAGCACTAAGGCAATGTTAATGCTTCTCTATCCAGGCAGATGGAGGTGTGTGTGTGCACAGTGCAAACAGACCCTTGTACTGAGGAGACTAAGCTGGAGCACTCGGCAGTGTAAAAAAAAAAAAAAAAAAAAAAAAAAATCTGGGCTAATGTCTGTTTCTCTCACTAAATTGTTTTTTGATAAGGGAATATCAGGAGATAAGTGTTGTCACTATCCTATCTGAAAACCGGAAGCCAGTTCGATAAATCTCCCCTGTAATCTAATAGGAGTCACGGACATTTGCTGTGATTGAGGGAATATTGCCTGCTGCTTTTGTGCTTAAGTGAAGACTTGTTCTGATTAAAGAAGAGGGGAGATGTTAGCCAACACTGTCAACTTGTAAAAATTGATAACATCTTTACATTAAACAAACGACTATTGCTACTCATTCAGAATTACTTTGGATTTGTTGACATGTTTAAGTAATACTGATAGCCTCTGTCGGAAGCCCAGTGACACTAGATCTCTGTTGGAGCAAACGGAGCCAAAAAGTGAAACAAGGTGAAAAAAGTAGTATGTATGTTACATTGTCAGAATGAAAATGACAAATGTCATTTGGAAATACTTCTAAAAATATACTTCTATTAAATTACTATTACTACTACTAAAATACTACTAAATTAATAGCCACCTAAAAGAGGAAGCTTACATATAACACTAGTGATGAATGTAATTTTATAACTTGAAATCTACAGCGATGAGACTCCTGACATAAAATGACTCAGAACGTGTCTACATTACTACAGTTTACTGTAAATACTGAAACAGTTACAGATAACAGGTCGAACGTTAATGACTCTCATTTACAAGTCTAAATATTGAAAGCAATTCTGTATTTCATTTGAATTCTTTTACCGTCTCACCATGAGACGCTTTCAAATCTAAGTGGTTTTCGGTTCAACCACAGTGTTGCCATATACTTTAATTATTTGTGCCACAGACTCTTCATTTAATCTAAAAACAATTAAATCTAACACCGCAGTGTGAAAAAAATAACATTAGAGACAACTAATTAACTGCAGCAAACATTGTGCCTTCTCTGTTTTTATGCATTTCCCGTGTGAGAAGCTGGACAGTATTTGAAAACACTTCCTTGTTGGTGTTGGTTTTACAGTGGGGAAATGCCAACATCTGGGGCTTGAAAGTCAGCTACAGTAAGGTATTACATTTATGAGCCATGGCAACAGGAAATCAAACCTGAATGACAAACACTATGTTAATTGACACAGTGCATTAGTTGCATGATTCAACAACAGACTTCTTTCACAACCACCCCAGGTTTCCAACAAGGTAGGGTTGTTCCTGTTGGCTATTTCTTAGTTATTGAGCTCAAACAAAAACTGACTAAATGGTAATTATTGCACGTTCATTTGTTTACTGTATAGACTTACTTGAATACCAGAGTTTCATAGTTCAAACCTATGAATTGCACCAGCAGCCCATATTGTTCCACTGTCTCACTGTCCTCCAACAACAATATAAATCTCTGAGCTGGAGATGAACAAGGTCTTTCTCCCCTCCCCGGTGACCCACAATCCCAGGGGTTGGTGTTAAGTAAACTGTGTCAGCCACGCAACAGTCTCCAGCAGAGAACTGTCTCTCTGCTCATCAGGAGACCTTCTCCATGACCCCCACCTCTCCGCCTTGGCATTCCTCTGCCACACCACCTTTCTGACCCACCTTCTCTTCATCTCTCTTGCCCTCCCCCATCAGCCCTGCCATCTCTGTCCGTCGCCTTGGGTCCTGCTCTCTGTCCCAGCAGCCCGTGCGGCCGACTGGTGTCTCATTCATTGGAGACAGCCTATCAGGGGCCTCACGTCATCTGTCTCCAGGACCTGACTGACAGGTCGACCTCAGAGATTACTAGCTACTATCGTTGGGGGATGTCTGTCCTCCCTAAGTGGATGCTCCTTTCTCTCACCATAACAGTGCTTGGGAACTGGAAACTGCTTTAGGCCTCTGAAACTCATTTTATCTGTCTGGTAGCTGCCCTGTTGATTTGCTACAAGGTCTGCGGGGATGGCGTGCCAGACGGTGACAGATATCAACTATCTTGGCCACTGGAGACTCAGAAAGGAGAGAAAACTTTAAGCTTGTTGGGCTTTGCTATAAACACATAACTAGTTTCTGCTCTCCAACAGAGGGGTTTGGAATAACAGTACAGAAAAGCGCCCAGTATGCTATCAAAGCTCCAGATGCTGCATTCCCAGGCTGCATACAGAGACCTTCAGGAATATTAACAGGGTGTTTTGTAAAGATTGTTCCACTGCAGGTTGAAAATATTCCATGAAAATCAATATTTTAAAGTTAGTTCAAGTTATTTATTACAGGAATAGTTATTGGAAGTTATATTATTATTTCATTCAGGAGTTATATAATTAAATAAATTCAAATAAATGTTAAATTATTAAGATACAACCAGCAGCCTGTTAGCGTAGCCTAACACATTAGCCAGCAGCTGCAACCTGACATTGTCAAAATATAACAGGAGCTTTTGAAAGACAAAATTTTAGGAGAATGCTAATATAACCAACTGCTAGCTTGTAGCTTCATGTCAACCAAATGTATCTTTTAACATTTCCAGGCTGTTTGGCATGGTAGGCTACAACCTTGAAATTTTCAAAACATGACTTGAAACTTTTGGGTGTTGGTAATGTTTTGCAATTAGCTTTCTATGGGACCACAGTATATTGAAGACGCACTATTTCAACATTGCCTCTGGCCCTAAACAGAAAAAAACAAAACCCCTCTTTCTGCCAGGTGGTGTGAAGCTGGCTAACTCTCAAGCCCTCGTCATCGCTCTCTGTCTAGAACATGGAGCCCTGGGATATTTGTGTATCATGTATTGATTTGGAGGTAGAACCCTTGGCTGTAAACCAAAGATAAATAAGTTAGGTATTAACTATTTTTCCAGGGGTCACTCTGAGTCTGTTTCACATAGCTGGAACCCACCTGGAAAGAAAAAAAAAACAAAAAAAAAAAAAAAAAAAAAAACTTCAAAATGCCTGCTCGTGTGATGGACTCTGGAATATTGATTTTTCTCTTGGAACAAAAAAAGGCCTTTGCAGTCAGTATTTCCCTCTGAGCTCAGATAGGGCTGCTACATTCCTGTCTACTCCCTCCAAGGTTACTGCCTGCTCAGCAGAGGCGAGCACCTGTCAGATGTACGCTTGTTTTGTTATACAACTTGTCTTTGTAGCATTTGCTCTCTCCATAGAACCCCCTTTTCTCCAGTAATGGAAAGAAACTGGAAGAAACAGAGAGGATCACTCAGGGGAATTCAGTAAACTCTGGCTTGGGGACTTTTCTTGTTGTCTCTATCTTACTTTAAAAGGACTACAAACTGTTGAATTCTCTGTCGTACGTGGCTTAAACTGGTCCCAAAAAACATACTTTGTTTAAAAATCATTACCTGGCACTATGCAGGAGGACAGAGTCATCAACACTACCTTGTTTGCTTAGTTGAGTGTGATGAATGTGATGAAGTTTGCACTTTTTGATTAAGTATGTCTACCTCATTGTTCTGCTCACTTGTAGTGGTGTGAAACTAATCACATCTGAAGAGAGCTCTAGTGCCACTATTAGTTAATTATTTGAAGAATTTACTAGTGGCTCTGATGTAGTAGGTAGTGATAAGTGTTTTTTTTTTTTTTTTTTTAATTTATTTAGAAATTCATTTAAAATGTTTAAATACATAACAGGTTTTGCTTTGTGCGTCAGTTAATCTGTTAAATCACTAATTCTTTTCTTATTTTTATTTAATAGGGAAATTACTAATCTGATAGTTTGTAATCTAATAGTTTGCAGTATTTCTAACCCTGTCAGGAATCTTTTTCAATCTCAGCATCAAAAGCACTTGACAGTTTACTGCCCAGGCAAAGGTTGCACCTCCACTGTTTTATAGAATTATTAAGTAAGCAATTATGATAACCCACTGTTTTAAAGATAATAGGATGATAAGGTTCTGCCAGACTCATTCTGTAGTTTGCCCTTACACTGATCTTCCTGAGGAGAAAATCAATATCTCTTACACTTCAGGCCAAGGCAGGCCACTTTGTCCTCTCTGCATGCCAGTTGTCTATTTTACATGTTGAGCATTAAAAATTTCACATTTTGCACAGAAAATAATTCTGATTACCATCTATAAATTCAACCCATAGCCACACATTGCAGTGACCCTGCTTGGCTAGTGGCATTTTATCAAAGCTCATAAACCTTGAATGACTATATATTGATAAAGACTGTTTAAAGTGTCATTGGAACGATAACATTTGCACTGTAAATGTGGCTCACAGGCTCCAGCCTCCAATCATGCTGGGATGATAAGGACAGCACAAGTGGGATACAACTAATAGGTCAAAAGCCACAAACAATTGGGCTTGAAGGTGAAAGCAAAGTTTTTCCTTGTTAAAATATATAAAATATAGTTGTGTGACACACGATTTTAAGTTTGTACAATGCAAAATGTGATAAAAAAATTTTTAAAAGTATTCAATTTCAACAAATGAAATAGTTATTAAATCACAAAAAATAAATATGGAATAATTTTTACTTGCTGTACTAAAGGAACCTTGTTCACAAACACAAAGAGAACTTGACTGCATTTCCATTGGAGTGTTGTTTGTGTTAACCTCCCACTACATGCATAAATAACAATTACTCACCACAGAGGGAGTGATGGACGAGTGATTTGACACTTTGCCCTGATCAATATCAATAAAGCAATCAGCACATCAGCAGCATATGTGTTTTGAGGAGAGATCGTGAGGGAGGATAGCCGAGTTTATGGCTTTACTGTGGGAGGTGGGGCTGCTAATTTCAGGTACTCACCCACCCATACAAACGTGTGGTTATATCACATTTAGAGCCATTTGAATTACTTCTATTTGTTTTACCATAAGGTTAAGAATGACTGATATCTACTAATGTTTACCCTTCAACTGTAAATTGCCATTATGCTTTGTTGAATGTAACTGTACAGAAAATTAGCCATGTTTAAGTTTGACAAATATCCACATTAACTGCCTCAAACTCTCCAAAATGGTCCCAAAATGCAACAAGCTGATGCCCCAAGTCGGACCTTTCCCTTCTCCTCTGGTACTTGAAGAACAGCCACAATGCACTTTGCCCAGCACGTCCATAAACTGAGACAATAAATCCAGTCAGACTTCTGAACTGGGTGACATAAGAGAGAAAGAGAGGGGGAGAGCGGGACCTTCAGACAGTTAGCGATCAATTCCTCCAACATGGCAGGAAAGCCCAAGTGGCCAAAATAGATGGGAGGAAATATTTCTCCCTTTTTCTTTATCTGTGTGGTCTGACTAAATCTGGGACAGAATTGATTTCTGTGGCTCTGCGTTTTTTTATTGAAGAAAATATACACTGACATTGAGAATTTAAGGCCTGGAAATTCCAAATAATCTTGTGTAATAAAAAAATGAGTTGCAGACGGAAATAAATCAGGGTGTAACATACCAACGCTACCCTGTTTTCCATTGGTCAAAACTATGTCAGACAGAGAATTCGTTTTCCATTTAGACCTTATAAATCAATCTACACCTTATACATCAATCTACACAAAAAAAAACAGATTAATAAACCTTTTGTTTTCATAGCTCGACACAACTATGAATGATCTTCATGTGTTAACCCATAGTTCAGTTTTGCTCAGACAGTTTAGCAGTAATGAACCCGTGATCACAACATGTTAAGTTCAAGTTCTGTATCAAGATGTGTTAGTAAATTTATACAATTGTATTTCTTGGTGGCAGCCAAGGCCAGGATTAACAACTGTTTCAAGGAGAACAACTACAGAATAGCATCTACATGAATGATGGCGTCTATAAATACCAAAATGGAATAAGTGAGTTAGTGTATTCTTGTAAATATTGTTGACTTGTCCTCCACACCACAAATAAAGTTACAGGAGAGACCTACAGTGTTTAGTCATTGGATGTACTGCCACCTTGTGATGTGCTCTGAAACCTGCATGTCAATCCCTGTGATGAGTGTCACTTCACTATGAATGTAGAGAGAATATATTTGTTTCTGTCAGGTCATAACTTCAGAACTAGTGCCAAGGGCGCAGCATCCCCCCCCCCATGCCCCCTGCAGCATGCTGACTCCACCAGCAGATGGATGCCACTGACCCTGCTCGGTGATCACAGCAGAGGCTTGAAGCAGGGTCAGAGACATTTTCCTGATCATGGTTGCCCGCTCTGCTCTCCAGGGGTTCAATTCATCTCTATCTTCTGCTCAGTCAAGCCTGCTAGTGCAGGGTGACCATCACTCACACTCCGCGGGGCAGCCAGGGGGATTAGCTGACCCCCCGGTGTGGGAGTTAACCCCTGCAGTCCAGTCAGCAAACGCTGCAGCCTTCAAGCGGCTGAAACCAGCCAGCGTGGCGGTCAGGGATGCTCCCCAGGATCAGGACTTGGCCAGGGGAGAGATAGCGTCGTCTCCGGCACCCTGACAGTCAGTCAGCATGGCAGCGAGGGTCTGCAGTCACTCAGAGTGATGGACAAGCAGCCTGCTCCTGACTCCCACCCCTGAATGTCTTTATTCAGCTTACACGGTATTGTTGTTGTTTCCCGAGTGACCTTAAACTATGTGGACACATTCTATGAACATTACATATGGTTATTGTGGTCTGCTACAACCACAGGACTAGTCCATGGGACTTTTGAACCTGGCCGCAGGGATTTGCTCTCATTCTGCCACAAGAGCATTTTAGAAATTGGGATCATATGTTGGGCAATAAAGCCTGGTTGAAGGTGTTGTGTGGGGTTAAGGTCAAAGCTCCGTATGGACTAGTTCAAGTTGTTCCACACTAAATTCCAATCATTTCAATGCTCAAACAGGAAACAGCCCTCCCCAACCTGTGGCTGCAAAGTTGGAAGTGCTCAATGGTCTAAAATATAGAATAACAATTTCATACATA
>CM076662.1:14107749-14187435 GCA_038496675.1 Rachycentron canadum | reverse complement strand
TATATATATATATATATATAGTTTGTTTGTTGTCCAGCTCTTGTGTGTAATAGCCATATGCTTTAACTATCTCTATCTATAATGTTATTCCCTGTCTGACACTGATTCTGAAACTTAAGACTTTCCTGAATTGCACACTTAAAAAAAAAAAAAAAAAACAGCTTCAGAACAAAACGCCCAAGTGACTTGTTCACATACTTTTGGCCACAGGACATATATTCTCCGAAGAGCAAACGGGTGACAAAGTGGCCAGCTGCTACTGTCTGACACTCTAATAGGTAAAACCTTATGAGAGCCCATTGTTTTTAAGACAGGCCCTTGAATAAAAAATGACGAAGCCCATCTCAAGCTCAACATGACACCAGACCATAACCCGCCTGTCTCGGCCCGGTGCCAAGTCACAGAGATCTGAGGGGGTGTAAAAAGGTGTCGGAGGCTCTGCCACAGTCAGTCAGCGTGCGTCTACAACGTGAGAGGCTGACAGCATGATGAATGTCTTGTTACGAGCAGCTGCGCGTGAGCTCAGTCCAAAGATGCACAGGTTATGAATGGACTCGTCAATGAGCTGGAGCATAAATGGCCTTTGGTCATAATTTGGTAGTGGAGGGGAGATGTCTTGTGAGATGCCCCCCGTCACACCCCTCAGTGGAGAAGATGCATCACTCAGCTTTTTCTCATCTCTCCTGTGTGCTTTTTTTTTTTTTTTTTAATTTTATTCTTGCTCCTCTCTCTCTCTCTCTCTCTCTCTCTCTGCGATTAGCATAGCTGGCCTCTCATGTTGGCGCTGACTCGTTGTTAGGTGTTAGCATTCCCACTTACCCCACGACTCCCACCTGCGCCACCCTGTCTCCTCTGTAAGGCAGACGCTGCACAGCAGGGCTAAAGCAACAAAATGCTAATTTTCTGCTTATAAGAAACCCACTACATCTGAGCTCAATGTGACAAACAAAACACAACACGAGCTAACGAACAATTCAAAGTTAGAAAAACAAACAGCGCTTTTAATGTCCCAGGGTTCATTCAGAACTTTATTTCAGCTATATGGTTGTTTTAAAAGCACTTATTAGCAATACAGACTGAACGGTTTTCATGAAACATGTCGTACTGCATATGTCAAACATTCATGCCAAAGAAAACACTACTGATACATTTCCAACAGGACAATTACAGGTATTGAAAATAAAGTACAAAATGGGCTTTTTCATAACAACCATAACAAGACAACACTACCATAAAGCGTATTAGTGCTTCTAGCTTTAAGTGTTATCATGATCAGTGAAAAGAATTAAAACTACTCAAAAAAAAGTTGCTTTCAGACCTAAAGAGAGAGAGAGAGAGAGAGAGAGAGAGAGAGGCGGGGAATGCTTGTCCCACGCAGCGGAGCCAGCAGCCTCCTGCAGAGTCTCCACATGGGCAACTGCCTTTTAAAAGAGGTAAGGCAAGTTCTGTCTTTAAAAAAAAAAAAGATTACCTTTCCTCCCAAATAAAACACTGGCGAAAAGATGCTTGACACTTTTGACAATAAAATGTCGTTTTTTTTTTTGTTTTTTCTCAATTTCACACAAACAAGTTAGGCTTACAGAGACCTACTTCAGGGGGAAATGCTTCTATCTTTCTATCCAGAAAGCCACTGCCAACAAAAAGCAAACAAAAAAAAACATCACAAACATATCTCAACATTAATATTAAAGCAGAATGTTTTAAGAGATTTTGAGGCTACATATTAGGAAGGCAGTGATACCTATAAACCTTATTTTTTGGGCAGCAATACAAAATAATTTATTCTACATTTTATGTTCTAATAGATTGTACTTTCTAGCTCCATAAATGTTGATTTTGAAGGAAATACACTTAAATAAAAAAGAAAAAAATAGTAATACAAGATAAAGAGCACCTTATCCCCATACAAGTTATTTAACCAGTAGATTTTTGGAAGCAAATGGCACACAGTCATTCATGGTAAATCAGCAATGCTTATTTGAATTGTAGTTTTTTTTTCTCAGACAATACCACCAAGTCTCAAAACAGTTTAACAATAAGTTGTGACAGCAGACACAACAGAAATGTTTGCATCGTGTGTGTTTGTGTGTACAACAAGCAGGTACATTGGCGGCCGATTGCTGGACAGAAGTTGAACGGGTTCGTGCGTTTGTTTTGAACCCGCAGCCAAAAGGGTGTCGCAAGCCCGCCGTCGTTCTTGGTACAGCTCGGTAAACAAAGTGCGGGGTGTGGTGTGCTACCTGGCAGTCAGACTACTCTGTGTTTAATCACTGACCTGGAGTGGACCTCCAAAGTAAGTGTGGAAAGGAGTTTTTACCCTGACTCAGCTTTTCTAGTGCAAAACTGCCAACATCTGGCCTTCAACTGCGATAACAGTCGGCATACAGTTTGTTCACGACAGCCGAACTCAACACAGACATGAAGCTAAAGACACTCAGCGAACCTTTAAATGGTGCGAACAGTAATGTGTCACAAACTTGCCAAACTGTAATGAAAAATTAAAATCCACATCAGAAGCTTCCGATGCCAATACACTTGCATAAAGATTTACAAATACAATACAGCCAGACTGCAGCTGGCATTGACTGCGACAGATGCATGAGAACTTTACATCAACTTTACACCTCCTCTACGCTTGTGTAATTGCTCTGACACTCCAGGCGGAAATCCGATCACGGCTCACCATAAGTTCATATCCAAGGCCGTGAGTCTGAAGGTGCCACCACAGACTCAAAGAGTGAAAAGAAGTTTCCACATATAAAGTAAGAACACATGATGGGGTGAGAAGGGATTTTAAGAAAGAGGGGAAAAGAGAGAGACACAACGAGGAAAAAAAAAAAATTCAAGGTCCTTGAGCCGAACATCTTTCTGGCTGCATTTAGGAAACATGGTGACAAAGCAGCAGAAATGATATAAGTCAACTCATATTTTTTTCCTTGTTTTGTAACAGAAATTCCACGTGAACACAGTAAGAATATTAAGAGAGCATTTGTTGTGCAGAATAAGACATTTGAGGACGCCCTTGACTGGCTGACTTGAGTGCTGTGAGGATGGTTCAGCGGCAGCAGCTGGTGTGGTTGTGGTGTTTGTGGGCGAGAACTCTGAGAGAAGCAAGAGTGTCTGCGTGGAGATCTAGTACAGGAGGATGCGGCGCTCGATGGCCTTGCGGCAGATTGGGCACTCGCTCATTCGGTCCCCGCACAGCTGGCAGGTGCCGTGGCCGCACATGAAGATCATGTTCTTCAGCCGGTCCAGACACACTGGACACATGGTCTGTAGACAGATGAAAGGAGACAACTGAAGTCATTTCAATTTTCCAAAACAAAACAAATTCACAAAATCACAATGGGCCTAACTCAACCGTATCATGGTCAGACTATTTTCCTTTGCAGTAATTGCGGCGCACTGAAGATCCTGTTGGTACTAGTTACTAGTATTGGAGCTCACACAATGATAATATATCACTTTATAAACCTCAAATTAATCTGGAACAAAGTCCAGTATTAGAAATTGTAAATATAAGCTCTTAACCATATGATACTCAATACCAACATATCAATCAACAGTGGTAGTTGTGGCTTTAAATTTAACAATGCATTCAGGGAAACCATCGAGTATTTATTACTCTTTTGCTGGATATTTACCATGTTTTTTTTTGTTTGTTTTTTTTACCCGACACACCCAATAAGTGGAAGCACTCATATCTCAAAGGCTGTTGCACAAGGAACACAACCCAAATCCTAACTTTCGTAGTCATCGCACCTCAGATGTGGATTATTAGCTGCGTGAGGGGCATTGCACTCACTGACTTCTGTCCGTCAGTACAGCACTTTGGTCTTACCTGCTCTTTGATGTCTTGGAGCTGTTGCTGAAGCTTCTGCACATCAGCGTTGACGTTAGTGTTGTCCTTGTCTCTCTGCAGGGCTGGGATGTTTCCACTGGCTGTTTGAACGCAACAGAACAACACGAAGACAAGTTGAGGAGAAAAAAAAAAAAAAAAAAAAAAAGCTGAATTCAATTACCAGCCAAGGGACTGAACAAATTAACAGTTTGCACCAGCGGCCACATCAAACTTCACCTCCTCATAATGATAAACTATATAGCTAATAAAACCGAAATGCAGCCAAACCAACACTGCCATTCTGAAATAAGCTGGGAGCTCAATTACATTTAAAACTCGAGCACTGTAAACGAGCAAAGATCACAAACGCATGCACTCAGAAATTTATTGTGTTTGGCAAATCAAACTCAGGCTATAGCAATCTGTGTTGGTATAGCACTCACTTTAAACGACTTGATTTCAGAAATGCATACTTTGTAATTGTCTAGATTCTATAAACTGGCAAAGGACAGAACATCATGCAGTGTTTTTGGCATTGTACAATCCAGTGGATGCAAGGATAAAATGATACAAGTGTGAAAAACTGCCTGGATATATTATTTCAGCGCTCAACAAGAATTAGTTGGACTGAGGCCCTGTTGGGGACTCCATTTCAAGACTGGCAAACATCTGCCAGAAATAGTCATCAGCAGTATGATTCTTGGCATATGGATCATCTACAGTTTAGGGGGTGTGTGTGTGTGTAACTGAAAGAGAAAGGGATGGGAGGGGGGAGGTTTAGGGGGAGGGGATAGGGGCCAGGGCAGCACTGTGGGGAGCTCTTTAAAAACAAGGCTCTGATAACGGACGGGATCATGGAGGTATACTTACACCAACTTAGTGCCAGATTGTTGGGCTGGAGAAGATCCTGCGATCCCCCTGCCATAGTGTTAGAGCTCCCTGCTGGGAATAACCAGTCACATTGTTATAGCAGGAGTCGTCCTCACCAGCTCAACAGTTGGCCTTGAGGACCAAAACTACTCACTACAGCCTCTAAGGGAGGTTCAGAGAAAAAATTTAAAGACGAAGCCAGAAAGTTGAAACAGTGATCAGGGAAATAAAGGAAAGTAGAGTCACTTCTGTGTAGGGCGGATAAATGCATAGTATTAAGTGATTCATACTCTTTCTGTACAAGCAGAGAAGAGGTTTCTGGCACATCACCTACTTCCAAGGAAAGGTCTGAAAAGGTCAGAAGTCCAGAAACACTTAAAGTATACAGAACTTCATTGTTACACCAATGCGTCTTGTAGCCTTCATCCATCAGGGTACGTGATGCTTGAGTTTTGACCTCTTTATTCCTTTTTTTTCTGCCATGAGTCTAATGCCTGTGCGCACTGCGTTAGAGGTCCATCATAAAACCAAGTACCAAACTTGAGAAGCAGGGAGTGGAAATAATTAAAGTCAAAGATAAATGTGGCTTCAGTGTAACTGGGATGCTGCCCTTTGCATGAGTGTCTGCATTTGTATGGTTTTGCACGCCTGCTTGTGACTGTGTGTACGTGCTGCATGCCAATAAAACCAATAAAGTGGAGAAATGTGAAATGATCGATAAAGGGGTAAACATGAAGTTAGTGAACTTACAACAGTTTCCCTTTTAACTCAACATAAAATGTGGAAAAGATGATAGAAGTAACTACTGGTGAGATACACCACTGA
Organism: Rachycentron canadum; assembly: GCA_038496675.1. Lineage (NCBI taxonomy): Eukaryota > Metazoa > Chordata > Actinopteri > Carangiformes > Rachycentridae > Rachycentron > Rachycentron canadum. Next base: position 14,181,899 of record CM076662.1, on the reverse strand, counting down.
AATAAAGATATGGACAATAAAACTGTGACAGCAAAACAAAAATAATAAATGTATACACTACATTACATCATGAATCATTGGACAGTTACATCCAGATATGACAAATCATGTTCTGGGTAAAACTAATGACATTCAGCTCTGGTCTGTATTATTTAGAAACTCACCATGAGGGAGGAATTTTAATTCAGAGCTTTTACACATTCATGTAGGTATTAATATGCATATATCATAAAGACTACAGGTTGTTTAGCATATGGCTACAAATAAATTCAACAATTTTATGCGAATGTGATTAGTCAAACCTTTAGAGGCTACATAAGGTAATCAGCTTTTCTCTGTGACAGTGTTATGTTATTCAGATTGGTTTTTGAGATCTCTTTCGGGAAAAAAAAAACCCCAAACCACTTTGAAACACAAAATCCTTTCTGCTTGGAAAATCTACGTGGTGAATTTTAAACTAGCAACATTAATGAGGCCACTGTCTAAATAGAAGCTTGAGCAGATGTCATGATGGATGCAGCAATTTGAGTTTGGAAAGTAAGGTTGACTGATACGTTTTTATATAGCTAATGCGTCTATTATTATGAAAAAAGACAGTAAAACAACTTATCAGAGAGGCAAACATAGGAATAAAATGCACAAGCGAGGCAGCGACAAAGCAAAAGAGCAAAAGAACGTATTTTGAAAAGAGTAAAGAAATAAGAAAAAGAAAGAAAGAAAACAAAGTAAAGGGGGTAATTAAAAGGGAACGTGTGGAAGATTCACTCACTAATGTCATCATCATCATCATCATCATCATCAGCGGCATCATCCTCCATACCTTTCCCTCCACAGCAAAGAACGAAGGGGGTGCGGCGTTCCACCACAGCCCGGCACTGTACGCACTTCTTCATGAGGCTGGCACAGTCTGGTGGGGGAGCGAAAACACACATTGGTCAGACCTGAGCCCTAAATACAGCAAGTCATTCAAGACTGAGCAGCAGGTGCCAAAGTAAAAGGTTATGATTTGGTCACGTGTGTAACTTACTCTCACAAGCGCACATGTGACCACAGGGCTGGAACAGGACGGCTGCCTTTTTGTCAGAGCACACTACGCACTCCTCAATCTGTGATAAAACAAAAGGGAATAAAAGTGTCTATCCATTCCTTGTCACCTATTTCTGGGTAGGACAGAAAGAAATAATGTCTGATACCTTGGTTCTTGACTGGACTTGATCCTTGCAGATGAGACACTTCTTGACACGTGGCGAGCAGAGGGAGCAGGTGGCGATGTGTCCACAGGGCCCGAACAGAGTGTCTCTCTTCATGTCTGAACACACCATGCATTCCTCCAGTGATTCGATGTTGCTGTTCAGAGACGGGCTGCGGGTGCCGACCTGGCCGCTGGAAGGTTGAGAAGAAAATTACAATGTGTGATAACAGCAGAGACTATGAGTGACAGAGAGGCTGACAGAGAACAAAGAAAATAGGGAGCGACAAGGAGGCTAAAAAAAAAAAAAAAAAAAAAAAAAAAACAGGAACAGAAGAAGGACAAGGCAAGAAAATGAAACAAAGGTTTACATAAAACCTTTTTGGCAAAGACAATAAATAAGAAAAATAAACTGAAACATAACCGCTTTTTTTTCTCTACAGATTAAAACAGGTGAATTATTGAGCTTTAGAAGTTAAAGCAGGTTTTATTGTATCTAAAGTTAAGTATCTCTTGGCTGTAGCTTCATATTTACCCTACATACATGAGAGTGGTATTGATCTTTTCATCTAACCCACGGCAAGAAGGCGAGCAAGTGTATTTCCCAAAATGTCAAACTATTCCTTTAAGGGATGATGTTTACCTGCTCTTTTCTTTGTGACATTTGGCCAGAGCTTTGCAGAGGCTGGGGTCAGGACAGAGGTCTAGAGGAGACTGGCCCTTCTTGTTACGAATGGTCAAGTCTGCTCCATTAGCTGCCAGGAAGCAGGCAATGGATGCTGCACTCTTCTTCTCCGCCCCCTGGGTGCCCAAGCCCATGATTAACTGTAGAAAGCCACACAGACACACAAAAACAGTTCATGTCAGAAACACGTCAGGCTTTTGTTTTGACACACTGGCACTCAAACTATTATTGCAAAGAGAAAGAAGAATGAGAAATCCTCATTTCAATTTCATTCAGATGGCTTCAGAGTTAAATTCAGATGAACCATATCAAAGTGCTATCACATCACTCCTAATTAGCCAATCAAAGACATGCCTTGAGATGGCTGTCAGGCAATGTAACCCCCTCACCCCCCACCCCAAATCCCATTAACTATCCCATCTCTCTCCCTCCTCCAGCTCATCACCTCACTCGGTCTGCCCCAACTCAAAGCCTCTCTCTCTCACTCAAACAATTTGGGCCTTCCATGTCTGATTGTCTTCAAGCAGTAGCTTTTACATCTCTGCTGATGGAGCCATCGGGCCGACTAATTCAATTCTCATCTTGGGGGTGGGGATGGGGGTGGGGTGACCCAACTGCACATATCTCAATTAGGCTCGCTGTCTGTCTGTTCCGCTCCTCCACTGGGCAACCAAGGAGGGCAAATAGGGGGATTGAAGAGAGGAGGTGGAGGAGGAGAAAAAAAAAGAAGTGGAAGGGAGGGGGAAGGTGACAGGTATGGTAAGCCTGTCGCTGCAGCTAGGCACTCCAGCTTTAAGCACATCCCGGTGGGGATTAGTGATGTGGTGTTAACACGGAAATGGTTCAGGTCTGACATGTTGGCCTCTACAGAGGGATGAACCCATTCAGGCTGGTCAGGAGGTGGCAGCGAGCTGGTTGACTGCTCCCTGCTCACGTCAGAGCTGTTGTCTGAACGATAGGACCATAAGCTGCAGACTGGGCTGTCCAGTGATGCAGATGACAGGGGACTGAGGAGCACTGAGCTTCCTGTCTAGGTGTGATCTGTCATCATTTTTCACGCACCGGGCAGCAAACCACACACTGATCTTCTTACAGGTGTGTGCACAGATCCTGCTGCCACAAGACATGCCTAATATGCACACCTGCTGAAAGCCATGACATGATTATACCACTCTGTTATTATTGGTGATGTTGTTTAATAAATCTAATTGGTCAAATCAATTCAGTGAACAGAGAACAACCCATGTTTGTTGTCAGTCAACAGGGGTCACACTTCACACTGTCAGATCCCCATGGTTTCTAGAGTTTTCATAGAACAACAACCACAGTCACTACTGTAATGACCTCTTGCTCTCTCAACCATTAATTTTATTCTTCTGCCTCAAAAACATAGTAAATTCTCCAATGGAAATGTTGCAGGAAGTTGCAACAGGTTCATTATTCTGCCTGACACACAGGGCTTCTCTATAAAAGTAGCATAAGCTGCATAAATTGTCCCTAGGTCTGTGCATCATCCTTGCAATACAATGGTATCCTGTCTCGGGTGTTTCCCAGCTTTCCGCCCAGTTTATGCTGGCTAAGACTCTAAAGTCCCCTAATAGGGAAAAAGCAGGTATAAAATATGGCTGGAATGAGTGATACTTTAAAGAGCCATGAATGATGGCTTGGTAGTCTTGTCAAATTTCTTTTAATGTGCTGTGGTAGTCAGCTTTCTGCTTCTAGCTAGTTATATTTGGCAATATTCAGATGATTCACATCAGCCAATTGAATAATGGGGAGGCACATTTCCTTATTTCTAAAATTGACCTCCAATAAAATATTTATCTAGAGCCTAAAACATTATTATTATAATTATTAATAACACAATCAAACACATTTTTGCATCTTTGCTATTTGGTGTGCTGCTACAGCGACATGGGAATGACCCTTTTTCCTATTTACTGATGTTTTCTTATTCAATCTCGTGGCTGTTAGACTGCACACAAAGTTATTCTCATGTTTATGCATGAACACCTCAATACTGTGATGCCTTACTGTGTTCTTGGAGGGTTCCCAGGGCTCCACTTTGCTGACATCCTGCATATCTTGGAGTTGTCGCAGTTGGGATAGTGTGTGGTGACGCAGTGCCTCGTGAAGCGGTGTGTCCCCGTCCTTGTCCTGCACATCGAGCTTGGCCTCTGCCCGCACCAACAGCTGTTAAGAGGTACATATAAACAAAGGGTTACCCAAGCAGGCAGTCAACCACAAACTCTGACAATGCTGATTTATAAGGCTGCACCTTAAAATTAACTGCCTCAAAACTGTTGAGGCACAAATTGTAGAGTGCATTTTTTCTTGAGTCCACAAGATGGCAACGTGGCTATCTCAATCCAATTGTATACCAAACGACTCAAGCCAAGACAGCCTCAGAGAGCATTTTCTCTACACAGCATCAATCTGAACCAGGACCTCATTCAACTGCAGGACATCCAACCGTGTAAATTAAATGCGGGGCTGCACTGACATTATTCTACTCCCTTTTGTGTATGGTCCAGAATGAGGGACTGACAGAGAGATAACTAGAGACAGGAGCTTCAGTTTGTGCTGAGAAGTGAAATGGAAAAAGGAGGAGAACAAATGAGAAAAAGGAGGATAAGAAAGAAGAAGGCCACACTAACCCGGACTATCTGGGTGTGCTGGCGCTCAACTGCCAGGTGTAATGCCGTCTGCTGGTTGACATTCTGGATGTCTAAGCTGGCGTTGCCCTGAGAGGTGGAAACAAGGTAGAAGCAAACACATACAATTAACATATGGGAATTTGTGCATACATTAACAACCAACCATAATATGCCACTGATAAATGCATATAGAGACAGACAAGTGACACATGTGGACATGTGATAGAGAAAAAAGTAAATCAAAATTAAATAAAATGATTGTTCAGCACATGAAAGACTGTAACAAGCTTTCTGGCTTTATGCGCCTCAAACAACCTTCTTTCCTTCAACCCTGCCGACCAACAAAGTATCACCTAGGGGGCTAGAAAAAACGCATCCCACAATAACGCCGCATGTGATTGTCATTTCCAATTGCGAATACCTCAGCTGAGGAGATGTGGAGGGAAGATAAGCATTGTGATCAGGCAGTGTGTGAAATCCCCAAGTAATAAGACTGACTGACTGACTGACTGGCTGGCTGGCTGGCTGGCTGGCTGGGAATCTGCAGTGCACCTTGTAGTGTGGTGCAATTTCTAAATAGAAAGCTGAGCCATCACTGCAAACCAGCCCATTGCAGGGACTTGGGAAAAAGGCCGTCCCTGCTGAAAGGTAGCTTGCACAGCAAACGTACATGCGTTGGAATGCTGCAGCAACACTGCTGCCTTGCACCATATCCTAATTAACCCAGTTCCCGCTTGGTCAGGTGACTTTTGCCGTAAACTCCTGCATGTGTTGGCCTTTGGGGAGTTAAGTCTGCATTCTCAGAGGGAAAAAGAGCACAAACCTGTGATTGCAAGAAGAAGAGGATATGAGGGCCGAGCAGCACTAAAGATTACCTCTAGAGGCCCTGTGAACCGTATGGATTCAATAAAAAAAGGCAGTTATAGCTGCTTGAACTGGTCTACAGCTTGCTGGCTGCAGGGAGTGCAGTGGAAGCTGCTCTTAATGGTCTGTAGTGAGGGAAAGCCAGAAGTGCAGGCTAAAGCAAATACAGCTATGCTTTGGGCTGTTATTTGCAAATGGTAAGAGTCTCTTACAGAGCATAAATAACTATATTTATTGTCAGTTTGAGTGCTAAAGCATGCAATAAATTAGCTATTTGTTTGTCTGTGAGCGCTGGTATGTTGTCACCTGGTGCACCAACAGCTCAGCCACCTCCACATGGTTGTTGAGGGCAGCCAGGTGCAGTGCTGTGTAACCGTCATCCTTCTTCTCATCCACGATCCAAGGCCTAGGCAGTTTGGATAGCAACACACGCATGGCACTGCACACACAGCAGAGAGGAAAGGAGGGAGAGAAGTGAGTGAGTGACTGGATTTTGGTGTTGCACCCATCAGAAAAAAGTCAAGAAAACACGGTTAAATTGATGAAAGACAGCCATTTGAGATGTAAAAGGCCAAAATTTATACATCTGTGAATGAACGCTTCATGCACTGCATAATATCGTGGGGTCAGACACAAGATGTTGGAAGCTAACACATCACAGTGTCTGTACTGCTGATACACAGCATATTCCAATGCATTTTTCCCCCCTTTCTACAGCAGAGCAGATCCCATTTTCACACGTGGGGACAAGAATACTAAATCAACTTAGGGAGGAGTTGCTTTCCCAAGCAGTGTTATTTACATCAAGCTTTGAGCAGTACAAGTGCTGCGTGTTATTTTAGAGTACCCGTCCCTCTACCATCTCATCGGTTAAAAAGGGAAGCCACTTTTCCCTTGATGATGCGCAAAAGCGCCTATCATTGGGAGGCGAAATAGTAATTACATGAGATTTAGCTGCATTCATTCAGGTCTTCTCCTGGGGAAGAAACAGACAGGGTGGAAAGGGAAAAAATCCATTGTTTAAACAGTGCTGTTTAACAGAAGTGGCCTGGTGTGGTGAAAAGAGCCGGTCCGTTCTGTGCCATTGAAGGTCATTTAGAGGATGTGTGCCACAGAGAGACGTGGCTGCAAAGGCAACTGTACAAGAGGAAGGATGAAAAGGAGTCACAGTGTCACAGTGGGGATAAAGAGGGAGGCTGACTGTCACTCCCCACTGTTCAACTGAAGAAGGGAGACTTCTGAGTTACTGGTAAAAGAAAGCTACAAACATATTTCCATTCCTTATTAACTTGACTGTAATTACAAAGAAATAAATGTGAGTTGAGACCTTTCGTCTTACAAAGTTACAAACTCGTTTTCCTCGCATGGCAGCTTCAGTTTAGTGTTTGAACTCAACCAGTATCTTTTGCCCGAGACTCCTCTCTCATCTCTCTGTACACTCTTCTTCCTTTAGCTTATGGGCACACGCCCAGGCATATAATATACGGGAATACTGAACTGAAACTCATCCCTATTTTAATGTATGAGCAGTGCATCAGCCAAATATATCTGATGACAAATAAAGGCAGCAGACAACTCTTTTTGCAAATACTATGGAATGTGAAACACAACACTTAAATGCCTGAACTGTATCCCTGAATTGTTCTTATAGCTTGTCTATAGTTAGGTACACAATGTACCTTCAGTAAGCATTAGAGCAGGAACGCTGGAGGGAACACTTCTGGCCTTGATTAACCCTGAATAATCATGCAGGGCATATCTTTGAACTGCGACAAAAGGAGGCAGCAGATTTTACCCTCACTTTGATGTGACTGAATAGCCCTCATCCGTAAACTGGAGTATTTACCTACACAATAGTAAGGAAAATAGAGTCAACAGTACAGTGGTGAAATGGGCTCAAACACAGGGCAGGAAGGCCACAGCCTTTATAATCAACGGAAATTGTTAATTATTGAGACAAAATAAAGAAAGTAGGCTTTCAGACCGAGGGTAATCAGGATGACTGGTTCTCTGCAGGTTTTTCCTAAACCTACAGCATGTCTCCCTCCTTCTGGGGTAATGAAAGAGAGCATCATCAGCACACTCCCTTGAGGAAAGCAGAGAAAGAGGGGCAGAGAGGCAGGGGGGCAGGCAGTCAGCACCTCTATACGGACAGAGATCCAGGGCTGGTGTACTGCTGCAGTGATGAACAGCGCAGCACACTGATCCCAGGCTCCCTCGCTCTCTCTCTACCTCTCATTGCACAGAGGCTTGCGCACATACACCTGCATTGCTTGCAGCCATCTTCAACCACTTAATGCAGAGGAGCGCTGCTTAAATGATATAGCAACCGCACCCACTCAGCCTAATCTCACATTCATAATGTGTCCCCTTTGTTACTAAGAAGTATTTGCTTGCATTCTGTAGATTTACCATCTCATGGGGGACTTTTGAGTAATTTCATCCATTGCACTCCCACTGGGCAGGAGTTGAGACTTAAACAAGCAAATTATTCAAGAAAAGACCTTGCCACATCAGATTCTTGCCTGAAGCTATAACATAAAACTTACTCCCAGTGGTTAAACATAACACTCTCTTAGCCTTCTTTCAAAAAAGACTGATAGACAATACAGGAATGCAGTTTTTTTTTTTTTTTAAACTACTACCAAAATCAAGGGCATTTGTCCCACATAAAGCCTTTGTTCTTTCTATGCCCATGCTCTTCCTCCTATTGGTACAACATATAACATTGTTGCAAGCTGGATTGGCTGGAAATATCTCCTATATGTATAACAACTGGCCAATGAAAGTGTGCCTCCTACAGGGGCAGACTGGCGCCTTCTAGTGTCAAAATCAGGCACTAGAGTGCTGGGCAGGTGTTAGCTGGTGTAGAGAGCCCCTCCAATAGAAGTCAAGATTGACAGGCTCCCTGCCATGCTGGGCAAAATGGGCGGACATTAATATTAATGCCCCATACTGGCATTGCTGCATTGCAGTTATGTTATTTGCTGTAAAGGCAGAAAAAAAAAAGAGTGAATTAAGAACTAAGAAATAAATCCTAGATGTTTTTTTTTTTTATCTCTTGAGGAAGCAATGTTAGTGTGAGAGGAACTGGCTCATGAGGTAGGATGCTGAGCAGTAGGGAGGTAGAGAAGGAGAGTGAGTTTGGCCAGCTCAGGCTGCAGAAGGCAGAAGGCACTGTGTTGACCTGGGAGTTAACATTTGGACAGCTAAAAATCTCCTATGAGAAGGAAATGTATTTAGAGTGTGGTGAGGATTTCCTTATGACAGCTGAACCTTAAAAGCAATGCAACAGTCTGTGTGAATGCAGGAGTTCGAGCGGCTGAGGAAGGAGAATGGTAGAGGAGAGAAAGAAGGGGAGACGTGATGGAACTGGGTCACCCTGTGAGAGATATCAAGAGTCCCTCAGGAGAGCTACACCAGGGCCTGTTGTCTTGGGCGGCAATTTGTCATTGACCAGGACGCTTTCTGACGCCCTCAGCTCTGTGTGTGTTGGCGTTTGTCATTGTATGTAACACAGTGAACTAAATGTGTGTGTGCATGCGCGTTTGTGTGTGTGTGTGTGTGTGTGTGTGTGTGTGTGTGTGTGTGTGTGTGCGTCGGGGTCGACAGGGCCCTTCTGCTGCCCTCGCCTGGCTGACAGCCATCTGTGTCGTGGTCAGTCGCCGCTATTACAACAGGAAGTGAGAGTCGGGGGACAGTAACTTGGGTAGGACAGGGCAAAACGGGAACAGTCAACATCCAGCCTGAGATTAATGGCTGCACACAAACATATGGTTACTCTGATGTAGGAGACGTGTTTGGCATACCATCAGCTGTTAACTAAGGCTTCAAGCCCGAGACATAAGATCCAAATTCTGCATCAGAAATTAGTCGTCAAAAGGTGCCACCTGCCTTGGGAAAATAAAAGGCTTTATAAAAGTGATACTGACAATGATCAGTCTTGCTACTGTGTCAGTGTTGTTCAAATATACAGATCAGATCTATTTAAATACAAATGACATCAACAAATTCTCCATTGGAAAGACAACCTTGAAAAAAATAACAACTCAAGGTCACATACTAACTTTTAATGGAGCTTTCAACTGTCTCACACAGTCTTCTAGAAATGAAAGTAAGATTTTATCTGCACCATGTTCAGGACTTAAGTGTTTTAACTTAAAAACAAACTTGAAGTCTAAAAGCGCTGCGGATTATATTCTGCTACTTAGCAGCTACTTAGTTGACATGTCAACAAATCCATCTCCATAACAACTGAACAAAATCTATCTGCCGATGAAGGCCATTTGATACAGCTGTAAGCCTTTAGAAAAACAGTGAGGGAGTGTGCTTTTAGTTGAAATTCTCTTGTCAAAAATGTGTTTAGTTGTCTAATGTTGCCTGTCCCGCCTTTGTCAAACTTAGTTGGTCACATGAGGTTTGTCTCTATATTCCTTTCCCAAAACTGGCAGTATCTTCTTCCCTGATGCCGAGGCCTTATTGGAGCAGCCTTCCAGGTGATACAACTTCAGACGATACATGAGGTGTCAGCTCATTTGGGACAAGATCAATACTCTCAGGTCCTTTGAAATAAAGAACCCTGTTCTCAACAAATCATTCACAAATACAACACACTAACTCCATTTGGAGTTAGTGTGTTGCATTTAGCGTTTTCACTGAGGGCAGGGAGGTGTTCTTCATCATGTGTGAGAGGTTTAGAAGTCCCTAACTCAGTGGCAGCTGAGGGAGGGTTAGAGTCATAAAACTGTTGAGGATTTCACTGATCTTAAAACATGATGCTATGAATGGGGTTGTTGGCTCTCATATTGCAGAATGCAGAGGAGCGCATATTTTTATTTTATTTATTTTTTTTTTTTAATGTAAGTGTATGAAAATGAAGCAGCCACAATTTCAGCACAAAAAAAAAAGAAAAAAAAATAAAGAAAAAAAGGTCAACATAACTGTCAATTCCACTGCTGTTGCTAAAACAACATATTTTACATATTGGGAAATTAATTTAAGCAGCATATAATCTCCATGCAAACGTAATTGGTTCGGAGTTCAGATCCCTCGGATTTCACCCTGGCCATCACACCACCTCTCGAAGCAATTAGTCACCAGTTAACTTAGGTAGGGGCCATCCCACAGTTACTGGCTGTCTTGCTGTGGACAGAGTAAATAAACACAGGTAGCGTCCAGGCCAGCAGTGCAGCAGAGAGCTGAGGACAAGAACCTAACTGGCTCCGCTCGATAAAAAAGGCTTTCATTACCATGCCGTGAGGAGAATAATTTCCCCTACAATGTGACCTTCCCCTGCTTGCCTGTACCTGAGGCCCCTGAGTGAGCATGCTTTTATTAAGGACTATTTGCATAAATCGGGAAGGGGAAGACGGGAAAGGGGTGCATTTCTATGATGTTTTGGTTATCACTAAGCCATTGCTGCTGGCTTGAAGGTTGTTTAGGAGATGCCAGGTGCATTTTCAAACATTCTCAAGTATAGGTGTCTGTCCATTTGGGAAGTAGGTGCGAGCCTATAAAGGCTTAGCTCTAATTAGTCTTAAATCACCCGGTATTATGGGGTGTCCTGATTCATAGCAATTTATGAAGAAGGAGGCAGCAAGACAGTCAGAGAAGCCCAATGGCGCGTTAATGTCCCATTGGTTCGAGATGACCCAATTATTTTCCCATGCTACTCTTCCTTTGCACTTTATTCTCCTCAGTACCTTGAAAAAGTCTCATTCTCATTTCTGCACCAGCCGTAATAGCTATAATATGCATCTTTTACTTAAAAAGTGAGAAATGACATAAAAGAAGAAGCAAGGACATGCAGATTATATTAGAATAAAGAGACACCTAAATCATGTGCACTCTAAAGAAGAATTGTTCAATAGCATCATTAGCTATAAAACAACCATGTAATTATGGATCACTTTTCACGCTGGCCTGGATCATAACATGTTCTACATTGGTTTTCAGTCTAATATGAATGTGAACCTGCTGTATGAAAACAACTTACACGAAACTGACTTGACAGAGTGAAAACACTTTGACAACGTGCAAATAACCGACTTTAAATGTGACAAAACCACACGACAGGATTTGGAAATAACATATTGAATGGTTGACTTGATGAAGGACAGAGTGTACAAATCGAGGCGTGGAAAATGAAAACTGGGGCTCACGTCACTTGCTGGCCAACGATACAAACAGACTAGAGTATGCTGTCACTCGAGCATCCACACTCACTGGCCTCTCTTGCCTATTATTACAGTCATTGCTTTTCAAACAAGCTGCTAACAGAGCAAAGAAAATCATCTATGACCCCTGCACCATGCTCATCCCTTTTCGACAAACAGCCCTCTGGTAGATGTTACGGATCAGTGTCCCCTCATACGACCTGCTACAAATACAGATTTTCACTGTCTGTGATGCAGAAATTAAATTGATGAAATGAAACCCACAGGTCAATATGTATGCCCTTTGACATAAAAATATACTACTGCTGCTTATTTTGTATGTCTGTAATATTTTTTTATTGATGAGTATGACGTGTCTGTGTCCAACATGCTGTGTGATGAAAAAAAGCTTTTGCAAATATTTTTGATTTCATAGCCCCTGTATCTGTTGGGGTCACACACATGCTCCATTTGTGTTTTTCACAGAGCAGAGATAATGTTAATCAATACTTTGAGCAGTTACATCATTAGAAGCAACTCCTGTACCAAAGTTAAAAGCTACAGCAAATTTATCTTTGGCCTTTTTTGTCAGCGGTTGCCTTTTATGCAAGTAGACTTTAATTTACTTACTCCCCTTAATTTCCACTTTGTCAGGTACACTTTTGGCCTCAGGTTGAGCTGCAGAAAACCCTAATTATGAACTTGAACTAAATATGCACGTTTTCCTTCTCAATGGGTCATCAGAAGTCTTTGTGTTAAGACACTGTCTTGAATCTTATGCAGGTTTTTAGGCATTGAGACGATGCCTGGGATGCTGGCCATTTTGTTATTAGTTCTTTTATATTCCATTTCGAGCAAAACTAGACCTGGTGAAATTAACTGCAGGTGTTTCCACACAGAGTTACGGAGCGGTAAACAGGGCCTAAGGATTGACTCTGGGCTTTGCACAGCGGTGGAGAATTCAGCCACTCTGAAGGTCCTTCGATCGACAGCCACTCAGGCAGCCTGCCACACTGTCACCATATGGGCAGACAGTCAGAGAGACTCCCGTGATCTACGGTCTCACTGCAAATCTAACACTTTAAATCACCCCTCACTCCCCGGCCCGCCTCCCACCTTTCTGCCCCCGCAAACACATTACGTTCACCCTCACACTCCGTCTTAAATGTTCATCTCTGTACGAAGTAACCTGCAATGGGTCCCTTTACACACAGAAAATAGGCAGTAACAGTATCGCCCTTTACACAGCAGAAAAAACGAAGACAACACATCATCAGATGCACTGCCACAGTAATTGGCAGACCAGATACAAAGTGACACAAACAAGCTGCTATATTGCAGCTGATGAGTCTGACTTCTTTGGCAGTGCACTTCTAGGCAAATATGCAGAGGAAGAAGCTGTGGCTGAAAGAGCGATTTGGTAATTAAAATCCATTGTTTGCAGTGGGAAATAATGGGGATCAAAGGGCCTTGTATCAGCTACTGCCTCCTCTAAGCACTGAGACAACAGGCCATATGCCCCAGAGCAGAGAAAGTGTCTAACAGCCAACTTGTTAGTAGTGAAGGAATAGAGCTTGTATGAATTGTACTGTACATTACGCAGATAAGGCTCTATAGAAACTTGAATGTATTCCACATGGAGCCATGATTCTACAGATAATACAATGAAGGTTTTCTCCTGCAAATTTTCTACGTAAGCTATTCTGCCTAATCCCAATAATGTAATGGCTTTTCACCAAGCAAGTACTTTGCCATCGCAGATTTTCCTCAGTATTCTTTGCATGTTTGTAGACAAGAATCCACACACACTCACGCATGAGCACACCACCAGACACAAACACAAATCCTTATCCTCTCTGACCTGCCATAACGCATTTACGTGGGAGCCATTGACTTGGATGTCCGTACAGGTTACCAGGGTAACATGGCCTGCATTATTCAGCAGCTTAGCTTGGTTTGGATGTGAACGACGGCCTGAATGTGTCCCTCAGAGTACATTAAGGTACTAATACCCCTTCTGGTGACAAAAATGGTAGATGGCTGGATATGTGACAATGAGCATGGATTCTGCCCACATTTGAACGTGCATATCACGCAGTTTAATCTGAAGCTCCCCTAGTAACAATCTGGTGTTTTTACAAATTCAAAACTGCTGAATCATCTGGTGTGTAACCAGGTATTCCTTAAATTATTTTGTCACTCTATTAAAAATGTATTAAACTACTTGAAATGTAAAGTCTGATTCATTTCCATTCTGTAAAGATTGCTTGCTCTGTAGTCTCTCTTGGTACAAAGGTACAAAGGAAGAAAAAGGCAGAGTGATGTGTTGTCTTAGGTTTTTGTGTTAAGGGAAATCATATTCAGTATATTGCAAGGTTTGCAATGAGGTTTTACATGCGTTCACTCAGCTAAGAAATATACAGCACACTTCTCAGTGTTTCATTTAAAAAAAAAAAAAAAAAGACACAACCAAACTGTCACCACTGATGTTAAAGTACCATCTACATCCCAAATAAATTCTATTACTTATTCCAGTACATTTAGTAAATAGATAAACTATATTTGTTTTTAAATAGGAGGAGAAAATATTAAAGATGTCTGACAGCTGTGCTGTGAAAGTACATCACCTTGCTCTGTCATATTTATTACCTGCATTGCTGAGGCACTTAAAGTGCCACAAATAAATCCCGTTCTTTCTAGTTTTGGCAAGTGGGCGAAAAACATACTATCAGTGCGTATGGCAGCTTCACAATGCAAGCGTTTCTTTTTGCATGCTATAGTCACTTTCCCAAAAGCTCTTTATGTCCTTGAGTCCCTCCAGTAAGGGATGCACCCCTCCCTCACGCTCCCACCATGCATCCATCCCTCGATCCCTCGTTCCCTCTCTTTCCCCTCTATCCATCCATCCTTGCCTCCCTCTGCTACCCTCACCCCTCCCTCTCCCAACATGTGCTATAGCAACATAGCAGCCAGGACTCAATATTTTAGCATGCCACAGGACAGACAGCGCATTACAACATGGCTGAGCTTATCTATTGGCTCAGAGCCACTGTTGGCCCAGCCCTAGGAGGAAGTGTGGGCGTTCTGATTGGCCACAGGGGGATTGGGGCTTGTATCAGCTTGTCCTCTGGCTGATCTGTTGGACTGGTCCCAGCTCATGGAGAGGTGGACACTGGGAGGGATTCTAGGATTGGGGGACTTTTCAATTAAATCACAGCGCATGCTGCAGCAAACTCGTATGCTCGCTCACTGAATGAATCTGTTACTGCACTACATCTTTAATGAGTGCACTCCTCAGTCAGTAATTTACTTGAATAAGCTACAGCAAAATAATGCAGAGTCTAATTGAACAACTGAAGATGATAATAACAAATAATACTAAGGAGACATATAATTACAAAAAATAAATCAGTGGGATACATTTCTACAGACTTAGAGGCATAGAGGATGTTATAACAACTGTCCAATATAAGGATATTACCTCCCATTGTGGGGTACAGGAACTCTTTAAGTGCAGTTCATCTGGATTCCAAAGGTTACTTTGACATATCTCTGTGATCACTTATCTTTTAATGAATTACAGCAGAGCACCCATGTATACCATTTTGTCTGTCCAAGTTTATCGCATCCATCTTCCTGCCATCAGGAATTATCATACAATACTCTTTTAACATGGCAAAATCACACTCAGTGGCTAAACACACAAAAATTAAAAGCCAAAATCACTATAACAAAGTAATATTATTCCACAGTTTTATGCTATAAACCCCTCATATTCTACTGTCATGTATTGTACAAATTTGTGTGTGAATGTGCATAGTGTGCATCTGCATATGAACATATGGTGACAAGGAGGAAGTAATACATTGTCCTCAGCAGCAACAACACCTTTCCTGTTACCGCTCTTTATTTTATCAATTGGTTGCTGGCTGGTGCATCTGACTTTCTTCGCCAGTGTTAACTTCTGAAATCTGGAAAAATTTCAATCTAAAATATAAATTCAGGTTCTGTGCACAAGCATGCTGCCATTTGCTAGAATGGCATGAAAATAAACACAGACTGCAAAGCAGTACTCTGTGGGTGTGTATGTGAGTGTGCCTTGGAGAAAATGATCTAGCACACACATATGCACCCCTGCAGTGTATAGGTATTTGTGCAGTTTGGGAGTCACTTAATGGTAACATGCAGCGCCAGTAAGGCACGGTAAAAGATCAGAGGCAGGAGAGGCAGAGGAGCTTCCCCTGCAGTGAGGCTAGAGGGAACAATGGGCTGCTGGATCAGAGAGCCTGACAGCCACTGGCTTCCCCCTCCAGCACCCAGGTAGGCTGGCCCATTCATAAATCACTTTTATTCCTCCAAGTGCTCAACAGCCTCACCTCTTCAAATGATGCACTGTGTAAAGGGATGAGGAGAGAAGGGTGGAGGGGGACAAGGCACATGAGAGTGGGATATGGAGTGTGGGGGGAGGGAGTGGAAAGGGACTGACGAGAGAGATAAAGTAAGCACAAGGAAGAGCCCGGCTGATGGAAGAGGAAGACGCAGATTTTCTTAAAAAAAAAAAAAAAAAAAAGCACAAACTGG
Source organism: Rachycentron canadum (assembly GCA_038496675.1). Classification (NCBI taxonomy): domain Eukaryota; kingdom Metazoa; phylum Chordata; class Actinopteri; order Carangiformes; family Rachycentridae; genus Rachycentron; species Rachycentron canadum. Next base: position 14,165,768 of record CM076662.1, on the reverse strand, counting down.
ACTCATTAGAAGTAGCTCTAATCCCTCTATGATGTTGACTGGTGGGCAGGCACACAGAAAGGAGGAATTAAGACAAGCTGAAAGACCGACCCAAGACTTTACTAGCAGACTTGAAGCTCAAAGAAAAAACAAGGGTGTCATCATCGTCTAAAGTTGACCAGAATTCTCTGAACAAAACTTTTCAATCCAAACGGAGACATACCTCTCATTTTAGCAAACTCAGAGGGATGAGCTCTTACTACGACAACCCATCTTATGAAAGAATATATAATGCTTCTTAAAAGACACTCTTCCTGTCACTCCTGGAATTTCCCATGTGTCATAGTTTTATAACTCTGAATCACAGCGGAAGCAATCAGGCTTTTTGAAATTAATTTAGAACTAACTATTTAATGTCAAAGTGGAAACAAATCACAACAAATTCATCTTAATTAAGAACAAATAAAAAACAAAGTAATTGATTGTCTTCACCCTTCTCAAGTCGATATTTAGTAGAGGCACCTCGAGCAGCAATTACAGCCTCAAATGTTTGTGAATTGCTCTGCGTGGACACCCCCCACCCCTTCCCTGCCCACTCTCCTTTCCTAAACTGCCCAAGCTCTGTTATTCTGTATGAGATCCATGAGTAACAAGCCACTTTAAAGTCCTGCCACAAAATGTTTGATTACAATCCTTCCAGAGGCTGCTGCAGACAATCATCATCACAGCATAATGCTGCCACCATTATGCTTTATAGTGTGTGTGGTGTTTGACTTCTATGAAACACAGCATTCACGGGTTGATTAACCAGCAGTGGGCACATTGACTTGAGTTTAATCTCTTATCACGCATTGATTTAAAAATTGGTGTTCTCTATTTTCTCCACATTTGTACAAAACTTATGAAACTTATATTTGTGTTATAATTTAGATCAGAGAGGGTATTTGCTTTGTTTCTGTTAGTCTGTGTTAAAACCCTGATGCCATCCATTCACAATTTCTAAATAACAAGAGAAGAAGAATAGCTTCAAATATTAAAGTTTCAATCTATCGGCTGATGAAAGTTAAAATTGCTTTCACTCACATTGCATCCTCTGAACCAAATAAAACATTGTAAAATCATGTAAACGGTTGATTTCACACCAACCTGTTTTATTCATTTATTTTCTCATTTCAATGTGGATACATCTTAAGCTGTGTTCATGGGGAGAGACACCCATCCCACCCTTCCATCCAGTGAAACAATGCACATCCATTAGTAGTCCCTTTTCTTATTGATCGATTAACTGCTCAGCTAAACATTCAGCCCCATGCTATTCATCATGGAGGGAAGATGTAAGCTATGCTGCTGAGTTTCAGGGGCAGATGGGATGTCGGGTTGTAATTGAGATTAAACCGGTGGGTTGGGTGGCTGGAACGGTGAGGGTGGAGATCCACAGAGGGGATACACAAAACACACAAGGGCATCTTCTATGCAGACAGTTGGTTAGAGTTTCTGTGGAACTGAGTAGAGAATTAACACACACCAAGTTCAAATGGGCCTGCACAGTGAGTGTATTGGCTGTGTGTGTAAATTTACACAGTACATGAAAAATTTTTTTTTTTTTTTTTTTTTTTTTAACTCCACTGTCAATTTTAAGTGGTGTGGAAAATTAAGAGAGTAGTGTCATAACAGGTGGACATTTACAGTTGCCATTTATTCAGCTGCAAATCTGCACTTTGATTGGCCGTGTAAGGTCAAGTTTTGAGCAGACACATTAGCTGGGAATCCATTTTATCGCGCAAATGGTCAATTCTTGTAACAGCCGTAAAGATAATGTAATCGAAAAGCTATAAATTGCAGTGACAATACATTAATTAAATTGCACACTTGAATCTATGCAGAATTATCTCCACCACGAAGGCTCGAGATATAACTGTGAGTGAGGGCAGAATGACTGTGAGCTTCTTAAAAGGCTTATCAAATCAACGACCAGAGAAGTGCGTGACATTTTTCTGGCTCATGAAAATACACTTTGATAAATGTTCATGGTGCATTCAGGGTGTTTGTGAGTTTTCACAGTCTCATTCATTACAAGTGAAATGCCACAGTCTGGTTTCCATGTGATTACCTTTTTAAAAAGCATATCTGCTGCGCGAAACCATAGGCTTACACATCCTGGGGCATTCTGCAGTTAAAATGCAGGTGGGGTAAGTAAAAGGACTCGTGTGCTGTCATTGAGGTATAAGAGGAGAGAAGAGAGTGAAAAAGAGAGGAGGGCACAGAGGACATTGCTTCCGTACAGTATAGATGTGCCCCGTGATGAGACCAACTAATTAAACAGATTCTTCAGTGGCCGCGCCTCGGGAAAGCTTGAAAAAGACACTTGAAAATTAATGAGAGCTCAAAAAGGAGAGAAAGCAGCCCAAACTTTTCAGTGCCTCAGAGGTGAGGCTGCCACTTGTCTCCCTGCATTGCCAAAAGCCGCATAAATAAATAAATAAATGGGAAAACACAATAATATTTCCTGCTGTCTAACACCCTCCCCGCTTCTCTGCACTACACATCCAGCCTTACTCTCTCCTCCATTTCTCGAATATACAGTTATTCTAAGTATAGAGGTGAGCAGACAGAAGCTCTACCATAAGCAGTGTGTTCCAGCTCTATTTAAAAAGAAAGAATGATAGAGACTGGGGGGGTCAAAAGGACACAGAGAGTGAGGGGGTGGTATCAGAGGAGGCGGTGGAGTTGGTGGTGAAGGATGTAAAGCAGGGGAGGTGGTGGGGGGGGAATCAAGAATATACAAGTGGAAGCACGAGAGACCACTTTATTTGGAGCTACTAAAAATAGCGCAGCAAATGGCAACAGGGGCTAGCTGGCCTAACTCTCCTCTCTCCTTCCAGACCAGTGGAATCGATAGGCAGGGAGCGGTAGGGGAGGCTTCCCGGAGCCTGTAGCCAACAGTTGCTGAGGGGGGATATGGAAGAAGAGGAGGGGTGAGGCAAGAAGAGAAGAGGAGACGAGAGGAGCAGAGTGGAGTGGAGCGGAGCGAAGCGGGAACTATTTTTTGCACTGCTTGACTAAATATGGTCAGGGAGGTGGTGAGACAAGACACAGGAGCAGCCCGGCAACAGGGGCCTAGGCATGTTTCACATGCTTGGCTTCCCACAAAGTGCTAACGGTTTAGCTTAGCCCTCACACTGTGGGGTACGAAGCCACTGGCCGGTTGGCCTCTTGTTCCTAATTTGCTGCCGCTGTGTTTGTCCTGTGCTCTCTGCCCTCCCAACTGCAGCAGCATCGCTGCATGATCTCTTCCTCGTAAAAAGGTGACCCTTGCAGTGCACTTTGAAGAATGCATAAACTGCACAGTGAAGACTTACAAGCAGGGGGGGAAAAAAAAAAAAAATCTAAAAACAATATTGCAATATCCTTCATCTCTCGTCCCTGACAATGGTAATCAAATTTGCATGGATCACGAGGGACTATTAAAAGTACAGCTGTCTTCTACCGCAGAGGCACAGACACTTTTTTTTTTTTTTTTAAATACCTCTATCACAATTCTACTCTCAAACATTCAGTAAACTCCCTCTTCTAAGCTGCTGTATAAAGTTCTACTGAATAATAAAAGCGCATTTTAGGAGCAGGATAAAGCTCTGGGGCTGCGTGTGTGTGTGTCGTTGGAATAAGAAAAAAGCAGGGTAGGAGGACGGTTGCTATACTTTCTGCCTCCTCCACCGACCAGGGCATCCTCCCAGCTCTCTTCCTCAGAATGCACATGATGGAGAGGAGAGTGCTGCAGAATTTTTTTTTTTTTTTTTTTTTTTACCCCTCCTTCTCTTCCTCTTCTCTCTCTCCCCCCCGCTTTTTTTTTTTCAAATGGCAGCTCTTCATGTCAGCTCTACATCTTCCTCTTCTAAAGGTATGACTTGTGTTTGTGTGGGAATGTGTGGGAATGTGTGCGCATGTGTTGTGTGCGTGTGCTGTGTGTGTGTATGTATGCCCGCTTTCTCTCCTTTCCCCATCCTCCCCTCCCTGACTCTGGCACTCAACCCGCCCGCCACCACCCCTCCTCCCCCCAATCATAGAAGCTGATTCAGCGAGTCAGGCGTGCACCCGGCACACACGATGGCTGCAGCAGCTGGAGCGCTCTCTAGGTCATTATGGCTCTCTTCACTACGGGAAGAGGAGGAGAGGAGGAGAGGAGGGGAGGAGCGGCTCAGATAAGAAACTGATCTGACAGGTAATATATGCTCTTCCTTCGCTTTCGGACGGAGTTTACCCCCTGACGGGCCTTGACGTCTCCTGTCCCGTCTCTTCCCTCTCTCTTCTTCGGATGCGATCAGTTATTAACCGCATGGTTTGCCTGTGAGTCGCGTAGTCGAAAGGGGGAGTGGAATGTACTGTTCTGCAGCAGCAGCAGCAGCACTGGGACAGAACTTAACCAGAGAACACCTTTGGGCATTTTTTTTCCTCCTTCTCTTGTTCCTCTTGTCTTAGAAGAAGGGAAGAAATAAAGGCTTTACAAAAAGAAAAAAGTATGGAGAGGAAGAGGATGCAGGAGGAGGTTGAACAGGGGAAAGGGAGGCTGGGGAGTTGCTATGGTCCACATGGATTTTAGCCCTGTTTTTTTTTTTTTGCACTCTCCACTATCTCTCTCATCTTGTTCTTTCTCCCTCCCTCCCTCTCTTGTCTTGCTTTCTCTCTCTCTCGCTCTCTCTCTCTCTCTCTCTTGTGTTCCTGGCACTGGCCGGACATGCTGCAGCAGCAGAGCTCTTTGGCTCATTAGGCTTCATGGTTGCAGCCCTGCCGCTATCTAATGACGGACTCGTTAACTCAGACCTGCACTGGTGTGGAGCGACATTCCCTTATGCACAATTCGCCCTCTGCATCCAACACCTTCCAAGATGTTTTTTGTCACCATGACTAAGGATACTATAATTACTTGGACTTTTAATATGTTATTTTTGCCTTTTTTAAAATATCTTTTTCTTTCTTTCTTGGTCTTACCAGACCACTTTTCAATTAAACTGAGGGGCGGGGGAGGTCACTGGCATTCTTAATTGATGGGAGGTAAGTTTGAGGACACGTCGCACTTTTAAACCCAAGGCTGGCTGATTGGGGTAGAAGGATGGAATCTGGTGACCAGAGAGATGACGAAGCATCAGAATAATGAGCAGCGGGCAGGTCGGGAGTTCTGAACAGGGGGAAAAGCGGATTGACGGCATACAGCTGTGAGAAGTGTATTAACACAGATGTGGGGTTGGGGGAAGGTGAGGATGGGTGGGAGGGGATATTGGGCAGCAATGGTTGGCTGACTAGATGTGTGTCACTGGCTGAACCCAAAGCACTTAGGGTAGTAACCCAGTTTCTTCTCTCTCCCTCTGTAACGGACTGCTATAGGCTAGGCAGGGCATGCAGGGCACACAGTACTGCAGTACTATCGCCCAAACCAGAACAGACTCAACAACCACTGGGCTAATTCGCTGGTTCATGTTCCCCAACCTACGTTCCGCTGTGTATAGGAAGGAATTTCGCCGACTCTCTCTCCTATTTGCTCACCCTCTCGGGTGGCTGTGACATTTCCTAAACAGGACGTCACACCTTTACGACCGGGCTCATCCACCTGCCCAACCCTATCTTTGTGCTGAGAACAACTGTCAACTCCAGTTCAACCTCCCCTCATTACTATTCCAAACCCTTCCACTGCAAAAACATTGCACCACTTTTCCCATTTAGTCAGTTCTCTGCCACCCAGTCTCCAAACTCAAACCTAAGCTGGTCTCCCCTAATCCATTTTTTGATTTGCACCCATTGCCTCAACATTCGGCCTGCTGGCTAGCTTAGCTGGGTTGGAGGCAGTGTGGACTTGTGGAATGTGTTGGTCTGGGGCAAAGATTCATTAGAGGCTTGCTGAATAATTCTCACTACCATGCAAATGGTTATTGATCTGGTCCACCCCCTCTGCAACAGAACAGCTGGCTTCACTGTAAACACAGACAGGTGAGGTTTGATCAGAGGAAAGAGGAAGTGAGAAAATATTACCATAAAAACAGTGTGGGAAGAAAGAGAGAACAAGGTGGAGGGGGGGTGGGGGGGTTAGAGAGAGAGGCAGAGAGCGAGTCAGTGAGAGAGAGGTGGTTTTGGTGGAGGGTGGGGGGGGGTATAACCAGGACCAATCCACAAGTGCTGAGTGGGCATTAGCGCCTTCATGTGACCTATGGCCTGCCTCTGCGCCTAAAGCCCAAATCCTGCTCACAATAGCTTCCTGTTCCACTTGGATCACCCTCATTTTCAAACATCAGCAACCGCTCCAGCTAGCAACTGGGGACGTCGCTGACACAAGACAGACAGGCAAGAGAGGGGTACACATTGGTGGAAGTGAGAGGTGGGAAAGGAGAAAGGATACAGACGGTGGGGGTGAAATAAGAGAACGAGATTGCGGTGAGGGAGACTCACTAAAAGAGCAGTGGGAGGAGAGAAGTGAAAATGTTTAGTATGTCAGCAGGACCATTCAGCTTATAGGTGCAACTCTGCTCCCAGGACACGGCAAATGATCTTCACACAAGGCGATGGTGCACAGAGAGGCACCTTACACCAAGGACTTTCTATCAAGGAGAAAACTCTTCTCTTCTTTGCTGCTGTTTTTGTCCCAACCCTTAATCTCAACATTTTTCCTGGAAAGAGAAAAAGACCACCTTCTAACTGGTGTAAAAAAAAAAAAAAAAAAAAAAAAAAAAAAAGGGGGGGGGGTATATTCCTCCCCTTGATCCTCCTGGTTTCTCCCAGTTGTCTGGAGGACAGCGGGGGTCATTGTAACAGTCGACTATGGTATGGACTGCAAAACTTTTGTTATGTTCAGGGGCGGGGGGACTGGCTGTTCAGCCTTACATGGCAACCAAAGGAAAGCCTTGAGTGTTGAACTGAATTTACACTCAAAGTCACCTTACAGTGCAGACTACCATACTTGGGAGAGAGAACGGTGAGGAAAAATGTTCTGCTCATAACTTCCTGACCTTGGCAAAAGGTGAGAAAATTTCATACCTAAGATTACCTCCTTGGTGTACATACTTCTTTATGTACCCATATGAACATATGATAGCTATGGAATGTAAAGAAGTATGTATTCTTGGTGAGGTCTGAGTCCTCGCTCTGGGAAAATGATGCTGGACAGCACTGTCTGAGGATATGTTTGTGCTTTGCAAATTGTTAATATGGCTGTGATCATGGTGTGAGAGAAAATAGCAAGCAAAGTGAAGAGAGAGGGAGAGAGAGGAGGAGAGAGCGAGGTAAAGAGAGCATGAATGTGAGTGGTAATGCTCATACATTAGATATACTGTCTCTGGGCAGTCTCACTGCAGCAATAATCGCTGTAGGGAACTTACTGCTTTCTCAAATTGGCTGACTTGGCCAATAAAAATTTCTCATCCAAGATATGCCTGCAATTAGACAACAATTGAATTCAACAATTCATTGGACAATTGCGTAAGTTAGCATAAAATGATAACAATCATGTTTTGGACTTGCTTTGAGCAGCATGAATTGAGGACACTACTTTCAGCACCTACACCAACTATGGGCAAAGAGTCGCCTTGTGATATCGCCATATGAACAGGGCCTCCTTTCATTATTGGGTGATTTTACTGCATTACAGCCCTTGAAATTCAGCCAGTGGCAACTTAGCACCAACTTTAGCAAGCAGTGAGCGGTGTGCTGGAGCTGCTCCTGTTCATTAATATCATAATCTTTTCCAGTACTTCCACATGGCTCAGGGGGAAAGGAAAGCAAAGTGAAGTAGACCAAAACTCATGCCACTGTTGCTGGCTTTTTTTTTTTTTTTTTTTTTTTTTTTTTTTAAACATGCAACTGAAAGAGCAGGAAATTGTTGCTGAGTAGGCAGAGTGAAGAGGCTGCTGCTGCTGCTGCCACAAACTGGCTCTATCCTACTGCTGTATCATATGGCTTCCGTGTTAACAATCTTGTGTGTTTAACTATGACTGCCCTCTCTTTATGCCACTGCCCTTATCCGTACCCCCACCCCTCATCAACCCGGCTGCCCCATGCTCCCCTCCCTCCCCCCTGATTCCTGCTCTCATTGTTCACGTTTGCTATGCTTGCCAAATGCTTTGCTGGGCGGCATGGCAGTCAGATTAGACCATCAAAAAGTGACAATGCAGGATCAGGGTCAACTCTGGCCTGTCAGCTGATTCCAATTGTGGACTGCTTCAAACAAATAAAGGCAACAGAATATGGACAGGGGCACAGAGAGAAATGGAGCCAGGGGGGAGGTGGGGAGTAGTTTGTATGGCGAGCTATTCATATCTAGCACTTTCACCTATTCTGACCCTCTCCCTGGTCAGACCATGGATCATAGACAGGGCCTGTACAGTTTTAGCACAGGTTTACCTTTCTTTAAACCTCTTTAATGTCAAATCACTGCTCTGCTAAAAGGTAATTTTCCAATTCCAGCTTGAAATAGCACAGATAATAAACATAAAACAAATGGGACTGTTAATACAAGCAAATATCCTGCCAGTGCATTTTGATAGTTCTAAACAAATTAGCTCATCAGTGGCCTAACAATACCGAATACAAATTTATAACAGTAATTTCACTATACAGTAAACCTCATAAGGATGATCAATGATATTGTGAAACTAAAAAGCATGCAGTGCATGCATATATAAAGTGCTCCCCTATCAAATTAGATTTATTTTCCTAAATTACAATGAATGCTATTAGCAGCTGCAGGCTAGAATGTACCAGTGCCTACAAAATTTCTCCCGCAGTGGAGCAATTAAAACGCATACGCATGCCACTCTCGTAGGGTAGCTCTATTCTACTGAAATACAAGACACTTCGTTCTGAACTGATTGATGTGCCAAGTGTAGAGCTGACTTACTCCATTTCCCTTGAACAGAAGGAATATCTGAACTGAGGTGACATCAGTAAGACTGGAAATGAAAATCAGTATTTTCTTTTAAACTGACAATACTTAAAAACATTTAAATTGTAAACAAAAAATTAATGTCTAGCCAATGAATCCTGAATTCTCTGAAGAAATAGTTCTACAACAAATAAAACCTAAGTACTTTCAAATGTTCTAAAGGGAAATACTTTGTGTAAAATGATGTTGATTTGATTCAAGCCCAAAGATGAATTGATGAGTGACTTTTTATGCTGCTAAATAGAATCAATTCAGTTTATACTAATCCAATTTTAAAAAGAAGCAAATGAGAAAAGCTCGCCTCAGTCCAGATCTCATGTGAATCTTTTTTTTTTTTTTTTGAGGAGAGCATCAGAACGATGCTTGTTTTTAGGCCTCGGCTCTTTCAGTTTTTTTCCCCACTTTTCAGATCCATCTGCATGATATTCTGCCTGTCTAGCTCTCTTTCCTGTCAAGACATAAGAGGCGTGTAGGAGTGAATGGCTTGCACTACATGTTTCTCCCAGGCCCTCAATAGCAATGACCTGCTGTCTGAGTGACAAACACAGCAGATGCTGACATTATCAAATGCTCAGTGCCTGTCGTCCCCCCTTGCTTTTGCCCTGTTATGGCCCTTAGACGAGGTGAGCAGCCTGGCCACCTGCCTCTGAGTGACTGAGAGACTGTGCGTGTGTGCGTGTGTGTGTGTGTGTGTAAATGAGCAAGCATGAATGTGCATGTGTATGTTACAAATAGGCCTGCCTCTGGTGTGCCATATCAAGCTAGCCCTATGTTGACCTCCATCCTGTCTGCAAGTAGCGCCGTATATCCCTCAGCTGTTGCTGGCTAGTCTGAGAACCACTTTCATGCCTTGGCAGAAAAAGTCAACAATTATAACAGCCGACTACGCTTAAAATTCCCTTTTCAAAATGGTGTCAGGGGAACATTTATTAAAATTAATTAGAAAGAAATCAAGACTGAAAACAGGCCAGATAAATGTTATTTAACTGTCTCGTCATGCAAAGACTGAAAACGTTATAGGACAGTTGCTTGAAAAGCTGAATGTTTTGTGGCAGAAATTTAAAAATATTCCAGCAGTGAAATTCAAAAAAGCTAAAAAAAAAAATAATAAAAATCTATATAATAGCAGTATGCATGGCTAAAATATGGGCAATGTGATGTGATGTCAATCTAATAGTTAAAACAGTTTTGTGATCTCATGATTGACTACAACTACTATAGGCTTGGCTAAACACACACAAAAACATAATCACAATGTTTTTTATGTGAGTGCCACTGTGATCATTTTTTTGTATTAGTGCAGGATGGATTTTTCACAGGAAATGTTACAATAGTGTATTGCTGTAGAGCCCTGAAAGAGACATAAAATAATCTGCCCTCAGTCACTGTTCAAACACTACCCTCTGCACTACAAATCAGTCTCCAGGACCTAAATGACTGGTTTAAATTAATGTTGTGACTTGACGCCCCAGAGTGCTACAGTGGGAGTATGAGTGAAAGAGCTTGTGTATGTGGTTGTGCCTCTGCATTTGTCTGTTGGCCGTCTCAGTGACCGGAGCAGCAGCGTTCTTGCAGCAGGGCCCATCTGTCAGAGCCTGTAATTGCTTCATGACTCCAGGACATTTGACTCAAGTGCACTGCCACAGATTATTATTATCCTTTTCTCAGGGAACAATTTTTCTCACTCTCTGGGAGGGGGCAAGCATAAAACTTAAAAAGATAGCGAGGAGGATAAATAGGCTGCCTGGGAGGCAGCAAAGGAGAAAGTTAGGTAAGGTTGATCAACTGTACCTGTGTGTTATTGGTGTGGTGGTAAATGGGGTGTAGTGTGCTAAATGTGCTTGTGTGTCTCACAGAGTGGGTGAAGGTGAGCAGGCAACAGAAAAAGCAGCGGAGAGAAAAAGCACAGCACTGTCCGTTTTAACTAGTGGGTGGACATGGTGTGATGAGCCACATCTCAGATTTTAATAAGATGTTCAACCTGTGCCTTTTGGATAAAACTTTACTTCAGTACAGCCTTTCAGATAATTGACTTTTCCTCAGCTGTTATGTCCATCTCTGAAACAGTGATTCCAAAATGCTTTGCTAAAGCTGGTAAAATGGAACCAAATCACCTCTTGAATGGATTTGGTCCCCTTCAACCAGCTGTAGCTATGCTTTGATGACTACAGGAGCCGAGATGCCTTCAACACAATCACTGCAACAACAGCCCGCCCCTTCTTGATGATGACTGGCTTATGGCTTTCCTCTACCAACAACATCTGGGGTGTTTGGAGATTGTCATGTTCAATGCTAAATCTGTCTCATTTTTGACTAATAAAGGAAACAATCCCTACTTCAAAACTTTGTGTGTTGCCTGTCTGCCTCTGGTGGGATTGATATTCTGACCACACTATCAATGGCTGTTTCAAAAATAGCAGGGGGTAGACTGCGTGCGCTATTTCAGAAACACGGCACTCACATGTCTGTGTGAGAATGTTCGGCTGTCTTGCTAAGACACCTCCTAAACTGTCTGTCACTGGATGCTAACAGTCAATTACACTGTGGGTGGGAATAGGCAAAAGAAAATGAAATAAAGGAGATGGCTAATGCTGCTCTGCAGGGGTAAAGCGGCAATGTAAAGGATTCTAAAAAAGAAACACAACATTAAGAGTACAAGAAATAAAGAAAGGGCAACACAGTTATTTAGAGAGTGTACAATATACACAAACACACAAACCCTTTACCCTCCTTCCCCTGAAGCCTCCCGCAGTGATGTTGGACAAGCTGGGGTAGATGAGAGCCAGATGCTCTGGAGGACAGCAGTTGAACGCACAAATCACAGGAGCAGACACACGCACACAGTTACAGCCTTACACATTCACTTGTTCTTACTGCGGAACAAGCAGGCAGATAAAACCAAACTCCCTTCACACCGTCTCCCCCATCCACCCTCCCTCCTTCTCTTTTTCATTTGCCTTCCTAATTTGGCGCTTAATGCTATTTCAAACTGACACGTTTTTAAACTCAGGCCACATTACAACAAAAACACAATCCTGAATTATTTGTTCCAAAATTGGTCAAATCTTAAGTAATTTCTCTAATTATTTAAGTAGATTTAAGGATGTATAACATATTGAAATTGTCTGTTAAATTCACTGTGAATAGCTTTGTGTTCTACTTTTCTTTTGAATTTGAAGTGTTTTCCAATGGACTAACAACCATGAAATCTATTCGGGTAATGTCAGAGGCACTACCTTACTCAATCACAGTAGTCTGACTTGATTAGCCTAGTCTGAAATGAGTAAGAGAGTGAAAATTGACTGAATATATTGGCAAGCCTAGAAATGCAAGCATCTGACCCATTTCACTGATTCATCTGCGTGGACCAGCAACGGTATTTCTATCTAGCTGTGATTCCTGTTACATTATGGTGCTGCCGATTAGCTCTGACATACTTGTCCACATTTTGGAGGACAGTGTGAATGCTTGCAGAGCCTCCCCCGCCGTCTCCTCAGGTGAGGCGATTAGCATATGGGCTTTGCCTGTATGTTGCCATATTAAAAGAAAGCTGAGCACTACATGAGAGAGGGAGGAGGGCAAATATTACAAGGAGGTGACACGTAAAAAGGGTACAGACCGCCGCTGCAGGGCTTGTTTGGAGCTCGTTTATGAGTCATGGGCTATTAATCGTATTGTTTACAGTATTGTAGCAGCTACTGGCTTCTAGCAGCCCCAGGGAAAGACACAGAGACGAGCCAGGCTCTCCTTGCAGGCTGTGGCTGCAGTAAACACACATAGGAGAAACACACAACGTGGATGGCTGAGAAAATCCTTTTCTGAGCAGGTTACTGCTGGTTATACCAGCACTTTCAATTTACTGGCAATTGTAAAACATAACAACTAGGTCTAATTTATGAGGGAATGCCTTTACACTCACTCTACACACTTGTGGGTGTGGGTGCGTGTGTGTGTGTGTGTGAGTAATGAGCAAGGTGAAATATAGTAAAACTCCTGCACCCCTGTTGGTAGAGTTGATTTGTCTCAGTGTTTGGGACTCCAGCTTGAAAGATTCATCTGTCAGCCAAAGGGTTCTTCCTTTGTGTCTCCCTCAAACACTCTACTTGAACCCGCATGCTATTGATGCTGATAACTTACATCACTTACAAAGAGAAAACATAGAAGAAGAAGAGGAAGCATTTTTTTTCCTAGTTGTTTTGTTATAGTATCAATGAAAAATGATAGATTAGACTTGTTTAGGCCCCAAATTCCAGAACATTCTGTGCTGGTGCTCAATCTAAACACGAGGAGACAGAGCAGACCCAATTCTTAAAGTTACTATCAGGAAGCAATCATAACATTGATCATTAACCCGAAAGGCTCCACGTCATATGCTTCATCTGATTAGCTTCCAACTACAAGCACTTCTTCATGACAGTCATCAAGAGCATTTTTTTCCTCAGAAATATGATCCTTTAGTGGGAATTCCTCTAAGCACTCAATCGAAATAACTGCCTCTCCACTAAAAACACACCAGACAAGGTACTTTCACTTCAACCTAGGGAGAGATTTTCGAGAGCTTTAGGACTTGTGGACTGTCTCCCTGATATTGCAGGAGCTCGAGCGTGAAATAAAAGTAAATGGGCAGACTGGAGAAGGCGACATATATCTTCGTTTTTGTGAAGGCAAGGGGACAGAGCGTGGACCGAAGCGAGCAACGTGTACACAACTTGACATGGGCCCTAATACAGAAAATACTGTACTACAGCACTTTTCGCCTCTAAAAATCAATGAGTTGTTCGGCCTATCAGCTTTCTACTCCTTTATAGTCTGAATCCTGGTTTTATACATTACACAACCATTGTATTTTCATATTTGTAATTTATAATATTTGGAATAACTATTTTGTTTAAACTCTGCCAGTTTGTGACCTTCGTATAATAGATTAACTATTATTCATTAAAGTTTAAAAGCTGTGTAAGAAGACAACACAGCAGCCTTGTAATATTTATTTTCCTCTCGGACAACAAAGTCATGCTGGGACGGCTGACCATATGGCCACTTTTGAGTGTGTGTGTGTGTGTGTGTGATTTTTATCTATTTGCGTAATTTAATGGTATAATTTGAAAAAGATTTAACGTGGATTTTAATCAGACAGACCTACATCTATATAATTACATTTAATTATAGAATTTCGGGGATCATCAACTCTGGAACGACCTTGCGGAGAGAATCGGACAAACTAGTTTAGCATCTTATTGCAAATTTAATTATTTTATATTCGGTGCCTTTCTGCACTTTTGTTACTGTTCATACTTTATTTTCCTTTATTAAATGTATATTATGTTCCAAGCTGGTCCACTCATTGTCTGAGTTTTGACTTTTTGTACAGCACTGCATTTCTTTAAAGTGATCAGTAATTTGTTTTTGAAAAGCCATGAATAATTACTGTTATCGAACCCATCGCCACCATCGGAATTTAGTCAACAGCCATCCTTTGACAAGAGTTTTTAACCTTGATGAGCGACATTTTGTGTTTCTATGTGTTATGTCTATGTCAATCTGCAAATCGCTTGATCTGTGTACCACACAACAAACAGGGCCTGGCCTATTCTGCAGTGTGCCAGAGGTGGAGGGCTGGGTCTGACAATGCTTGTGGCAGGTGGCAGGTGTTTCAGAGCCCTTTGACCTCAATTCCATTTGTCCTCATGCCAAAGGAATGAATGCCAGTGAAGGGGAATGACATTTAGCCGGGGATAACCATACACATACACAACATGTACACACCCAAAACACTCGGCAAGGGAAGCAGCTGTTAACTGTTCTAGAAATGGCTCCAGTCTATAATGCTGACCAAGTAACGTCAATGCCTCACCTGAAGAGACCCTGGACGATCAACGTGCTACAGACAGCCGTCTCTCTGAGCCATCTTTAATATGCTCGTGGTTGAGAGACAAGAATAAAACAGCCAAAGTGCGGAGCAGCAATCTGCAGCAGCCAGAAATAGCAATGGCCAAGGACAAGGCGTGCTGCTGCTGCTGCTGCTGCTGCTGCTGCATGGGCCAGCTGCTGCAGGCCAGCCTCTGCTCACACACACGGAGTCGGACAAGCATAACGGCAAAAAGGAAAAACAAATGAACTTCATAAGCTATTACTTAAACTAACAAAAAAGGCAACATAAGACAGTTGCTTTCAAGGCCTTAAAGGTACTGTGATGTCAACTCAGACCATAAGATCTGTTGTGGAGACGAAGCAAAAAAGGCCTGCCTCAGACTTCAGTCAATGTCAAACTAAACAGATACACAAAACGTGAAGCTTGTGAATGTCAACGGCAAGGTAGAGGATTAGATGTATTTTAGTGTTAACAACTTTTACATGTTAAGTGGAATCTGTGGAAGAAATATCCACATCAGGTGGTTGGTTTGTTTTAGATATGCTAGTGTTTTAAACTTAAAATTAAAAAGGACAATTTTAAGTGACCGCACAAGGCTGCATTAGTGTAGTTCATAACATGTTTAGAAAATTTTGATTTGATAAATTTTAGATTTATCTGCAAGTTTGATCTATAGGTTCTGCATATTCATCTTACAACACAGTAGACCATGCAATAAAATCCATGAGTGAAAATTGATACTCACAACAAATACAAATATAACTTGTGAAATAAACACATATTGTAATTTGCTGTAGTTTTAAACATGTTTGCCTTAAAAACGATCTTCTGTCTGCTATTTAAATTGTTTTGGTCTGTGTCAATGACTGAACCAGTCTGCCTCCAAGTTTAGACCTGTAGGTGGTGAGTCTGCATCTTTCATTCCAGCTGAGGATGATTAAGTAATGGATTAGTAGCAGCAGATTAGTGCTTCTGCCATGGCCTCTGTCCTTTAGCTGCTAAGAAGCAGAATATAAAGCCTGGTGGTTCTAGTTCTAACAAATATTTTCAAAAGTTGTATATGGCTCAATCATAAACATGCTCTGCCAAGTCCCTTTTTCTTATGTTAAAGCTGTTTCAGTTGTGCTGCGGTGAATATTCAACGAAAAAAGAAGATATTAGTTAATTAGTAGATATTATTCAATGCGCAAGTCTAAATAAGCAAACTAAGGCGAGGGCTGAAAATATTTTTGGAATTACTCTCACATGTGCACTGGGTAAGTCCATTTCAATTTCAATTCACTGAGATTCTCAGTGCAGTTTAATTTTTGATTTCCATACTTTTGTTACTTGTTAATGAGTTTTGTGCATCAATGATGAATCATTCAGGGATCAGAATGCAACAAAAAACAATTACTTTTCCCACCTTACTCATTATTTGTGAATTTAGAGTGTGGATAATAGAAATGTACACGGCTTTTTTGAGGCAAGATTTTAGGATTCAGCATGTCTGTGTCTAATATAAAAGGCTTTGCTCAAAGCATTCAACAGACATTTATTGAGATCCTGGGGACACAATCTCCACAGATTCCACTTAAACATGCGCTGGTTCCTAAAAGACACCAAATAAGTGTGACAGCTGGTGGCGGCAAGCGGAAAGTGTCTCATACCTGGGATTTCCTCGCAGGGCAGCATGATGCAAGGCATTGAACCCATTGTTGTTGGTGATAGTAACGTCAGCACCGGCCTCCAGCAGCACTGACAGCATGTCGTCTCGCTTCTTGCTTATAGCATCATGCAGGGGTGTGTCACCTTCTGAATCCTAAATGGGAGACTTTGTGTCACTACTATCTCACTTATCTGTGATGCAAACCCTGCCTAACGTTACTTCTATACTAATGTATTCTAAGAAACGATAACAGGAAATCGTCAAGTGTAGCAACAGCAATCAGTGTAGGCTGAACAGACTGCACTCTGCCATAATTTGTGTCCCAATGCAATGATAAATAACACGTAATGGCAGATACCTGGAGACTGGGGTGGCATCCAAAGTCCAGCAGTGTTTTGACCACCTGCAGATGGCCTTTGTTGACAGCTATATGCAATGGAGTCTGCCTCCGCTTGTTCCTGGCGTTCAGGTCGGCACCGCCCCTCTGCAGCACCTCAATGACGGAGCCCTCATCACCAAAGGCTGCGTGGTGCACCGCCCGGTCTCCATCTTTGTCCTGTGTACAGTAGCACACCCGTATAATGACTCAATGTTGTGCCTGCTAATGGATTTTTACCCTCGGTCATCCTGTGTCACTAAGATAAGAGAAGCATTTGTGATTAGGAAGATTGTGGGTGAGGGCTTTTTTTTTTTTTTTTTTTTTTTTTTTTTTTTTTTAAATTATACCAACCTCAGCCTCCAGGTCGACATTGTGTTTAAGCAGCAGTTTTAAGACATCCACATGACCATTCTGACTGGCTGCCTGCATAGCAGTGTGTCCAGCACACTGTCCATTCACCTGCAAACACATCAAGAGCCAGAGTAAGAATGTGGGTGCACAACAATGTCATGTTTCATATTTAGATTTGCAACTACTGAATTAGCTGATCACCTCGGGGGCTAAGAAATTGGGGAGGGTGTGTTCTAGCGTTTGTATGTGTGGATGTGAATGCGTGGCTGCATGTGCATGTTTCATCACCAACTGCAGCACTGCAAAAACTCAGAGCATAAATATTAATGTGGACTCCTTTGGGAGTCTCGAGACATCTCTTGTCCTGGCAGGCGGATCACTTGGCCAGGCTTAGTGTGCTCAGCTTTAAGCAAATAATTCCACTGAAAGGCAGTAGGGCATCTGGCCAGCCTTCACCACTGACACACACAGACACACACACATACACACTTGCTCTAAGTGAAGACAGTATTGCAGACTTGGTGTAACCAGTTCTCATAACCTCTACAAGGCAGAGACTTCTGTCCTGTAGCCAATGGGTGTTTTCCTTGGCCTATAGCATGTGTCGGAAGACAATCTAAAACCATATGGGGTTTATGGATCTCCACTTGATTCTAAGAGCAAATTGGGTCTGTGCTGCAGTGCACACCAATGGTCCTTGGTGCCTCCTCTGGGCCCAGCTTTAATGCTTTTCAGATTGAGAGAGGTGCAGGAGTGGGAGGATCTCACAGCCCTTTCCTATGAGACTCTCAGCCTCCTCAATATACTGAGAGCAGGGCAGAGCACAGCAGGAGTATTCCATCTCCAATTATCAAGATTATCTGTGTATGTTTAAGGGTAAAATCCTGCGGTGTTCATCAAAAATTCCCCTCGAATTCCAGTGGCTGTTCATATCAAAACAGCAATTGGCTTAGGGCACTTACGTCCACATCTGGTCTCTTAAGGATGTCCTCCACCTTGGCCAGGTCTCCATTGGCTGCTGCCTTGACCAGCTCCTCATTGATGTCCCCGGACTCTTGTGTCTCAAATAGTTTCTTCAGCAACTGAGACAGACGTTCTGAACAAACAAAGGGAAAACATCAGAAATTGTTTGAGTCTAGAAGTCAGAAACGAGGGAACGGTGCGGACAAGGAACCGACATGACACTTTCTCTGACAGTAGTGCTTTTTCACACATACCTCCAGAGGCGTTGCTGACAGCAGAGCCAGAGGGGGCGATCTTGGTGACAGCAGCAGGATTGTATGTCCAAGAAGTTCCACAAACCTCAACCTTCAGGTCACTGTCAGAGTAGATTTGCTGCACGCGGCCCACCTTGCCTAAGGTCTGTGGATAAATGTTGCGACAAACTCATTAGTGTATTCAGGGCAGTTGCGTATGTGTAATGTTTTGTGTAAGACTCTGTATGTGACGGAGTAAAAACAGAGAGGTTGTGAGAAAGAGCAAAAAGAAAAGCAGAGGAGAGAGGAAAGAATAAAGTGAAGAAAATACCTGCGCAACAAAGCAATTGTTTGACAGAGAAAAAAACAAAGCTTATTGAAAAAATAAAAACTGACAGAAAAAAAACAAAATATTATAGATTAAAGCTGCTTATTCAGAGGACATTCCCTTGCACGAGAAAGAAGATAGATATAAAAGAAAGAGACCCCTCTGCTTGCTAGACTATTCCTCATCTATACAAGCAATACAGAGAGTGCAGAGCAAAATGCTTTCCAATTTTGAATCATATCATCTCGATCCAGGCTATATGAGAAAGAGGCACTTTGAGTCTGTCGAGCCGGGTCTGGGGCTGTCCTGGAGGATGCCATCAATAATGGAGACTGCTGCAGTAGAAGCAGCAGCGGGCGGCAAACAGCCGTGGTTAGTGATCAAAGCTACAACCCATCTCAGGGTTTTAAGGCTCATTAGTTGCTGAGGGGGGCCAGTTTGGCAGGGACAAGTGGCATATTGGAGTAGACTGGAGTTACATAACCTAAGGCGTGCTGGGCAGCAATGAATAAACTTCACAATAAGGGAAGAATCACGTCTTGTTGAGACAGGAAAAAAAAAAACAAAAAAAAAAAAACTGGCAGCCAAACAGCCATGGACTGATTTGAGGGGTGAAATTGTGTTTCTGCGTGTTAATAATAATAATACTGCAACGTTTCTTTAAAGAAGATGAGAGACTGGCTTTGCCAAGTGTGAAGGGAACAGCAGAAAATTACACAGACAGTTAGATGAACTGAGCCTAATTTATAGAGGGTTCTTGCATGCAAATGTTTTGCCAGCAATGAAGTGCAAAGTCAAAATTCTGATTTAAAAAAAAAAACAAAAACAAAACAAAAAAAAACATGCCAATAACAGCACTGCTTTTCTCATTTTCCAAACCTTACATAGATTTTTCTGATTAGATTAAATGAAAACATCCACTGGAGTAAAGTTTAGATTTGATGTTTTGTAACTCACACAACTCAACAGACTAGAGCTACTTTCATGGATGTTTTCATGTGATATGGGCACATTTCCAAAATTGCCCTCCAAACATTTTTTTGAAATTTTTTTTAGACTTTTATGCAGTAAATTTAAACTATTTTAATAAATAAGGCCCAATGTGAACATATTCAAAACTCTTACAGGCAGCATGGCTTCAGCCCACTCCCCGTGGCCTCTCTGAAGCAGCTTGATGCGGTCGATGTCGTAGCAAATCTGGACCAGGTCTCCCACCAAGAACTGGGAACTGCCTCCCTCTGCCCCGGCTGCAACTTCGCCGCTGCGCACTACATTGGCCTTTGTCAGCACTGCTGGATTGAATGTCCATCTGAGAATAGAGAAATTAAAGCATTAAAACAACAGACTAACACACTCACAATTCACAAAACACGACACCTGACGAAGTATAGATTTCGAGTAATGATATGGAATATTTGCAAGTGGGTTAGGGTTAAGATTAAAAGGAAAAAAAACAAAACAAATAAAAACAGAAAAAAATGCAGTTCCAAAAATCAATTTTTCACAAATGCCAGAGATAGTGGTGAGATAACATTTTTACGAACAGTAATAGTAGACTGAAAATATTTTACCACAAATGGATCGCTAATTTTTAGAGAGTCTTGCCTATCATTACTATAATTACATCTTATGGTGAAGATGTACTGAGAAGTGTTTTGAGGCTTTTGGCTGAGCTGAGGTGAAAAGGGATATATAAAGCTCAGCACATGGGAAACTATGCTGAAGAGATGAAGCAGGTTCATTAGGCTCATTCAATGGAAGCCAATAAATCCAAGGACTCACCTGTTCCCACTGGGGTACTGAACGACAATGTCATGATCCTCATCAATGCCACATACTGTGCCGGTGGTGGTGAGGGTCTCAAACATGCCGTCGGTCCACCCACCATGGCCGTGTTGGAGTGACTGGACAATCTCCAGGTCTAAGTCAATGTTGACCAGGTCTCCAATCTGGAGACCACCGGGATTTCTGTTGCCATTCTGCTCACCTGGGAGAGAAAGGTCAAGTCTATTAATGAAGTTGCATTGGTATGTGTGTAATGAAAACTGCTCCTTTCAGACATCAGGATTTCAAGTATGCTGGTGATTTTAAGCTCAAGTACAGAATAACGGAGCAGAAAATACATAAATACAGTCTGATAAATCTTTGAAAAGAAATGTACTACAAAAGCTACATATATGGTAACAATTTGGTAACAACAAAACACAGACAAAAGCATTACTGCTTGGACTCCACATCGAAAGTGTATCCATCTATGAATAATAACACTCTTAAACCTAACAAGGGACTTCTACTGCAGTGCTGAATCCGGAGACAATTCCTAGAATTCTTGGAATACTGTAACTGCATGACCTGAGCCTGCGACTAGTTTTGGCAGGTGGGTGACTGGGTGGTGCTGCCATCTAGCGGTCAGATAGCATTAACTACAAGTGAAACTCCCCTAATGCCCTTGAATTCACTGCACCAGAACTGTAGGTGAGAGAATTGGTGCAATAATGACGGTGGACACAGATCACTGACTTACTTACCTAAAACGGGACAGTGGTCTCTGTAAAACGAGCCTCCTTTGGCATCCTGGACACATTTCAGGTCCGACTGAGGGTGAAAAGAGGGAAGGGGATAGACAATTACCTAGGGTGATTCCATTAGGAGAGGGGGCGCGATCATGAATAATGAAACTGAAAATTTACACACTTCAAGCTGCAGCGACTGTGCAGTCGTCTTGAATACCAACAATATTGGGGCCCTAAGGGTGAGGCGGGACAACGAAACACTATGCTGCTACAGAGAGATAGCTTCATTTGTGATGACTCAGATGTGCAGAGTTAGAGGGTAGAGATGAACGTGAGACAGAGCAAACGTCCCCCTTAACTGGTGGAAAACTTAAGTCCTGAGTACAACAAGTCTCAACAAATTAAATAACTCAGGTCTATCCTACTATACCCAGCCAGCACGACATGTTCGATCTTATGATGTGCACAAAGCAGACATTACAAAAAAAGGAAAGGCGTCGACTTCTCATTCTGCATTTGGAAAAATTAATAAGCTCTATATTCTATACTTTGTATTTGCTTGGAGGATTTACCCACTGTCTTAACAGGAAACAAAGCCAAAATAAAACAGTCAAGATGGGAGGTCTAATCCATGATTTATTTAATCCAAAGCCAGATGCTGTCTACCTCCCTTTCAATCTATTAGAATAAGAAAGGACAAATCTGTTATGCAACCAAGAAACCCGATTGGCCTCTTTCATAAAAAGGCAAGGGCAGTCTCCACCAATGAGGAAGATGCTTTTCCTCCGAGACGCGTGTGTAGCTGCACCCGCAACAACCCCAAGACAATGTCCCCCTCCACTAAAGTTGACCTCCATGTTCACTCTCTCCCCTTAAATGCAGAAAGAACAGATTGCCTTTCTCATGCAGATACCTTCCCCTTCCAGCTGCCTGTACAATGGCGCCTTACTCATGCTGGCAGCGTGGCTCTCACAAAGGCCTGGCAGCAAAAGAAAGAGCCTCAGCCCTGTGGTCAAACACAAAAGCCTTCTTTTGTGAGACTGTGTGTGTGTGTGTGTGTGTGTGTGTGTGTGTGTGTGTGTGTGTGTTTGTGTGTGTGAGTGACTGAGCTTGAGGGTCAGACTGGAAGTTTGCTCACCATTCCCTCAAAGCCAACTCTGTACAGGTTCTTGGCCCCATTGTCCCACAGTACGTAGGCAGCACTGTGAGGGCTGGCTGCACTCCAGTCCTGGATCTCTGTCACCTGTGGAGCAGGAGGGGTGAGATGAGAAACACAAAAAAGGACACAGCATAGTGTTTTGAGGTACACATCTTATTTACATTACATGAAACAAAAGGTTTTAGCACTGTGCATGAAAATAAAATACAGAACAGAAGGGGATCATATTCCCAGCAGTTGCTTTTCATCTTCAAATTCATAATGATAGCAAATATGAGACTTCATTGATCCCTGTTGGAAATGATCTTTTATCTCTAACTGGCTGCCTTCAAATGGAAGGTCAGAGTCAAGGTTGAACTACAGAACAGTAACCCTGGAGTCATGGTAGCTCAAAGATGAGGAGCTGCTTGCCAACACATAAACCCGAACTTGGCTTCCTTTAAGTGAGCATCCAGTGTAATTTAAAAAGTGCCGGTTTGCACTTTCAGGTTAAGGGAATTAGCTTTTTGTGCCACTTTTTTCCCCCAACATCGTGATAGATGGTGAAATTGACAGAGGAGAGCAAAAGTACCTGGCAAGTTGAAGCAGTAAATCTATACGCTGTGGTGTCAGATGCATCATCACTGCGTTTTTGATTTCAAGGAAAGTTTTATTCCCTAACTGCTGAGAAATATTAGGAGTGGGACTTATCAAAAACTAATTTGATTAGGTTTTGATTCCTGTGGTTTTAATTCTCCGTGTGTTGCATTTTTACAGTCAATACTAAACCTTTTATTGGTCTGCTTTTTTTCCACCGACTGGGAATATTTGAGCAAACTGGAAGAATGTTTTAATTAAACCTTTGCAACAATAACTGTGTTTGTTTACAAAGAAAAAGCAAACAAGAAAATAAAGCAGGATAAAGGCAAGCTTAGTTCAGCCAGACCACAGACAGTGCCTGTGGGAGTCATTGCTTACCAGAACAAGGGACCTTTGACACATACGGTTTCAGAGAAACTCTCTTCTTCCCTGTTGAAAGGGAATTAGATGCTTTTCCCCATGTGACTAATAAACAAAACCCAGGGCATCCAAAACCCAGCCAGCAACATGGCCTTTGATGATTTACAGGAGTTTCTAACATCAAAAACTGCATACTTTTACAACCTTTAAGGGAAAAATACTCAACAAGGGCTGGACACAAACTGCAGGTATAGTTATGTAGTAATGCTTCTGAATGTACATCCAGTTGTTTAAAACTACCAACAGCACCCCGACATGTTGACACAGATTCTTCTTGAATTAGCATTTGTGCTACATTACAACTAACGCTATACCGGATTTGTATAGGAAGAAGCAACTTACGGGTTTTATCTAAAAACTTTTGAAGGGTACTGTAAGCTGAAGAAAATGGTTATAGGCATAAATAAGTGATGAGCTACGAAAGGGGGACTGCAAAATCTATTCAAGTTCAATTTCCACATTAGACAATTCTCTCAAGATCACGAGCGCAACACTTTCATAACATTGAGAAAGTGTCAAGAGAAGAGCTGCAGTGGAGTAAATTCATTCTTTAATTAAAAGCTGTGCCCTAAGTAAATACAGAAATCAAACTGTTAAATTATTTTCAGGGCCCTTCAAGAGGTAATTGATTAATGGGGCTTAGGAGGTAATATTCATGCTAAACTAACACAACATCTAAGCTGGAGGACATGTAATAGCAGTTTTCTGGAAAGCATATTGCTTACAGCATCATAAAACAGTAATGAGATATGCCATTAAATAACACAGCAAAAGTCTTAAATCGCCTGGAGGAGCTCTTAAATTGAATACTCCGGGGCCTGGACCATAGTCAAAATAGAAGCACTTTACAGCACAGTTACAGTATAAATCTAAATAGAGTATGCTACACAAATGCAACCTCATCAGACACTGCATTACTTTCTAATGAGGTATTCAGGCCTGGAATAACCTGCAGCAAGGAAACCTCTTCATAGACTCAGTAAAGATGAATAGGGATCAGTGGAAAGAAACTAAGGAATAAAAAGGTTTTGGTGACACATTTAGTGACTATTTAGTGATTAAATTTTAATAATGTTCCGAAACACTGTGCACAATGATTCTGATCATAGCCGTTTAAGTTCAGCATAGGTCTTTTTTTTTTTTTTTGCTCTCAAGTTTTTGTCAGAGTCACCCATAAATGAGGAATGTGTTTTTAACTAAGTGGTTATTTAAGTAATGAGATGGTAGATACGAGTGCAGTACAGTGTAGCACACCTTGCTGGGCTTTACGGGAATGCCCAGAAGTGGTTATGCATTCTTTTGCCTTTACATGTCCACATTACCAACATGTTGTCTCAGGCAGTGGCCTTCCTGTTTTGTTTGATGCTTCTGCACATTTCAAATCAAATCATATCCTGGGATGCAAGTTTGTTTTTTCCTACCTAAGATTGTTTAGTAATCCTCTTTTTTTTCCCCCACTTGTACACAACCCTACCGGGTGGTCATGCTCCCTTTGGTGGCGAACACGTGGTTCTGATTGCCTCTGGCAGGCTCTCCAAGGCTGCCTCACCTCCAGGGATTTATTATCCACTTAAGTGTGCAGCTTTGAAATAAAGTTGGGACAAGTTTGGCTATATTTTTCAGCAGTATCTGTTAGCAGCGGTGTTCATTCAGCAGAATTTACAAACGTATCTGCACGCTTAAAACTCACTTGAGAATTGGGATTTATTGAAGACAAATGTTCTCTTTTTATTACCACTGAACTTTTGTATCAAGCACCATTTACTCCAGACACCTGGATGGGACTGGGACCCAGACAAGTTATTTGTAAAAAAGAAACACAAAGCAGAGCAGCAAAGATGAGGAGGGTGAGCCAGAAAACACTGCTGTGAGCATGTGGATTCATTCACATATTCAAGTCCACATTTTCTCTCCCATATAAATGAACTGGACAGTGCTTGCTGTTGTGCATATTTACAAGGTCACAACTGCAAGTTTTGGGTTAAGGGGCTGTTACCCTACCTTTCCTCTCCTCCCGTTGCCTCCATCCTGGTCCTCCCACTGCCAGTCCACTCCTCTCACCACCCGACCACCGGTGAAGATCCCTCTGGCGGTGATTTTCTTTGACTTGCGACGCGACTCCAAAAGTACTCTGCTCAGATAAAATGTTGAAATGCAAAGACAATTACTTTCATTTGGACTAAACTTTAATCACTCAAACATCAGGTGTTTACAGGGCCTCTGTTTACATGGATCAATTGATGGAGTTTTTTGTTTTGTTTTGTTTTTTTCAATTAGAAGCAAATGGGGATTGCAGAGGGGATGCTAGTGCCTGCTCCACAATTATTAACTGAAACTGATTAAAAATTATGCCCTCCCTCCTGCTACCTTGTGTCCTCAACTGCCCTCCCCTGTGTGCCTACTGCTTTGAAGTCATGGTGTAAATTACTTTCAGCAAATGGGACATGGCTACAGATGAAAAACCTCACCTTCTGTGAGTGCTGGGCATTAGCAGAATCTAATCTGCTGAATCAACAATGCAGTCCCCAACAATCATTAGAAACATCTCTGCATTGGATAGCTGATGATAAAAAAAAAACAAATCAAATCTTCCCCCCAGTTCTTTGAAATCACCATTTGTGAGACACCATTTCAGTGTCAGAGCGGCTGGAGCACAGAAGCAAGCTTTCTAAAAGGTCAAAATGAATTGTGACTTCCTACTGCCTTAAGGAATGCTATTGTTATTGTTAAATTGTGTGTCATTAAATGTCAGGTGTCATGTTGTAACACTACGATTAACAATATTTTTTGTAATTCTTGCAAAAGCTGCTGGCTAAGTAGACAATTGTAAAATTTTGACATTTTATCACATCACTATAGTGCTCTGAGGTGCAGTCTTAATTCCAGCAGAGCTTCAAGCCAAACCAGTGAAAAGGGTAATAGCATATAAAACATCCAGCTGAGCTCTTACTATCAAACAACGTGAGCCCTGATGGTAGACGCAGCAGCTGGACAGTGTATGTCTAACCATCACAAACAGCTTGTGGCTTCCAACCACTCCCTCTTCAGCAGTTAGTGAAAGAATCTAATGTGGTGTAACAAAACACCCCACCATGCTGTCAGAGCAGTGCGAGCCGGGGAGACCTACAGCACCCATTGTGCATTATGTAATGTCCGTCTCGGGGGAAATGAAGTCGTACTCAGTTGAAAAGGCTGCCAGCTGTTGGGCCATGTGTTCATTTAGTAAAATATGGTGGGTGAAATATGGGTGAAAGAGAATGAAATGGGTTAAGTCCCATTACCCCATGCAAGTTGTAGAATTTAGAGAGGACGCATACGCACAATCCAAAATATTACATTTTAAGTATTTAAAACAAATCAGTGATTTATTTGATCCTTTTTCCTACCAGTTTTACCTATCCTAATCTCTACGTAGAGCATCTCTGAATGCACAGACTAAAGCTGCCTTCAACAATTAGACTTGATCTTGTCTGTACATGTAGTAATTGGTAACAATGCATTCTCTTTCCACACACCACACCTGAAATATGGCTTCCACTAGTGGTTCACAAAAGAAGAAGTCATTTTATGCTATTTTTAAAAATCTTTGACTTGACTTGAATTTGAAAGTTTTACTGTAGCTGAAAGATAAAGTTAGAGGCGTCTGTTTAATTCAGCTTATTGATTTGACCCCAAGGAAAGCACGCATCACATGCACATACTCTCATGTTAAACACACAAAGTTCCAGTGGTACTGATCATGCTCATGCCCCAGTTTGGTGTCTGCTCAAACTGTGAAATTTTCTGCACCAACTTCCAATGCCATAACCAAAAGTTCAGCTTTTAATAATGCCAGATAATTAAGCTAACAATGTCTTCCAAATAATGCTTTACAGTAAACCTACCACTGCCTTCTCAACTCAGCACCTAAGCACTAAAATGCATTTACTGTTGGTTACATGTAAGAAGGCCTGAGATCCCGAAAGTGCTAGTTTTACCCATCAACACAAACTTCCATCCTCAAATCAAGTCCAAAAGAGAAAACAATGGGACTTCTGCTGCAACAATTCAATTTGAATGAGGGAAATGACCTCAGGCATATAGTAATAAATGAAGCACAATGAATTGCTGCAACACACTGGGCTGTACATGCACAATACTGTTTTTTTGTATTATTTTTACTTACTTACATACTTCTAAGAGGTTAATACGCACTTAAAATTCAATTGTTAAATTAACAGGAATGTATCTTATGTGGAAAGGTATTGAAAAGTTTGTGCATCTCTCTGCAGCATATGGAATTACAACGTACTCTGCAGAGTCAAAGTGCTAAGCCGCGATCTGTGAAAGTGAGCAGCAAAACAGACTAGAACAAGCTGCAGTTTCATTCCTTAACTATGCAGCCTTGTGAAGATGTGAATAAAAAAAAAAACAAAAAAAAAAATCTTGGAAATCTGCTCAAATAAATTCTATAAATGGGAAGCACTGCATTAATAAAAATTTTAAAAAGCTCTGACTGGATCTTAAAACGAGGCTGACTTGTTGCCTGGCAACTGAGGGCTGGAAGCAGAGAGATAGATTCTGTTTGCCTGAGAGGCAGGGTGCACAAAAGACTTCTCAAATGTCACACACACACACACACACACACACACACACACACACACATAAAGCAGCATAAAGCTAAAACTATGGGATTAAATGGGGTAGGTCAACCAATCACAGTGAGGTGCAGCGATTACCTGGCTACCTTGTGTCTATTTCATCATAGGTGGGGATAGAGTGAAGCACAATAACGGCAAATGATGCTGGGATAACTTACCTCTCACTGCCAGGGGTGGTGATCCTGTAGAACCGGTGTCTCAGGTGATGCTTGTCTCCATGGTAACAAGTTGTGCAGAGGTCATAATTGGTGCACTCAGCACATTTCCAGCGAATACCAATGATGGGCTGTTGACGGCAGGTGTCACACATGGTTCCATCATGCTTGATACCTGGGGGGCAGCAATATTAGTCAAAGTTAATATATCAGTGTGATGGTGCATGTACATTGTGCATAAGTGATGCAAGTTCAATAACCAATGTGTATACAATCTGTGCAAACAAATTACACTTGTTCTGTAGGCAGACAAAACTTTGTATTTGTCAATCTAATATAACTGTGAACATATCCTCTGTTAATGTGAGCAATGTCAGCTTTGCAACTTCTGACTCTCTATCCAAGATAGTGTTGTTACATGAGACGCATGAAAAGAACGACAGAAAATTCAACTGGTCCACATTTAACCCCTGCATCATCAAGTGGGAATGTAAGGAACTTAATGAAGTCTACTGGCTTGTAATGACATGACTAGTACAGAGAGGGATAATAAAGCATTTATGTCCACGCTTGTGCAAACAGCGTACAAGTTATATTAACATTATTTTATATAGGAGCAAAGCAAATGTTTTCCTCTGTTCGTGCTATAGGATAAACAAGTTATGACATATTCTTCACTCTGAAGATGTATGCATATCTTGTATGTCTGCGAAGGCTTATTTGCATATCCTGCACACAGAGCTGTCTGCTTCATGCATCTGTCCCGACAGGATGCGTTAAAACACCCTTGACTCTCGAGTTCATGCAGACTGACTATTTAAAAAAGGACTGGGGTTTTGCGTCACTACCGCATCCTCATCGTTGAATTACAGCAGGAGTCAATTCTCTCTTGTCTGGTTGTCTAATCGTGCCAACCATATCCCCCAAATTAATATCTTCTCTGTCGTGCGTAACCCTGTTGCACGAGTAGACGCTTTCCCTTTATCAATCTAAAAGTGCTGACATACAAAAAAATCAGTTGATGTGAAGTTACCTGTTGGTGCGCTGTCTAGTATCCTCACGTCGTAAGCTCCAGAACAACGGTAGTTAGCAGCCGTCCCATTATCCCAGACAACAACCACCTCCTCTGGACTTTCAAAACTCCTGACGGTGCCAACATGTCCCTCTCCGCCGTCCTGCTTCCCCCACTTCCAGTCGGGTCCGCGGACCACTCTGGCACCAACTCCTTCCATCATCGCTCGGTTATTCCTGCCGGTGGTCATTTACGAAGAGATCTCGCAATGCCACAGCGATTCTTACAAGTTAGCAAGCTAGCAGTCTTTGCTAGCCAGCTATCGGTGCGCTGGTGGACAGTTTCCAAACGCAAGTGGGAGCAAGTCCTAACAGGAAAGGGACCGGAGCAATCCACAAAGCTAGCCTGCTAGCTAAATAGCTAAGTTAGCTACCCAAGGAGGCTGCTGGACTACTAACTACTCTCACGAGCTAACGGTAACGTAAGCCAGCACCTCTTCAGTGTTTCCTTTGAGGATAAGAAACAAATCACAATAAAAGCTTATTAAGTAGCCACATTGCCAGTTTTGCCAGATCTCACTACTCTTCAAATCCCCTGCCCCTCTCCTCCACTCCACACAGAAGAATACCACCTCCTCAACTTAGCAAGCTAGCGAGGTGAGTTGCTAGCTATCGCAATGCTAGCAAGATAAACCTCTCTTGGCTAGCAAGTCCTTTTCGTTTAGTCCTTTTGAGGTTGTTTATCCTTAACGGTGTTGTGTGTGGCGCTGGCGGTCCATCAAAGATGTTCCCTTTGTCAGCCAGAGATGGTTCCCTGGAGTCAACTCAGAATGAACGCGTCGCCATTATTGTCAATCATCGTTCAGACCCCAGACGAGCAACAACTAGCTACGGAGGTGAACGACAAAGCCCGAAGACGCGAAGCTGGGAAAACAAGCACAAGTTCGGCCCCCAACGCGCATGCGCATCTGCAACGTGCGAAGACCATTTCCAGTTCAAAGTTGTGATGGGAGCACAGACTGTACGGATTTTCACCAACGTTTTTTTTTTTTTTTTTTTTTAAATCAAAACAATTATTTAAACTGTCACAATTTAGAGAAAAGCACAAGCAGGAACTAAATAAGATTAGAATAGCCCATCATTGAGCCCCAGGTGAATGGTGTCCTGTGAACCCCTTACTCTCAAAAAAGCTAAATTTAAGTATAATACAAACAGAAATCATATGGGATTGTATAACTATATGTTCTTTTCAGGTTCAAAACATTTTCCTTGAGCCAACATTTTTGATTCGTATCTCCTTCAGCATGTAAAGACATTAAAACGTCACAATGTGGCCACCAAAGCACAATGACTTAAAGAATATGTGGCAGGAGTACTATCCAGCTGTTATAACTGAATAAATGCTCTTTAGGACCCAATAGTAGAAGTGTTGCAAGATAAAACATTTTTATTGTGAGAGCAGCTTGGTTGATTTGGGCTGGACGCAGACTGTGGGGCACACAGGTAAGGAATGGTGGAGCGGAGGTTCTGGGATGGAGGCTGCAGGGCCGATGAGATTAAAAGGGGGCAGGCAGATTGTGAGTGACTGAATGCTGTATCCATTAGGGAGTAAGGACAGGATGGAACATGTGCACAGGCAGGAGGATATGAGGCATTAGCCTGTAATTCAAAAACCAAGAGGAAGCACAAAAGACTTATTTCGACTGAACAATCTTGAGAAGAGTGACTGGTCTTATGACCGGCTCTAAGTCCCTGACAAAAAGTGAGGATGAGGCAAATATTGATATTTTTACTTACAAGAAAATAATGCAATTGAAGCAACAAACAAAGGAAAAACCTGGGGTGTGGACAACAGTGCAGCTACTAGTGTGGTGTGGGTGCTTGTTTGCAGGAGTGTTATGTGGTGTGTGTGTGTGGAGATGTTAGTTGCAGGCAAAAACAAATGTGCTGAGGAGCCGAGAGACAGCCCTCAAGGGCCTGAGGAGGCTGCCTCTTATAGGGAGGGAGCATTGGGCCCAGGTGCTTCCAACTATGCTGCTCTGGTAGAGAACTCCACCCCTCCAGGTACCTGTTGCAGAGATAAAAACAAACAAACAAACAACAAATAGAATAAACTACCTGGGGAAAAAAATATAAAAACCTAAAGACGGGCCAGAGGACTGTCACACTGGGTAACAAGGGTTGTAGTACAGTACTGCCACGATGGGACTCAGGTGTGTTGGCTGCAGCAGTCAGGAGGCAAAGTCGATGAGGAACATTTCATGTCTGGAGACATACAAGCACTCACAAACAAAGAGAAAGGCAGACACCACAGAAATCACAAAGGAAGGGGAAAAACAGTAGAGAGCAAATAAAGAAAGGTACACACTTGTGGCCTCAACTACAACCACGACACCAGCAGTGTCAGTATCAAGCATTAATTCAACCCAATCCATCCCATATATAGTGACAAAAGAAATATCCTAACCAACTATGTGGAGTTTAAACTGTAAACATAATCTGCAGCCTTATAAATGTAAAGCTCAGTGTTGTTAAACTTGTTTTACATAATCCTGTATGTTGTTTGTACCGTCATAAATCCAGCATCACTCAATGGGAGTCCTTTGTGCACATGTACATTCAGGTGAAAGACGTTTCATGGGTCACATCAGCATGTCATGAAGTAACCAACAAATTTCTTCCCCTCATTCTTCACAATTCATCACAATGAGATGTCCTGATAGAAGCTGAGCTTGGCAACATTTGATTCACTGTGAGGGAAACTATTGTAGAACTGCTTCACCTGGGTTTTACCAGGCCCATGTTCCCTTTTCAGAGAATTCAGGCAGGTTCAGCACCTTCCTAATGGAACTTGATTATTTTCGAAAGCATATAATAAAAAGAAACATATAATAAATCAAAATTGCTCAACTTGGACCATTTCCCATGCTAACAGAAGATCAACAGAAAGGGGCTTCAAAAACCAAACATTTTCTCTGGTATTGTCAACTGTTACACATCTGAACTGGGATCAGATCAGACTCCTGTCTCTTAGCATCTTATCACTTATTGTAATACATTTAAATTTATCTTAACACTGGTGATTTCCATTGAGCTGTATTGATATAAAACAGAATTGCCTACACGGAGTGGTCAAACAAGCAGTCCAGACAGTGATAAGTGACAAGGACGTGACGTCTTCCTTAAGGGCTTGGTTTTCTCTCCTTGGTTTCCCGTCACATAAATATATATTTAAAGTGAGAATGTATTAATGTAGTGATTAGACCTGTATGTATGGTTTCTTTCATTTGTAAAAAATATAACCACTTGAAGTGTAACCACTGATGCCTGACTGACTGCAAGTGAATGATTAAATACTTTCATATGGGACCTGCCGACTGCTTCTCCTGCTGATATTCATTAAATCCAGTGTAATCCTAGAGCACATGCATGAATGGAAAATTGTATTTTCATTTTCAAGTTTACATGATCATTTTGATAAAGTCCCCTATAGACTTTAACATTTAGAATTTTAGTCTGTTATTTCTCTGCACCAGATGCTTTGGGGATGAAACACTATTATGTGTGCATTTAAAGGATACCCCCCCCCCCTTTTTTTTTTTTTTTGTTTTGATAAATTTCTTATTCCTGTGCCCCAGAAGAGTTTGGTCAATATTTTGGAACATGCAGCACTCTCCCTAGAGACCAAAACCTTCAAATCTGAGATCGTCTATAACAGTGACTTATATCTTCAGGATATAAAACATAGACTTGACTGTCCTTGGCTATGGGAGTAACACGACATTAAACTCTGTATTTAAATTCAGATTTCTAATTTATTTTATTTATATAGCCCCAAATCCCTAAAAAGTTACCTTAAGGCACTTTACATACAGTGCAGATCTAGACCAAATTCTTAAAGATAAAATTAAAGATTTAGTCAAACTTGATTTCAAATGAATAAACTACTTATGAATATTGTGATTATTAGTAGCTGGTACACAGCTGGTGTTGGTCTTTTACTTGTTGTTTACCATAACTGACGCTGCACTTTATGTTTATGTTTTTTCTGGACTTCATGTTTTCTGTTTGCTGGGAGTCATATGAATGACAACATAAGAAAAGTAAGCTGGGGAACAAACAACACGCCTGTGACAGTTGCAGAAGTCAACTGAGCGTTTTCGCCTTGAAATATAGATGTAAAAGAAAACACGATGACCGCAGTCAACTGGTCCCCAACGCTGTGAACAGTTAGTATACAAACCAAGCTGGATCCTCATCCTTTTATGTCCTGTTTGCACGAATAAACGCACTCCCTGGTTCCAGAGGTAAATCTGCTGGAGGGTTTGAGTTTACAGAAGCAGAGATTCAATTTGATTGGGAAGATAATTCACTTGCACCGCGAAAATCATTACTTTAAGGGAACTGCACTTCTGCTCCATTGTGTTGTTTAGAAAGAGGGTCACTCAGCACAATTTGAGATGCCAAACAACAATTTGTTGTAGCTGAATCCCTGAATAATCCCCTAAATATCATTTAGTGGAGTTAAAGTGTAGCAAATTACACAATACCCACCTTGG
Source organism: Rachycentron canadum (assembly GCA_038496675.1). Taxonomy (NCBI): domain Eukaryota; kingdom Metazoa; phylum Chordata; class Actinopteri; order Carangiformes; family Rachycentridae; genus Rachycentron; species Rachycentron canadum. The sequence goes on along the minus strand of CM076662.1, from coordinate 14,132,056 downwards.
TCTTATTAATATATTAGGCAAATTAACAACCGTATAAATCAACATATGCTTTTAGTGCTAGTGTACTTTAAAAATTATAGATGCCGGCATATATTTTAATTATATATCTAACAACAATAAAAAAGAAATAATATTAAAAAAATATTTTTATCCTCTATGAAACATTCAGACATGAAGGAGGTGATAAGTGTTGCCTTAAGGCTCCAATCATTTAGGTTTATAATGTGTGTAGTAATGCGCTGCACTACCTGACTGAAGACTACAGCAGCAAAGCCGTGATGCTCATGCTGTCTGTGCAAACACAACCAGCTTTGGCTGAGTTTCCATGTCCCTCTGGATGTAAAAAAAAAAAAAAAAAAAAGGAGAGGAGAGGAGAGGAGAGGAGAGGAGAGGAGGGCTTCCAGGCTCACATCACCTCCTTTGACTGCAGGGGGCGACCGTGTGACTGTGAGCGGCTCCATTGATAGCCGGTCAAAGAGCGCCACCGCTCGCTGGTACAGATATATATTTCCCCGCACATCAGGTCCCCTTGACTGTCTCCTTCACGGCGGGCACATAACTCCTGAGTCCTCAGTCGGGCTGGCCGCTGTCCTTTGCAGTACGGGGGGAAAACAGGGACCTTGCAATGATCTCGCTGGACTTCAATTTCAACATTTTGACAAGGGACCTGTCATATTATCTGGAAAATCAAGTGAAAGTTGGGCTGTTCGGCTCGGGAGTGGGACTGTCTCTGGTGCTGGGCTTCAGCGCAGCCTACACCTGCTACTATTTAATTTCAGTAGCCAAGGTAAATAGCATTGACATCAGGTTGATCATCTTTTTTTTTTTTTTTTTTTTTTTTTTTCAGCATTATACCCATGTTCAAGTTAAAACCGGTGTGTGTGTGTGTTTGTGTGTGTGTGTGGAGGAGCACCGTTAATGCCAGTGATGATACCCGGGCCGGCGCGTTGGCTGACGGGGGTCTCGATCGCGCTGCATCCTCCGCTACACGCCCGCCCGCGTGGGGCGGACCTCAGGCGGCACAGACCCGCTTCAGAACCGGCAAAAAACCGTTACCGGGAGGTCGCCGCTGTCAACACCAGAGCGCAGCTCTTACGCAACCGCGCGAAATCGACCCGCAGCCACACGGTTAGACGCCGGGCATCGGCTAAGCTAAGCTAACGTTACTGTACGTTAGCTAGGAAATGCCGGCAGACGGCTGGACGCGCTGCCGCTTGGCGGCTCAGTCGTTCTCGCCGGATGCGCCCGGGAGAGACTTGGGAGATCGTGGCTTACCTGTTGAGCGAGCCAAACGCTCAACAGGACGCGATGGAGGCGAAAATACAGTTTGAATGAAAAGGCTGATCTGTTCGGAGTGAACTCAAATGAAATGAAGTGGACTGCATGCAACAATAAAGGCCAGCCTTTTCTCCACTGGGATGGCTCGAAACAAAATAAGTGCCTAATATTACAAATTAAGCGACACTTTTATATTGCAATTTAAAAAAAAAAAAAAAACATAATTAACACGCGGGTTGCTGTTCATTTTAATAATGCAAAGCCAATGCACGCTGAGCCTTTATGACCAGTCTGTCTGTGTGATAAAGGCCCAAGCTGCAGCTTCATGCAGATGTGCTGTTTGTCTCATGCTTTACACTCAGCTCACTTGGCTTTTCTTCAGCAGCAACCTCGATTTCTACTCTGAATTGGTTGCTCAAGTTTGAATCTTGTCCATGTTAAGTGTTGTTTTGCCTCTTAAAACTGTTTTGCAACAGAACACTCGATTTTGAGGTGAAAGAACATAATGCAACCATTGAAACCATTTAGGTGTTTCGCAGCATGTGATATGATGAAACAAAGTAAGTGCTTGAAGTGAACATTATTACTACAGTGATGGATCTTTTGTCACGTTAAGTAACTCCACAGTAAATAAAAGTCACTTTTTGACTCACACCTGTGTCACACTTCATCCACTTGTTATTTTGCAGAAGCCGCAGCTCATCTCGGGGGGTAAGAAATTCTACCAGTTTCTGAGGGAGCAATGTCCGGTGGTGTCAGAGACATACTACCCCACCTTTTGGTGCTGGGAGAGCCGCATCCAGACTCTGCTGAGACCTTTTGTAACAGCCAAGCCCGGGGTAGTTTATAGAAAGTAAGTCCTCACCATGACTGACATACTGATTATCCATCACACAAGCTGTTTCTTCTCCTAACCTGAAAATGGGTTTCTCCTTACAAGCAGACATACTTCAATGTGCATTTGAACTCATAAAATAATTAAGTCCAAGGGTTCATATCTAGGGAGAGATAAGCGTGAAGCATGCAAGCTAGACAGTTCACCCTTGACATAGTAAAGTAAATGTGCATTTGATATGGCAGCTTTTTCGTCTGCTTTTCTAGAGTAATTTATTGCAAGGCAAAACATTTTCCATGCCCACTGTGCACAGCTTTATTAAAGGAACTGGCCACTGAGAAACTGCCTTTGTCTGTTTTCTGATTTCTTTCTTTCCAGTTTCACAACTGGAAACAAATCCCAGTCTTGTTCTTAACCAGGACTCAAAAGCTCAGAGGAGAAAGAGATCTTTTGTACCATGATGCTGGCTTGGGCTGCCCGGCCTGCCGCTCGATAATGTACATTCTGCCGAAGATTAATTGGCACTGCATTCTTTACCCCCTGTGTATAAAGGAGATTAAAATGAATTAAAAGAGCCTTGTTTTTCAATATTACTATTTATTACCTATTTATTCATCTTACATTCTCACATTATTTGTTTTATTTGTTCTGGCATTCCCTAATTTCCATGCTCATGCTTTTTGGCGTGTGTGTGCGTGTGTGTACAGTATAAATTGCAGGTGTATTATGTGTTGTGTGTCAGCCAGCCACTCGGGGATGGATTGAAAGAAAAAAAGGAAAATCAATTTCTGTAAACATAGTTTTTTTGTTTTCCTCTAAAGTAATTGTAGTTTCTGCTTTGTCCAAATGAAATTTAAATCTTAATCTGACATGTAAATTCAAATGAATTAATTTGAAATCAATGAAGATTCTACTATTTATAATCAATACAGATAATCATGAAAAATCTGTTATTTGGCATTTTTGTGTTTAACTCTTAGTCACATTATTTGTCTGTCCCAATGACATTCACGCTGCCTTAGACTGTCTTCTATCCCTTGAGATAAATATTCCCATAATGCACAGCGACAGTCCAACTCTCTGTTATCAAATGTGGAAAGACTGATGGTCACATTGGCTGAGGTTATTATCACTATTCCTTTTGGGGACAAGAGGACCCCCCAACCTCCCCTCAATGAAGTTACCCAAGGTCGACCCAAGGACAGACACTGTGAAAACTGTCCTATCTGTCTTACACTGTCTGGGGGGGAAATTCCACTCATCTAGTTGTCTGAGTGGGAAGACTGACAGGAAGGTCCCCTCCCACTTTTCACGCTGGACACTCTGGATTGGCCCTCCCTGACTTTAAAGGCTCGCCTCAGGTGCATATTTCATGGCGGTTCTGTAATTTCATGCTGATGTCTTTACCACTGGCCGGCCAAGTTGGCTCACGGGCTGCTGCATGTGTCTATGTGCAGTGCAGGTTCTGAAATACACTGGCACGGGGAATGAATGACCTCATCTGCCAGCCTAGGGTTGCACAGCCCAGAAATTGATTGACCATGAGAACCCACTGGTGCAGTGCCCTCCTCCTTATCTTAACTTGCTGTGTGTTGCAAAGCATACTGACAAGATGATCACAAGGGAAATGAGGCAGCTGTCAGTGAGCATTCTACTCACATATCCAATCCCTCTTTGGCAATGTGTGTGTGATGGATACTGTGATACAGCTTACCTTGAACTGAAGAGAAAGTATTAATTGTGCAGAGAGACCATTACGTATAACCCATAAGTACTAAATTCTAAGTCTGTATCAATGTTTTCCTGCGTGTTTGCTCGAGTGTGTGCTCATGTTTGCAGCAAATAAATGAGACAAATAAATAGACACGTAGAGATACAGATAGACGACAATGTTCTGAAAGACCCATGTTGCTGAGTTGCGTGTCCCGCTCGTCTCTGCAGTGAGCTTATTAAGGCAGCAGATGGAGGACAGATCTCTTTGGATTGGTTTGACAACGACGACAGCCTCGCTCATCCCGACCCCGCCACCAGGCCCACAGTCCTCCTCCTCCCCGGTCTGACCGGCACCAGCCGGGAGTCCTACATCCTGCACATGGTCCAGCAGAGCCGGGATCTGGGCTATAGGTGGGTGGTCTTGGCTGGACACCGTGGCTGAGGTCCAGCGCTGAGCGCACATTCAGGACACAGAATCTCAAAACCGACACTCTGTGTCCTTCATGTTCTAATTTAACATTCATCTAGAAAACCGATATCTTATCTATTCAAAGTCAAAATACCTTCACAGTCATATCAGTATTAACTAAATCTAAAAAAACCTGCCTTCCATGTTTTTGTGGTGATTTTGTAATTTTTATATAATAGCTGCATGAGGGAGACGGGCTTGGGGGTTATTTCAGGCGAATGAAATGCTGATGCCTTTGCTTTACAGTACAAACAGAACGGTCCTCACACAGCTGTGCCTCTCTGAACATCTCATCATATTCTCTCTTCTATTTTTTTCAGTAAGAAACATTTGGGCCACTGGCATTAGTTAGTTCACAGACACAGTGGACTGAAATAACTAGAAATGATCTACCTGTGAGAAGCTGGAACTAGTGATTTTTTCCCCCCATTTATTCTTAAAATTGCTTTTAAGCAGGTGTGGTTGACTTTTGTTGGTAGTTGGCAGTTTGACTTTGTTTCATCCCCTCTTGAATTGTTTCAGTTAAATTAATTAATTAATTAACTATGTGAACTATATATTTAATAGAGTCCATGTTTTGTGTATTTCAGATGCGTGGTATTCAACAACAGAGGGGTTTCTGGTGAAACACTACTGGTAAGAACCTGAAAGTGTCATAGATTTCAATCTGTCATTTCATTTTGTTATGTCCACAGTCAAAAAGACAGATGTACGTGGGGTGTCAGAATGGAAGCAGAATGGAGTTGTCCTTTCCTTAGCTTCAGACAGCTTGTTTGTTGCACACGTGTCACGGAGCCAACAGGGAGCCCGAGCAGACGCCACACAGACAATGTTGTTGCACAGCACGGATTAAGCTGCAAGTCAGATACTGTATTTTAATGCCGATCCACAGAAATATGACCTGGACGAGCACGTGGTGTTCTGACACCTGACTTAATCTGTCCTCTTACACCCGGGTATATTTAGCCAACAAAATGGGCCCGGGCTCTGATAGGATAGCATGCCCGATGTGTTTTATGTTTCCCATTCTGCGTCTGTATATGTGTGGGCTTCGTAACAGAGACGCGTTCTTTACCACCCCTGATCTAATCATACCATCACTACCACACAAAGATCTCATTTGAAGCACAAGTGGTGTTTCATTAAGGGCAGGGATTGCCCACAATCAATCTAATGTTTCTCTTTGTGGGTGTAAATCTGAATCATTGGCTGATCTGTATCCTGCTGCTGCTGCTGCTGCAAAAAAAAAACTATAAATGTGACACTGAAGCAAAATGTCCAGTGTCACTCAGTTTGATTTAAAGCTGTATTCTAGGTCGTATCCAGAGTTTAGTTGGCTCAGCTGTTCTCAGAATTAGAAAAAAACAGAAGCTGGACATTGTAACCTTGGCACCGTGTCAAGAGGTGGTGGTTAGGAGGGAATTTTCTCCCCCACTTCAGAGGGGAATTATATTCTATGCAAATGATTTAGCAATTGTACGCTCCCGTGAGTGTTTTCTCTGTGTCCAGTTAGTGTGAATATCCTCCATTGTTTAAATAGGCCAGTGCTTTAGAATGACCCGCTGTGTGAAAGATGCCCCCTGCCTCAAAAGCTCCACTAAGTGCCTTTTGCCCTCTTTCTGAATCTTGTAAAAAGCCCACTGTCCTGTTGCAGGGTGGAAGTTTATGTCTGCTAAAATACTCCCAGTAATGATCTGTATTTAAATTTTTGCTTTCAATATCAATAAAAACAGGAATTTACTTTGCCCGAGTTTCTGCTTGAATCTCAATGAAGGGCCTTGAAGAATTAACAAACCTCTGGGAATTTAGGGTTTGTCAAGTTATCTGGTTTGTTTTAAAATAAGTAACATGTTCGAGTCTCAAGTTGAAAGGGATTTTGCTAAAAGCATTTGACAGTGTCATTATCACAGTCAGAAATGCATTGATAACATGGTATTTGTCAATATTATCTGGAAAGCGGCTCCTTATTTCACCCTTGGTCTGCAAAAACTGTATATACAGTATATTATGGAGTTAAAATAAATCTCCTCCTCACGCCTTTACACACTTATGGAGTGGAGATGCACTTTGTAAGTCAGTGGAGAAAAACACAGCAGTATTGTAATAGAAATGAGTAATGTTGACATTTCATACATATGTTTGCCAATTAATTGATTGTTTAGTCACTAATCTGTTAAAAAAGTGAAAAAATGGCTGCCCCAGTTTTCCTAAACCTTAAATTTCCCTTATCTAGTTGACTGTGTTAAGTTCTTGATTTGACATAGGATGGTTTTACTCTACAGACTTCAGGGTTAAGGGTCCAGCATGATGTGCTACTCTACCACCCCAGATGGGACTTGAATCCAGAATCCCTGGCTTATGAGGCCAGTGCTTTGTCCATTAGGCCACAGTGAGCCTTCGGAGGAGCTATCACATAGCTGACACTGTGATCCCTTTTATGTTCATTTTCCATGGATGGGGATGGCAGCCGCTGTGTGTGAGTCATGAAAGAGTACAGTCCATGCCTGACAGTGTCCACTCTAACCTACACTGCGGACTAATTGTTGTGCCCTTAGCTACTGTATGTTTCCTATCTAAGTCTCACGCCTATCTACCGGCTATCATGCTGTATTTGCAAGATTCTTTTCTTCCAGTGCAATATTTTAAGCTATCACAGTTACCACAGAAACATTATTGCTGCTTTTTATAGATTCATTTCTGACTTTGTCTCATTTTCCCGGGAGTGTAGTGCAGGGCCAGATCATTGTCAAATGATGCTTGCAAGTTTTTGTTATTTGTTTTCCTCATTTGAGCTCAGAGAAACTGGTTAGATACTGTAGGTGGAATATTGTGTGATTTTGGCTGATATCTAGACTAGATGGACCATCACCAAGATTTTTTAAGTTGCCCCAATAAAAATGAAGTAAACAATATTTTGCATTTTAATACAGCATTTTAAAATGTACCTTTTTTCTCACACTAATTGTAATTTTAACCAAGACAGAAACAGCAAGAAAAGAGTGACTGATTGCATTGTCTTCATGTCTCACCCAGACCCCGAGGACCTACTGTGCGGCCAACACAGAGGATCTGGAGACTGTTATTGAGCACATCCAGAGGACCAATGAAGCTGCTCCAATCATGGCTGCCGGAGTTTCCATGGGCGGGTAATGAAGCCACTCACTACCAGCTGACTGGAGAATTCAGTGCAGACAATGATGCTAACAAACCTTAAAGGTGTAAAGGTCAATATCACACATTTGTTGGTGACTCAATGGCAACTAAACCTGCAACTAGTCTGTTATTGGTTAATGCCAAATGCTACCAAAGCGAGGCAAAAGAACTGTTGTATCACTTCATACGTTCAGTGCGTTTTTTTTGTTTTTTTTTACGGCACAGCTTTAATCCCATGAATTGAAGGATTGGTCAGACATTGAACATCTTCCAGACCCTCTCTTTTTCTCAATCTGCCTTTTCCTCCCTCCCATATCCCCATCCAGGATGATGCTGGCCAATTATTTGGGTCGCAAGGGCCGGGAAACGTGCCTGAAAGGTGTCGTAGTCTTCTCAGCGGGCTGGGATGTATTTGAGTGCACCGCTTCGCTGGAAAAACCCCTGGACCGTTTCCTCTTCAACTCCTACCTCACCAGCTGCCTACAAGCCTCTGTGCACAGGTCAGCCAAGGCCAGAGCGGGATTAACACGGCTGCTAACTCACTTCTAGTGCTAGGGGCTAAACATTTCATGAGCCTCAATGACTGTTTTTTTTTTTTTTTTTTTTTTTTTTTTTTTATAGGCTGATTGCACGGTTAGATTTTTTTTTTTTTGCAGTTTTAGGAAAAACTGCTGCTTTTTTTTTAAATTTGTTAGCTGGTAAAGTAAGTACATTTGCAACATTTAGCAATTAAAGGCTCTTAGTGTATTTCAATAACTTTATGATTTTGGGCATGATATAAATGCACAGTACTACTTTTGTAGTAGGTACTTTGAGAGGTGAGCTTGATAGTTATTTCATTAGGTTGTTACAACCTTGTCAGCATCCTCGAGGGATATTTTTGAATCCACATTATTTCAACTAACAGCAGTGGGTGACAGTTTTATTTTTAATCTCCCCTCCAGACACAGACCAGTGCTTGAAAAGTGTTACGACATCGATCATGTCATGAAGGTAGGGATTATTTTCAGTGACACCTGGCTGTGAATGTTAATCTAGTTAAACGAGATGGCCAGAAGTTAATCACATTACTCGACCCACCACAGGCAAAGACCATCCGAGAGTTTGACGAGAGGTTCACCTCCATAATGTTTGGTTATCCGACCAATGATGACTACTACCGTGACGCCAGTCCTGTCCACAGGCTGAAATCTGTGCAGGTGCCAATGCTGTGTCTGAACGCTGCTGACGATGTTTTCTCTCCATCTCATGGTGAGTCCCAGACATGCTCTGTGATCATAACTACTATTGATGTATACATATACATAGTATGTATATCCAGTATGCACTGGCTGTCGGTGCAAATAGTTTTAGAAATAGAAACTAGTCCACAAAAACGGAAAAGAAAGAAAGAAAATGAATGCTTTGTTTCCTTTGCAGCCATCCCAGTGGAGGCGGTGAAGCAGAATCCCAACCTAGCCCTGCTTATTACCTGTCATGGGGGCCATATTGGCTTCCTCGAGGGCCTGTGGCCTCGACAGAGCACTTACATGGACCGTGTCTTCAAGCAGTTTGCTAAGGCGGTCATTGAACAAGGCGGCCGACTCAAAGACCTTTCCTGATAAGTGAACTTATCAAAGTGTTCCTCTAGTTTTACTTCCTCTATCTTCTTCCTTTCTTCTTTCATGCCTTTCATCCATCTTTCCTTGCTGCATTCCATCCTTCATTCCTTCCATTTCTAATTCCATCCTACGTTCTTTCCTCTGACCTTTTTCCCTTTTTCATTCCTCCATCCCTCCTTGCTGCATTCCAGCCTTCCTTTATTCTCTCCCTCTTTACCGAATCTGATTCTTCCTTTTTCCTCCCTTCCTTTGACTATCTTTTATCTTGGCCTTCATTTATTCCGTCCAAGTTTCCCTCCACAAGCAAAAAAAAAACAAAAAACAAAAAAACTTTCTCATCAAGGGCACATCTTATTGAATGCAGCATTTGTGTTGCAGTCAACATTCATTCATCTATTCCATAGTTAAAGAGTCATTGTTTGTAGTCATGCTCTCAATGGCATGCATATTCAAAAAAACAAGCATAGCTGAATCTGTGCCCATCTGGTTTAGTTGCATTGGCTAGCTAAAAAAAAAAAAGTGATTTCCTTGTGCAATCATCGTTTTCATTTGAAGTTAACACAAGTACTGTGCATGAAAAATTCAGTCATCTTTACTCATCAAATATCCTTTAGTTCAGTTATCAGTAGGATTTTAGCCCTCAGGGATTTTCTTTATTTCTCATATTTCTCACTCATATTTCTTTTCTTCCTGTGTTCTATGTTTTTGTCGCTCATTCTCCTTCAGTTTGTATTTTCTTCATTTAAAGGTTGCCACTTATCACTTTACACATAGTAATTCTTTTTTTTTTCCCCTCTTCTTTAAAGGAACAGTTCAACGTTTTTGTGAAATATACCTTTTTTTGTTTTCCTGCCAAGAATTAAATGAGTAGATTTCTACCACTGTCATTTCTGTCAGACAGCAGCCCATTATCTTAGCTTATTTTAGCTTAGCTTAAAGACTGGAATCAGGGGGAAACAGATAGCTTGGCGTTGCCCAAAGATAAAAAAGATATATAAAGATAATAAAAAAAAATCCTATCAAAACTTGTCGGTGGGTTTAGTTAATGTTGGACAGAGCTGGGCTAGCTGTTGACTGTTTTCTCTATCTATGCTAAAATAAGCTAAACAAATGCATCATATTTGACAGACTGACAGGAAAGAGGTATCAATACTCCCGTTTAATTTTTTTTTTTCAAGAAAGCACATTTTCCAAAATCGTGAACAATTTCTTTCCTTAAACTTCTGCATGCACTTTTATTTTCACACATTCTACCTTTACGCACACCAAATAGTCCTAGAAATGTATAATATGGAGAGAAATTCATTAATGACAAGGAATGTGAAATTGCACTATTTTAGTTGTAACTACCATGCCTCTAATTCCTTAATGCAAGGTACTTCATTTCATTCGATATATGAAAGTATATCCCAAAGGCTGGGCAGAGAACTATATAAATTCCACGAAAATGTTGTTGGACAGATCTGTTAGTAAGTCTGAGGGTGCTAGATACAGTGATGTGAATGAAGTAATGCACATAGGAAGACAGAGAGTGTATATGTTGGCTGTTCAAAGTGGTGAGTGCTGCTTTACGAGATGCATAGTATCGCTAATGGAACCTGGCTGCCAGTCTTTTTTTCTTTTTTTCTTTTTTTTTTTGCCAACAATGATCAAGCGGCTGGCTACCGTGTATGAGTTGGCATCGATGAAACAAGCAGACCTGACTGGAGGCCAGGCTTTCAGTAATGCGCTGCATGAGGGATTTTTGACTTCCTGTTCCTGTGGAATTTTGGTGTCTGTTTGTTCTGCCAAGTGTCCATTGAGTAGCATGTGTCTCATCAACATCATCATGTCCTGAACCTTAACATCACCTCGTAATCTGTAGCACAAAGGACATGTTTGTGTTTGTTTTGTTGTTTTTTTTTTTCATAGGATGCTGCATTTCATTTTGTACACTACATAAGAAAGAAAAAAAAGAATCAACATTCTGTTTAACATGTGCAGCAATAAGATTTTAAATTAAAGAAGTGTCTCTGTAGTATGAGTACTAGTATATGCACATTATCAACATGAGTGTAATATGCTGTATTTAATAAATTATTAAACACAATCTAGGGTCACTTGTCTGTTGCTTGTAATGCATTTTCTCAACAGAGTGTATTTGATTGCTTTCTTTCCTCAGGGATTCACATCTGTGGAGAAATACTGATAAAATCCAGATTTTCTGTTCAGATGCTTGTCAGCTCACACAGGATCTCACCCTCGGTCACAGACTCATCCCCTGAAGGCGAGACATTTGACAGTCTACCACCGGAGCTGCGTGACCAGCGTGTCCCCTCTCACTTTGCAGTATTGGGTTTTCGGTCCCTGGAATTGACTCACTCCGCACTCACAGGCTAAACCGCTGATAGGATATGCATCGCTGCAGTGGTGGATGTGAGCCACCAAAGGCAAACCGTAATCCCCCAGCACTCCACTTACCTTCACCCCCCCCCCCCCTCCCCAATAAGCACACAGACAGATGAGCTTTGATTTTAGCTAGATGGTTTATGGAAGTCTGGGAGTAATTAGAGTAGACTGTCCAGAGGGATGAATGATTTACTCTTGGTTACCATCCATGAAAATTGATATTAATTTGCAGGAATCCCTCTATTATAAATGTCACTGATATCTCTGCCATGCACTGCACAACTGTATAATTATAGATCAGTAAGCAAGCAGTGATGTGTTACGATGATAAAAACGAAAGTAGTATCAGTGATGTGTTAATCATGTGTTTAAAAGTAGTTTAATGTTAAATACTGCATTGCCTAAGGACTCAATATCTGAATGAAATCGGTCAGAGGGAATTATCAAGAGACATTTTCTCTTTTTCCTTCAAAGCATTTGTTGAAATATCAGAGTGCAAATCAATCTAGGAAACTGTGCACATGTTGTATGTTTGTTGTCATAAAACACCCAATTAACCCTTTGACCTCTTTGTACGCATTGAACACATGAATCACTTTAGGACATCCAAAATCTTTAGAGACAAATCTCTCTTGAGCTTTGTACACAATATCTTTCTACTTTCCCTTAAGAGCAATTATAAGGTGCAAGAATCAGCATGCCAGCCACCTTGCCCTCTCTTCCTTATCCTTTCCTGACAGCAGCTGGCTGAAAATAGCCTTGTGTTATATCACACAGGGGCTGTAGGTTGATGGAAAGTGTGCTCTAATATTACCTTGCAGGAGCTGAAATAGGACTGTCCCTGGACCAACAATGCCCCTGTGCCCTCACAGTGAAGCCATAGAAGATCCTAGCATCCATTATGAAGCCATATCTGCCCTTGATAGTGGTATGGGTCATTGTGTATGGTCACATCATGGTTACAGAGGTGTTGGGGAGAGAAGAGATGATGCCTAGGAAATGAGCAAGGGGCCTGGGGTTTTACCCTTTAGCAGTATAAAAAGATCTGGGATTGAATGCAGAGGAGAGAGTGAGAGGATTATTAATCACAGGCCGGAGACAGGGCTGCACATGCATTTCAACAACACTTTCTAAGTTTTGCATTAATGCACTTGCAATGTCCTTAAAATACTGAGTGGATACACAGGAAGGACAATGAAATAAAGCCAAAAATCCGAGTTTAAAGGGGCACTCCACCAATTTTACACAAGGAATTTTCCAAGATTTGGGAGACGCACAAAAAGAGTCACACTAATCAAGGAGATATCTCCTTTAATATGCTCAGGGTTTGATGTTTTGGCAGCGTCTTCGTGCAATCACGCTTCAGTTTCGTGGTTGGATCCCTGTGGTTTGCCTGACTAAAACAAACCAAAAACATAACTACACATACCCAGGGCTGTAAACAGATTATACAAGCAAACAATCATTAATGTGAACTGTAACAAACAGTTTGGAGCCTATTAACCTTTTTGTGCTTTGGCTTTTGACTTTGGACACCCCAGTATCCTCTTTTGGTCTTTGGTTGAGTGCAATGTTTTTACTTGTACAAAATGAAGTTAAACAGTAAATATAGTAGTATATTATCCACAAATAGTAAAAGTCAGGACATGTTGGTATCTGTGATTTTGGTTTTGATGATATATTCTTATTTGTCTATATTAAATCACTACCATGTGTATTAAACCAGTCAACAATTGTATCAGAGGCTCTGTGCCTCACCACAATCCATGTTCTCATGTCTTTTTAGAGTTGCAAACAAATAAAGCTCCCCAGGGACTATATTAGTGCAACCACAAAAACCCTAACCCACATCAGTTCCTCCATTAATCAATTAAGTATATAACAACAAAGGGGAAAAATTTAATGATGTTATGTCAAGTGACAATCTATTTTTTAGTCCTTTGGAAATATCATTTTACACAAATTTTACACATTTAAGGATGTTGACTAGATGTTAAAATACATTTCTGAGAGCAGAAACCTTTGTTTGCACAACTTGAAAAATTCTCGGGGCTAAATATGGAACACTTGGACATTAGGGTCTATTTTTAGTACAGTTCTGCTGTTATGGTTTTTAGAAAATTAAAAAATAAAAACCCACACACAAATGAATTTAGTCATTTTTATTACATTCATAAATTTTCAACAACAATCACATGGCTCTAATGTCATATGTTCACGCTCACAACCACAATGGTAAACATGAGGTAGATTACCCAGAGACTAAGGCTACCAATGGGCTGTACATGGTTATCAAACACATTTCAGTGAAGATTGTGAGAGCAAGTTGCATATTAAGTGTTAAATTATCAAAAAGACTCATTGTATTGACCATTGGAGTTTGACAAAAATGTTTTGATCACCAGTCTCATAAATGGAGCAATTCTGGGGGATTGGGGAACTTAATTTAATTATTTTGCTCATATGGAAATATATATATATATATTTTCTGCTGGCAACTTGTATAGTGCAAGTTCACATTTTTCCTACCCCCAATGACATTCAGTAAATTTAAGAATCATTCGTTTGGGTCTTGTGCAAAGCCTTCATGGATGGTTTTGAAAAGGACACACTCCCTTGGTTTAAGCGAGCTCAGCATGCAATCAAATATTACATTTCAATATGATTATCAGTCCAAAATACTTGTCAAATAAATAAGAATCCCTCATGGACCTGATTTTCATTTTCAATAAAAATCCAACACAAGAACAGGAAGGGATACAGACATATGGTTAAGGACACATCTAGGTAGATTCTTCTTGCCTTTGCAACACAAAATAAAATGCAGAAAGACATTATGACCAAAATATACGGGCAAAAGTTACACAAGACTAAAAAACATCAGTAACCCTCAGTGGTTAAGGTGATGATACAATATATTAATAATGTAAACAAAGCTTTAAACAGTACAGTAGTCCAAAATCCAATTATTCCATCTTGCTTCACTCTGACAAACATTTCTTCTCCTCACAGTTAAATGGTTTTTCCATTCTCATTGGTCCGAAAAATGCGTGACTCGAAAAGGGACTGCATGAAGCGTCACTTAAGGCATATTCTTTGGACAACCCTGTGCAGAAAAATATAAAAACATTCGACTTTCAAGTATAGAAATTGACCTGGTCAGGTGCTTCTGACAGTGTTTAGCCTTTTCTTTGATTACCCTTTGTTTTCGAGGGAGAACGAGTTTAAGGTGGATGATAGCGATCATAGAAGTCCTAATCAGTCTCAGAGCATTAAAACAGGTGGAGAAATCCTTCAGGCACTGTCAGTGGCAGGATATTTGGTGGCGAGGAGGCTTGCTTATTGTGCTGCATTTACTGACTTAATGTGATTCTTCTTAAAATACCCAGTATTTAAGCCAGTATATGTGTCTGATTGGCTGTAAAAATAAAACCCTATTGCAAGTCATCTGAGATGAGGAGAACAGACCTGCTTCATAGTTTTATGTTCAAGCCATTTTCTTTCTTAGCTGTGAAAATATTCTTTGGGTCAAATCATGATAAAAATCAATCTGGAAACTACTACCACAGCTCTTTGTCCAGGGGATTATCAATGCCATATAAATATTTTAAAAGTAAAAGAGGGAGAGAGTTTAAATTTGCCTAATAGACATTTATGGTTTAAGTCCATCTGGTGTTACAGTAGAAGTTATGCTACTCAATATGCTAGAAATCCAATGCAAACCAACATGTATGTTTATATTTGTTTCATGTAATGAGCTGACTTTTAATAGGCGCTGAGCTTTGAGAGGCGAAGCAGGTGGAGAAGAGACAAAGAAAGCGAAGGAAAAAAGGCAAGGTGCAGCTGAGGATGTCTTTGGTTCCAGCAAACATTAAAGCCAAAAATAGACAGTGAATGGGGAGAAAGCTTTACCCCTTTAAGCTACGACCCTTGGATATCTTTTAAAAACCCTGAGATAAATGTGTATGTCTAGGATCAGACATACTGCGGTCACAGTCCACGTACACTTACAATCTTCAAATAGTCACATTATCAAACGGAGAGCGTCCATTTTTGCCAAGTACGACAACAAAACAAATTAGGGTGAGTTGCAGCTGTGCTTTTCTTTTCCCGCAGAAAAGTGTTTTTCAGTAGAACACGAGCTGACGTGGAGACAAGCCCAGCAACAAGAAAGAGTTTAAGACATGCACTGATCCCCTAAAGAGGTAGGTATAGTGAACTGTGGTAGTACAGGTGAAGAAAAGTCACATTAGGTGGCCCACGTGTCCACTTGCGCTCCAGCATTTCCTCTCTGACCTTACAGTGGGATGCCAAGAATTGTGATTGCTGGCTGGTTTGGAATCAAGTCTACTCTATTTCTGGTTGTGCTTCTGCAGCAGAGCAGTTACAGACTTGGAGCAGTCACAGGTTCATACATGGCGGCCAGTCAGAAAGTAGAGGGGCCGGTCCTCGGTGCAGTTGGCCGTCTGAAACTCGTCGCGCAGCCGGAACTGCCACTCGTCCTCCAGCTCCAGTCGGACAATGGTCTGACGCAGAGAACTTCGGTCCTGGCAGATCACACAGAGGGTGGCACCTGTGGACACGGTCAGCATCAAAACTTTGATCAGAAAGTGTAGATCAAAACAAGAATAGTAGTCTAAAAGCTTCCATGCCCTTATGTTGCTTCTAAACTTCCCACAACACAGTCACATACCACACATAGCATTGTGATGTTTGACAATTGAAACAGATGATGTAACAAGCGACGATCAATTACAACCGCTCTAATACGTCACCTTTGAGGAAGCGGAATTTCTTGAGGAGTCCAGAGACGACAAAGGAGTCACAGAGGTAAAGCAGCAAGCCACTGAACACCAGGCCCTGATGGTTCAGGTTGGTGGAGTGTGGACGAGAGTTTATGTAGCACACAGAAATCTGTGGCAGAAGATGACACAAGTTAAGCTTTGCTAACCCCACTCAGGCAAACCACAGGAAACATGAAGTACATATATCAACATGTTGGAATTATTGAAATAATCCTTACATAAACTTTAATAAGCTCTGTGGGGGGCTATCGAGGCATCTTAACAGGGAAAATAAACTTGCTTCGAATAAATAATCATGAAACTGTGCATGATGATTTATTTCTATTCTAGGAGGAAACTTAAACACGCAAGAAATGTGTCTGGGTGTGCAGATAATGACGTGCAGAGTGCGTAGACTGTTTACACCTCATCTGCACAAATATGCATTGTTGGCATTTATTGTTTGCACATGTGCGTGAATGCAGGTCAGAAAGTCCTTGAGCAAAACAGATGGTGAGATCATGCAACATGCTTCTCTGTGGGTTGAGAAAATTAAACAAACTTTAGGCCTATTAGAACATTTGAAATACACTCAGTCAGCAGATTTTTGTAAGAATGATTCCCCTAAAACCGTTGTTCAAATATATGAAATTCAGCATGTGCCTTCTATCCCAGAAGAGACGAGTCTGGCTGTTAAGTCTTCCTGTAGGTTTAAGTTGCAGGAAGGATGCAAATAGTCTCCTCTCTTGCTTTCAACTGCAATCTCCTGGGAGCTCTTACCTCCGGGCTGATGTTGAGGTAGCTGTCAATGGACAGAACTGGGTTGTTTCTGTTTTGAACAGCCTTTGGAAACAGTCTGTGGCTGCAGCTCTGCAGGAACCTTTCCAGCAGAAACTGGGCTGGGGCATCTAGGAAGGTCTGCTCACTGTCTGGGGCACAAACATACTGGGATGGGCTGATGGGAGCGGGGTTTTCTATTTCCTGGAGACAGAACAAGGGAGTTTTGTGGCAGATGCTTTTTCATATTGTCAGAGGACAAAATTAATTTAACATTTTATGAAAAAAGCCCCTACCATGAGTTTAGGTTTGACCAGGAAGTCTTTGCTTCCCCCAGTTGGAATGTGTTTCTTCATCAGGCTGAAATAGTTGAAGCGACAAAGCAGCAGCCCACTACTGTTCACTCTCAGATTGAAGTCCACCTCTTCACAGCTGTACCTGCATAAAACAGCAACGGCAAAAATGTCAAGATGCTGCACACATCAGTACATTTGTGAGGCACAAAGACACAATCTTATGCTCACTTACCGGTTAAGGTCGTACTGGACATTCTGCGTCAAGTCCACATTGAGCATGACAAAGTCGTGGAGATGACAGCAGCTGAAGGGGTGGCTGGGAGTCTTGCGAGCCAGGCGGCTGCTCCACTTGCGAGTTCCGCACATTGCGTAAAGGGAGATCTTCGGTGTGGTTTCCATGTGCTGCAGCACCGTCTTCAGAGACACGTTGGTGAAGGCTGAACCTCCTTCTGATGTCTCACTGAAAGTCAGAGCACAAACATGAAAATGTTTTTATTTTTGGGAAAATACAGTTTAAAAATGTTGATTTTATTCATTCATTGAATAATTAGGAAGCTTAATTATAAACTTTTCTGTATTTTTTGACAATGAAAAACAGTTTATGTGAATAATTCTCACACTACATGGTCAGTGACTCAATTAGTACCTTCCATCTGATGACTGGTGGACGTTCCACAGCACGCAGGAGTCGTCCATCATGACAATGAAAGGCCATACATCTTGCCTCTTGACACCTTGTTCCTCCAGTCGGTTTCTCTCCAGCTCCAGGTTATGGTATGACAGCTCTTTGATCATGAAGCGAGCAGCGCCTTAAGCAGACAGGGACACGTGTCAATTTTTCATTTATTACTTTCTCAAAAATGTTACACCTACACTGCCCTCCAACCAAAACACTGTGAGGTAGGTACACAGGACAACACAGGAGCAGTGCATATTGAAAACTCTGGACATTAAATTTGCATAGTGTGTGTAGTGGATGCATTGCAAATTTACAAGTGAACTCTTCCAGTTCAGAAGAGGCTGTAAATCAGCGCTGTGAGGTACTGAGCATAAATATATACAGTACAAGCTAGGTATACTGGGCAGATATATTGCATGTGGCCACGTTGACACTGAGGGTCATGCTAAGACAAAGAACAAGGGTCTTTTCAACTCACTGATCCACTTATCTGAGAGCATTTTAGTTTGGTTACACCCATTTCAGACAGGCTATACACCTGCTTTCGTACAAATCAGACTATTGCACTGTGTATGATAATTCTCTGCAGTTGGCTGAGACAATGTTTAACTTTTTCCCTAGTATAAACATCCCATAAAATGTGACGGCAATAAATGTATGACCTTGTAAGATCACTGTAATAAATCTCACTATAAGCAGAGAAACAAGATGCACAGGTGACAGCCTTAAGGGTACACAGTAGAGGTTTTGGCCATGAGCAGAGCTATAGTGCAATGTGTTTGTGAGTATGTATACTTTAAGTTTGGATTATGCACATGCAAGAAACTGCAGATGCAAATATGCAAAATTTTCAATTTTCAAGTCACAAACACTGAATGTAAACAGATACTAAACTAAAATGTTTACAAGAAAATTTTTGACTCCTGTTTATAAAAACAGCAAAACATTGGAGAGATCTAGTTTATTGTGTTTATGTGATCATAAGTGCTGGAAGTTTATTTTACTTTCATTAAAGCAACTTGCACTTACAATGTCTATGTGATTATAGCATCTTTCAATCAATCCTTGCTGATTGTAGTAAAATGATGCCCAGCCACCACACTGAAACCATTCATAAAGAATTCAGTGCTCACAGTTCAGCTATTTCAGTTCAGCTAAACCAGTAAGTTGCTCACCAACTCCAGCGTTGTTGAACATAGCCGGCAGGACGAGCAGGATGTGGTTGGGCCAGTACTTCCTGTAGTGGGGCATCTCAAATTGTTTAACCACCAGAATGTGCACATGCATGGCACCCTCCGTGGCATGAAAAATGTTGAGCAGCCCGTGCTCTTGGTGTCCTGTAGTCGGCGTAAAGATCGGACTCTTTAACAGATCAGGGTCCTGGAGACAGACACAGACAGAGAGAAAGAATGAAAAGTCACATTGTGAGTCAGCTGAGATAAACACAGCAGGATGGATCAAAGGATTTATTTTCTATTTCTATTTCTATTTAGAGCGACAAATAAGCTAAACCTCTCTTTAGATATATACTTACCTGCTCACTAAAACATCTGTGTACTTATTTGTATATACAAGGAGGGAGCGGTGAACGCACCTTGCTGGAGACCAGAGGCAGTCGCATGCTCTCCAGGTGGCTGCCCTGCTGACTGAAGATAAAGTGCTGCTCCTTGGCTTTGGGAATGACAAACTGGAGCTGGACCTCCTCCCCCAGCATGGAGGAGCAGAAGGTGAAAGCATGAAAGGTGCACTCTGACAGCTGCAACACACACACACGCGCGCGCGTGCACACATATGCATTATTTACACAGAGATCAGCATTACACATGACTCCAGAGAGTAAAAAGCTTCCATGTGCCAAAGTATTTTAACAGTTCAGGATTTGCATGCATCTATAAGCCTGCAGCAAGGCAGCAGTTGAGTATCTCCCATGTTTCTATATTGCATTCACCTGCGACGCTGGGCTGGCTTCACAGTAGTGGTGACACTGTTCACAGTGATGAAAGGCATTGTGGGCGGCAAACCTGCTCAGGCGTATTGACTTGGTCTCTCGTTTGGCTGGTGTTGGGCTCTCTTCTTCCAGCTTAAAATCTGAATATAAACCAAACATATTCACGTGTGTTTAAGTTAATATTAAATTAGGACCCATTTGTATTTACAAAGGCAAAACGTTTAACGCTATGGACGCTGCTATTGAGCTTTGGCATATTTCCGCTGACCTTTTATGAACTTTGGCATCTTGTCTGAGAAAACTGGGCTGGCCTTCCTGAACTTAGGGTCTCGGGGGTAGGAGTCAAAGGGCAGCTTTCGAATATCCTCAATGTCAGGCCACTTGGCATTTACTGGAGTTGTAACCTCTGATGTTTCTGAAAATGAGAAAAACGTGAAAGGATTAGACCCAAAACTGAATCCCTATCATGAGAGACACTCTATCACTAGTTTCCATTTCCATTTGTTGCAAAGTCAAAATAAGTGAAAAACAGGACATCTCAACAATCCTCACCCTCCTCCTCTTCCTCTTCCTCATCATAGACATCAACCTCCAAAAGTCTGATGAGCATCCGAAACAGGAGACGGAGAAACTGCAGGTAGGCACCAGTTTTCCCCACCTAGCAAAGGACAAAATAACAGAGTAGTAGAGAATCATTCATCACATCATTATATTCTTTTTTCCAACTGTGAAGAGCTGATATTTTTAATTTGAGAGTAGCTATATATTCAGTCACATGATGCAGGGGATGAAGCACTTGTGTTTTGCTACCTGTGGGGGCCCACTGAGCAACAAGCGTCGTGGATGTGGCACAGGTGGAGCCTCGTGGTCGGCATGATGCTGCCTGGTGATGGTCCACTGGCGGTAGTACATGCTCTGCTCTGCCCCCTGCAGATTGTGAGTGATCAGGGGCCTCAGCGGGCTGCTCCAGGCCACATCGGCATGAGGCAGCAGGGAGAAGGAGCTCAGCTGACTGCCCGACTCTCCCGCCAAAAGGTTGTACGCCGCTCGGGACATGATGACCGTCCGTGGTGAAACTCGAGTGGGCTTAAAGTCTTGGCCGCACTGCGTGGACTGGCTGGGCCTCTGGTTAGAGGAAGACGATGGGGAGGGGGACGAAGAAGAAGAACCAGAGTAAAGGGAGGGAGGGGCCTTGGTGGCTTTGGGGGGGTTCGACGAGAGGTGGCTTCCCACAGAATCACACTCTTGCTTGAACCCTTGTGTCACCGTGCCCACGTCTGACATGGTGGCTTCAGGGGGGCAGGTGGAAGTGGAGGGTTTCTGAAAAGAGTCTGCAACATCAGATGAACTGACCCCGTTCTCTGCCAAAGAACCTGAGTGAAGACATGAAGAAAGTCAATGTGCTGTAAAACCCTCCAGCATATTTCCCTGTTGAATATAATATAAAAAGCAGACTCATTGTAATTGCTGTGTTTGTGTCTTTACGCTTAAGATCAAGTATCTCTGTGAGGTTGGGGACTGACCTGAAGTTCTGGTAGCAGCGCTGCCGTTGCTCTGAGGTCTTTCCAGCTCATCTCCGTCGTTCAGGCTGGTGGAGGCCTTCTCTCCGTCTGATTCTCGAGGGGCCGCGGTCTTCTTGGGCTCATGTACCACACCCATGGACACATAGGTGCAGGCCAGACCCACCTCCTGCTCCAGGGCTGTACGCGTCAGATAGCTGGAGTCTATCAGACGCAGGTCACTGTATTTCAGAGACCTTGAGGAGTGCAAGCACAGAGAACAAGATCGGTCATGTATTTTGTTCTAGATATTGTATATTTCCATGTTTTCTCCAACAGACCTTTAATTTTGAAAATACATAACCAAAAGGTTACTATATGCTATGCTACTTTAAATTTACCAATGCTGACACAACACCAATACACAACAAAGGACTGACACACTAGGTGCTTCACAAAAAGTAACAGGACCTCTCTTGCAGAGAAGATAAGATACGCCATGGGAATGTAGACGTGTAAAACAACACTTGGATAAACAAAAGACAAAGCAACAGCACACCAAGAGCAATAATAGATGACTTAAAGGGAATAGCACTACATCCTCCATGAGAGAATCTGATACGTTGCCATGTTTTATGAGTAGTGTGAGGTGTTTTGTGAGGCATGAGACTACCTGGGGAAAGTCTCTCCAAGAGGGTCTTTCCCTGTTAGGATGACGATACATGGCAGCCCTTCCAGATCCTCGTAGGTGTGCGGCACCCAGTCTTCATTCTCACAGCCCCTCCACGCCTGCAGCAAAACACAAAAGATAATTAGTGCATAACGTTAACTGTTGCATTTACTTTAATATGCAGATATTCTAACTTTATTAAACAATGTAATACATTTAGTAATCTTTACTAAAAGGTGAACAAGGCAAACTGTTAAGAAGAGCTAAAAATATTGTGTAAATACACGATCTGACATTAAACCGCAGTTTATTTCAAATCCTAGCATCTGTTCAAACATTTATGCACTTCAGTGTTTCACTTATGGATCTCATTTTCCTAACACATCTTACTTGAATAAACACATCTTGCTTGAATAGAGTCACTTTTATAAATATTTCAAATATCAGAACTAGCAGAGAGGACATTGAAAAGAAATGATAAAAGTGTTCATGTTGTTCTCACCCTGAGGCGGCTAGTGAAGTTTCTGGGCAGGTTGAGTTCAGAGGCGGGACTTCCCAGCAGCACAGCAAAGCACAACTGTAGCCCCAGTTTATCCCTCACGTCCTCCAGCCGTTCCCGGGCCAGCATTGCTAGCTGTAGCGAGGGAACGCGGACCAGCAGCATGTGGCCCCGGCCCTGGGAGCCCTGTCTGTTTGGAGCATTGATCAGGTCCTCCACCATGGCCAGAGTCTCTGGCGTTATGTGGTCTCTCAGAGACGGGGAAGAGGTCAGGGCCATCATTGCCTCAGTGTACTGCTGAATCAGCAGGTAGCTGCGGATCACCATGCTGTGTAGGTGAGGATGTCTGGGGTAATAAATAACAGAGGTTTTTTTTTTTATTATTATTGTGACCTTTTCAGGTGATTATATTTCTTATTTATATTTCCTATGATCACAATGATAATTTTGACAGGTTTGACACAGGTTCAAGTTTCTGGAAATGACTGAAGCTCCTTAAATTCACACCCAGTGTTATTTGACAAAAGTCAAGCAACGTAAAAGATTTACTGTTAGGGGATTCTCAGTCTTCACCACATACTGACCTTTCCAGGAGAGTGTGGACCATCTTCTCAAATGCATCATCACAGCGCAGAATGGGGCTGGCCACGCCCCACTGCAGGGAGCTGCTGTAATCCCTGAGGCCAAAGTAAACCAACTCATTGGGAGACTGCTCCCCCTGCTGGAGGAAAAGCAGACATGGCTGAGTGTCCGTGGTAAATTACTGCACCCATTAAGAACGTGTCATGCTCTCTTTTCAGCCCAGTTTGTGCAAGAAATGTTTTTTCTCCTTTCCTAATTGTCTCATGAACCTTCAGCTTTGTGTGATTTGTTTTGGAACAACAATTGTGTTACTGTAAATCTGTTCAGTATAAAATTAATAAGTAATACAGAGACACAATAACACTCTTCTGTTGCAGCGAAATACAAACCAAATTTGTGTCTATTGTTGAATATTATATTAATTAATAATGAACAATTGTGACAATGTCATGCATTATATATAAATAATTGCAATTTCCTGTAAAATGAATTAAAACCATATCTAATATCTATTTTAAAGATTCAATGGCACTTTATGGTTATAACACAAAAGATCAGCAACAGAAATATAGACAAAAGTATGATAAATATAAATCTCATTTACGATGTCAAGCTACAATGAAGATTCAGTCCAACCTTCCCATTAATGTAAGTACATTGTCCTTCACCAGGTGGAGTAGCTTCATGACTACAATTACAAACTAGCCACTGTGTAGTGTTGCAATTTGACAACATTGAGAATTACAATGAATTAGATGTCTCTTTATGATTTTTGCGACACCATAACTCTACAGTTTAGCAGTTAGTGTTTACACTTGCATTGACACACTTTAATTGTAGGCTTTCTGAATAAAGCTTCACACTTTATGAGGATCTAGCAGATAAAAAACTTGTAGCTAAATTCTGAAAAAAAACAAAACAAAACCTTGAGTTCCTTCAATGAAACTGCGAATGACATAATTAATTAGGCCCAGAAGGAATTAGGATTTCCTTAAGGGGTGAATTGAAGCTATTTTTAAAAATATGCTCACCATTTATTTCTTTTCTCACATAACACACAAAGTGAACAAACTACTACTAGTGCAGGGCACTCCCCCTCTCCCCTACCCTCCACCCCCCACACCCCCACCCTCCCC
>CM076662.1:14091621-14107657 GCA_038496675.1 Rachycentron canadum | reverse complement strand
ACCCCCACCCTCCCCTACCCACCCCACTTCCAATAAAAAATTTGATACAAAGCTTCTCGGGTGTAAAAATAAAAGTACTTACCAGGCTTTTGTTGGAGGGCCAGTGAACTTCGTTGTGGGTGCTGATGCGGGACTGGCGGGTCTGCAGTGTGTATGGGAAACAGCTGACCTGCAGGACCAACAGGTTCATGGCATCTAGGACCTCCTGGCAGTTCACCACCCGGTCAGCCAGACCCTGCAGCTCCCCATGGCACACAGAGCCGGACAGGGCACTGGACAGAGAATGTTTGAAAGCTGTGACGGTTATTTTAGATTATATATAAATAATTGCCACCATAGCTGTTAACAATTAACAAATAACAACGCGTTTAGGGAGATGCATTTGCTGTTCCAAATGACTAGTGTGTTGTTGGTCATTCCCAAGAAAAATGATCTGAAAAACAGGAAGTGATCTATTATATGTTTCAGGAAATTTGGAATAAACTGAGGGTCTTGGCATGAGCAGCAGTAGAAATATTTAAATAGACCAAAAAAACAAATAAAAAAAAAAACAAAAAAAACAGTGAACCTGCCAGATCTGGCAAGATTCAAGGTTAAAGATTTTCTATATTTGTTTTCACTTGCTTGCAGCTGTTTTCCCCTCTCCACTTTAATCATAGTATTAATGGGACAAGGCCACATTTTTCAGCCACAACAACTCATATTTTCACACAGCAAAATATCTTCATAATCTTTAAGAGTGACTTCAGCGTACCTGGTGAGGTCGACGTGCGAGTTGTCATGAATGAGAACAAACAGGGTGTAGGGGTTCTGTTTGACTTTCTTCATGAAGGCCTCCATCTTGACATGAACGTCACCATCCAGACGCACCACGTACTTGTCTGATTTCTGATGGGCTGAGGAGAAGTCCTCGATTCCCAGGTCCACAAGCACTCCTGAGCAAAAAAAAAAAAAGAAATCAGGCTCAACATTTTATTTTAACCACAACCTATTGAAACAACACTGAAACCCTGAGGATTTTAGCAGGTGGATAATTCTTCCTTGAACATTTATTAATATTTTTGCTGTTGGACACAAACCTGATTGCCGGATTCGCTGTGCCGTTTGGTGTACCAGAATATGAGAGGGCGGGACCAAAACAAGAAAGTCCACTTTACAGAAGCGCCCCAAGTCGAGGTTCTGGGTCCCTGAGTCAGCGATGGAGCAGACTTGAGAGAGAAGACTTCGTGCCACACTCAGCTGAGTCGGATAGATCTGGAATACCTTAGTTAAGATCTCTGCTACAGGAAAACATGGGAGAAGAAAAAAACTATTTAGATCATATGGTCATTGAAATTATGTGCAACAAAATAAGAATTAGCTCAAGAATTTAAGACGTGGAAAATTTTACTATAGCAAATAGCAAACATCGGTAGAAATGTATTTTAGTTTATTGGTGGAGAGGTTTCACATTTGCAGCAAAACAGTACAGTTACATTCTACAGCTTTTGACTTAGTGAAACAGGACTATGGTCATGGTCTGGACTTTAGACCCACATGTGCCAGATGCCAGTAAAATGTGGAGTTTCGTTAGCTCACTAAAGGTGTCAGCAACATATTGAGCCATGTTTTGTTTTCTTGGTGTTTACTTTGAGTTTGGTCTTTGCCTCATACTATTCCTCTACTGCACACTCACTTTAAACAACTACAATATATTTGCAGAAAAATACTTAATCTGGATTGAGTGACATGTCACGTATATATAAATATATTGATTGCTTTTGCAGGTAAAATAAAAAAAAATGCCCTAGCTAATGAGCCAAGCAGTTCAGTTTAGGCAGTTTGTTCAATGGAGAGGTCTAACCTCTGTCTGAAGGTGGTGACATGCTGGCAGCCTCCTGAGAGTGGATGTGGTCAGTGACATCTCCCTGAAAGGGCTGGATGACCTGTCCCTTTCGTCGCCGTTGGTATCGCACCAGCTGCTTGTCCAGATTGTCCCCTAAAAACAGCCAATCAGCACAGTTACACATAGACACAGAGTCTGAGGTGTAAGTTCCAGCTGCAACCACACATTCCCTTTAATATTTTGCATAAACACAGAAACAATCAGTTTTTGACGATCTGTGACACCACATGTGTGTTAAATAAACTCACAGAATTTACAGACTGATGTCATTTATTTGTCATTACAATTGAAAGAAATTCTTATATCATATCATTCAAATTTTGCTGTTACCTGACAACAGTTTTGCTGACATCAGACAGGAAACAAGACAAAGGGTGCATGTTTTATGGATGCAGAACTCACCTAGTGAGGTTGTTTTGAAGTGAGACGCCAAGATACTGACTTTCCCTGTGATGAGCTCATAGCTGATTTCTTTCAGAAACTCATTAGTTGTCAGCATGCCTTCAGCTAAGGCCCGTGCTTGGTACTTTCCTGTGTTCAAAAATAGTTTTAGATTTGATGATTGCAAATTCTACATGCAAAGCTTGTTCAGTTTAGTCAAGACAATAAGGTAAAAAAAAGATTCAAATAATTCTGGTATATGGCTGCAAAACTCACCCAAAACAAGCACACAGAACTCGTTGCTGCTCATTTTAGAGGCACATATGATGACCACATAGGTGGGCAGGCACTGCTGGTGGTGAGGACCCTCACTGAGAGAACGCAGTGACTCAGAAATGCCCTCTCCCAGGGAGTTATGGGTAACCACGACCTGGACACTGCCCCCAGAGACGCTGGCTTCCAGTCGAGCCAACCAGGGCAGCTGGGATGGAGAGATGGCAGGACCCCCCGGACAGCACAGCATGGCCTTTAGCACTATCTGCTCCAGCTCCTCCCTCAGTGGAATCTGCTCGGAGCCTGTAGGAAAAATTTTAATATGAAAACAACAAAAACCACTGATGAGTCATTTACTAGAGAGGTGCACCTTAGTTCACCTCAGTCATAATGTACTGGCAGATTTTATGAGGTTATTTGTGTGCCAAAGTTAGATATTTATTTCACCTGGGATTTTTCTTCAATAACAAATGAAAGAGAGAGAGAGAGAGATTGAGTGAAGTTGTGCATGCTCCTTACCTAAACGTGCAAGATACTGTAAAGTCAGCAGAATCATTGTCTCCACACTGAGTAGTTGATTTCTGTTGATGCCCAAAGTCTCCAGGTTTTTCTCTGTCAGCTGGCTGCTCTTATAGCAGCTGACCAGCAGGGGGCTCACCACTATATCCCCCACATTCCCATAGAAATAAGGTAAAGCACCATGCCCTGGAAAGACACACTTTAATTAGCAAAACTGAAACAGATAGGGGCTAGAAATATTTGATAATAATGTATAGGTGGTTCTTCGGAATTGAAATTTTCAGCATAAAACAGGAGCAGATCTCTGAATTGAAGCTCGTACCGATGAGGATGACAGGGCGAACACCTGAAGAGTTGAGTAGGTTGTCTGGTACAATGACCGTCTCTCCGGCGGTGACAGGTTGGGGCTGAATGACTCCAGCTGCTGGCGGCTGAGGAGAAGACACTAACACAGAACCTTGATGGAAATAAAGGAACGACATGTTAATGCTAACATACCTACAAACATACAGTCACATACAGCTGAGCTGCTGCTTAGGTTATACTTCAACACAAGAGTGCTTTTACATTAGTCATAAAATGTTGTTCTCTGATGTATGGAGAGTTTGTGGCAGAAATGTCAAATTTTTGCCACAAACTCTCCATCTCTATCTCCGTGGAGAGGCTTAATGAATCATCTTAACAACCAGAGAACATCGGGGACGTGGTACACAAACCAGAGGGAGGGGACGGGGCATCGCAGTCTATGCTTCAAAACAGCACAAACACCACACACACAGTCAAATTAGCTAAAAAAAAGATGCATGAGACATGAGGGTCAATTTGAGCTCACACTGACCCATCGTGGTGGGGTTCAGAAACTGACCTGGGGAACAAACAATAGGTCGGATAGCTGGAACAGGGACAGCTGTTGGTGGGACTGGCACCAACGAGGAGGGATGCCAGCTCCGGTGGCGCTTCTTTGGAGGGCCAGAGGTCATGGCAGACGAAACTGAATATCAACAAACACAGAAAAGAACAAGAATGATTGTATGACATGTTATTCTTCTAGAAAGGCTAAGTTGGGGATGAGAGAGGGGCTTACCTGGACTGTCTCCTAAGTCGGCTGTGCGATACCCCTGAACCTGGGGCCCTATGGAGACTTGGGAAGGACTCAGTAAGGGAGGACGCCCATCAACACCAAGACCATTAGTTGGCCCATTTACCCTCAGTGCTGTGGGTACTGCAATCACATACAGATGCAGACATTAACACACAACAGACAGTTAAGACTGTGCATTTGAGTGTGCATAGACTCAATAATTGTGGAAACATGACTAAGAGGCTCTGCATAGCTTTGAACTGAATGCATGCTGATGTTTAGCAGGTATGTTGTTTATAATGATCAGTACCTTAGCCTGGAGTGTTAACATGCCAACAATACTGTCAATTAGCACTACACACAAAGTACAGCTGAGGTTGCTGGTAAGTATTTAGTCATAAAACAAATTGGGCTGTGATGCAGTGATGAACCAACCAACGGACCATCACTCCCATCCCTACAGCCATACCACTAATGTGGCTAAAACAATTTTAGTGGCTAATATGTTAAAAAAAATACATAAATAAAATGCACATTTGAAATATTATCACAATTATAACTGCCTGCAGAGAGAGAGCAATACATAAAAATGAGTCAGTACAAACAGTGGCTCTTTGATTTCCAATAGATGATTGTCTATTGCCAATGACCTGATTGGACTTTTTCCAACCTCATATTTATGGTGTATGCAATACACTAAGACATTGATTGGTATGTGTAGCCTTTGCTTGTCAATATCACAACCTTGTAAAGGGGCTAATGGATAGCAAGGCCTTAAAAAGTCATTACAGCATTCCTTCTCCCAGTATTGATTGGTGTGTAAATACTCTATAAGAGCACTCACGTGTGTGTGTGTGTGTATGTGTAAGTTTAAGATGGCCGTAGCAGAGGTTAATCTTGGCTCCATGGTTAGCCACAGCTCCATCTGCGTTATGCTGACCCACGTAAAAAAAAAAAAAAAAAACACCTGTAGCTAAGCAACCCCCATTCAACATAAGGGCAAGGCCATTGAGGTATCACATAAAGGCAAAGGCTTTTCAGCAACTAAATCCTTACAAATGTCACTGTCATAACCTGGATAGGACAAGAAGTATGACTAAAATGTATGTTGTGTATCTTTTTAGTTTATATCATGCATGATATTAAAATTTAATTAAAATTTAACTTATGCAAAAGCCATTGGTGCACTACCTATAGGCAGAGTCTTGTTTCCAGGTGTGGAGGCCAGGGGTTTGAGGAAGCTGCAGTCTCTACTGAGGTCCTGACTCACAAAAAAGACAGAGGATGTTTGTGTTGTTCTAGTGGGTGGAGAATCTAAAAATAAAAACAGAAGTGCAATATTGTATAAGCACATATCGAACTTAAAACCCTCTATTATTCTAATTAGCCATTTGGTTGCCTTTGGGCTTCATGATACTAGGTCACAAACAAATTTCAAGCACTAACAATCTCTTCCCTGTCTGTATCCATTGTTCATTGCATGATACATAAAGACCATTTCTCAGCTTTTCATTAATCATTTTAGGATAAAAATCCTAAAAAGTCATTTGGCTCTGAGACTGAGATGTACATGTTACAGTATCTAACCTCTTGGCTTCCTAAGTGAATGTCAGTGACCTCAGTACCTGAAGCTGGCAGTCAGGCAATTTCAGGCAGGAGTTATCACAACAACAAGCATCACAGCTCAGCTGTCTAACACATTAATGTGCGAGATCTCTGCTGACAGGCAGCTCCCAGGTTCAGAACAAATCAATACCATCAGCCCAGGAGCTTTTTTCAATCAAAGAGGGAGCAGGCAATCTTGTTGTGACAGGTCAGAGAAGAACAACATCTCCTTGAAGAAAGGCAGGATCGTTCTCATAGTCACGATGATCCAGGTTTATGTTACATTACACACTTGCTTTTCAGTCCTTATGACACAGAGTTATAAAGAAGTGGTTTTCTATTAAAAAAAAAAAAAAAAAATGCAACTAACATGTATAACATTGCGCCAACAACTGTTAGTAATAATACAGAACATATATTTAAAAGGTTATTTGGTGTCATAGTCAAATGTCAGTATAATTGGAGCAAAATGGGATGAAATCTGACAAACACAGCCCTCTGTTTATCACTAACTGACTCATTAACAGCTAAACACAGTATCGTGGTTCGAGCGTTACGCTGCACTCACCTCATAAATTTCAGGGCTTAGCCAACATAACTTGTCTCTATGGCAACAACATAAACCTGCGATGACTGTTTCTGGTGAAATATACAGTCTATATTTCCAAATTTCACGCAGGCAAAACATTTTGTATAACTTTGTAGTATCCTGTAACAGACAGGCTGCATTGTGCTATTTAAATGAAAGTGTAATATGAAAAATAAAATAAATAAAAGTATGTGCATCTGTGTTGTGTGCAGTCTCACCTGAAAGGGAAAAGGGAGAGGAGCTGTGTCCACTGGTGCCTCCGTTTTCTTTACTGCTGAGGGAGGAGGACGAGCTGGGTTTTGAGGTTGACGCGTTGCTGGAGAGCTGACGGGTTTTACAGTCTAATAAGGCAAAAAGAGGAAAGACAAAAGGTGTGACATGCTGCATGTAAAAAGCACATGAGGGTGTATCTGCAAAAATGTAATATGCATAAACAATAACCCCAGATTATGTCTTTTTTCTTTTTTTTTAACCTTTCCAGCAGATGAGGGGTCCTTTGCACAGAGCACCCTGAGAATTCTTCACCAGGTAGTATTTTAAGTGCTTCTGCTTCTTGGGCTGGGTGGATAACTTCAGGTTGATGTGGTTCGAAAACTCAGTGAAGTATCTGAATCCCTTTTCACCACAGCCCACACAGTTTCCTGAAAAACCTGCATGTAATAAAAAACCAAAATTACTGTATTATTATTGTGTATGACCGGTACAAGCTAACAACAGAATATATCCAAGATGGCTCTCTGTCTCCTTCACTCTCATCTCAGACCATGGGAACAGACTGACCTAAAAGTGCATTTTTCCCGTTCTCGTCGGGCAAAAAGCGGCGATCTACGGCACAAACCAAGATGTGCTCGGGGACACTGGGGGACTTGGCGCCCACCAGCTCGAAACCTGCTGGGACTTCGATGGGCTCCGTTGCTATGGAGACCAGGCGGAGGTCCTTGCCGGCCTGACAGAACCCTGAGACAGGAGGAGGAAGCAGATGAAAAATAAGGGATGTTAGAGTGGATTTCTGCAGCTATCGGTTCATCTGTTAAGTAATACAAATATCCACATCCTCTGTGATTATTTAATCTTTACAACAAGCTTTCTCTCAGATGGTTTGCACAAGTTTTTGTCCTTTATTATAAGCGTACTGAGATTTTGTCGTCTCAGTTATGAGGCCTGCGATTCTGGGAGATTACCGTCCAGTGTGCAGCAGCCGTCTGGTGCAGGGGCCTGTAGGTAGGGAAGTGGAGGGCTGCTGCTGTCTGAGTCATCGTCGTCTTCCAGCTCCTCCAGATCGTTGGAGGAGTGGCCATTCATGTGCTCGTGGCCTGATGTCTCCCCACTGTGGACGTCGGTCTTCATCTTCATGTCTGAGGGAGATTTTAAATTTAATTTTCGGATTATGGTTTTGGGCAGTAATGTCTTTTTCCTAAAAAAATATCAGTAATTTTAATAACAAATGATTTATGTGGGATTTATGTTGGTTTAGAGGAGCTTATTTTCATTTTCATTGTTATTGAAACCAATGAACTTTATTCATTTCTAGTAAATTTCATTGGAAATGATTATAAAAATATAGGCCCAAAATGAAATGTTGCTGTTAGTTGTTCATTTCAACTTAGACAATTTCATGAAAGCCTAATAAGTCTGAAAATATTAACATTTCATTTACAAGTTCAGTGAACCTGAATTAAATTCTATTAAGCAGAATTTATAAAAAGAAAAGAGAAATCATTCCTAAAATTATAAAACCAGCTCCTGTTTTGCTCTTTGCTGCGAGGACCCTACCTTCCATGTTACCAGAATACGGCTCTGGCTCTAGGTAGAGCTGTGTGAAGATGGGCTGTGGGTCTCCAGTGCTTGAGCGCAGTGAAGCCTCTATTGAGTTATGGAGAACCTCTTCAAATCGGGCAGACTTCAGCTGACCGGCGTATGAATTCCCCATTATCTGTGGGAGCAAAGACGATGCACTGTGATGATGCTGTTCATCTCTATTCGTAAATTAGAGCAGCAGGCTCTAAGACCTGCAGCACAGCAACAGGTGCGCCTGTATCTGTCTGAGGGGTCAGTCGGCCGGATATCATTTTAAATCACACATCAGCTAATGCATGATGCAAATTCTTTAATTATGTCATAAACAATACGTGTTCATCAGCTAGATGCCTCCATATGACTGGTTTTAGTTTAGTTAGATATAAGCTCTTTAGTTGTTGTAGCACCAGTACAACATCAGGCTAATGTCTTTTGTATTATCAGACAATGCTTTACATTATGAAAAGGAGTGAGAGGTTTTGCAATTGAAATGGCTTTGCTAGATCACATAACAGAAATCTGTCCCATGATAATGCAAGAAAAAGATGTTTAATAAACCATATGGTCATATGTTAGAGGACAGATCAGGTATGTAGAAGATGCAGTGTATTCAGTCCGTATCTTCCTCAATTAAGGCCTGTGGTTTATTAGATACCTTTTTCCTACACACACAAACATTTTTCGGTGGCAGTCCAAACATAATGGCCAAGGCCAATGGCTTTTTCCTATTTTTTTTTTTTTTTTTGGATCTTTCTCCGTCTGCCTGTTGTGTCACTCTGTCTGCTCTGCCCCCGTGGCCCCTCCACCCCAAGTGTCCACTCTGGGACATCTGCCGGGGTCGGCTGTGTGGGCCAGGGGTTGGCTGGCTCTCTGGTGGCAGGTGGCAGCTGGACAGACGGCTACGCATGTGGTCTCAAAGAAGAAAGCAAGAGAAAGAGACAGCGAGCAGGATGGGCAGAAAGCATTCCTAATGTGGTGAAAAACAGCACCGACCAATGGTTACGCTACATCATTGTGTCCATTCATCACAACATAGCCCTTCCTACTCAAACAACCATTTTTTTGAGTTTGTCAAAACATGTCACTAGATCTGTTTTCAATACACCAAGCCAACAATCAAGAGTGTTCAAACTGTGTGGGAGGAAAAGTTGAAAAAGAAAATAAAAGGGAGGTTTTGGCTGTTCTCCTGACACATAAGTTTAGCCTGAAATGTTTTCCATCTTTGTCCTTGGACTATATTTGACTGGTAAGGACCAGGGTTGTAGTTCATAAACACTACAACAGCCAAGTGGAGCCCCAGGTTGCAGATGGAAAAAGCTCAGACTTTGTCTGTGTGTGTGTGTGTGTGTGTGTGTGTGTGTGTGTATATATATATATATATATAGCTCTGACTTCAGTAATGCAGCAAAATTGACAAATGCAAAATACTATAGTACTATCATACTACATATGATAAAATAATTGAGGCAATACAAATCATAAATCCCTAAAAAGGTAACAGTTGTAATTTATAATTATTTTTGGTTATTGGTTAATCAGCCAATTTTTTTTGATTGGTAATATTGTCTATAAAATATCCATTCAATCAACCCAAAATGAGGTTACACAACAGTTCAACCAACAGTCTACAATCTAAACACATTCATTTTACCACCATATATGAAAAGCAGCAGCACAGCCTCACATGTTTCAGAGCCAGAACCATTTTTGCATCTATATTTAGATTAATCCAAATCAATCACTTAATTTTCTGTCAAAATTACTAAATTTTAGTCAGAATCTGAGTTGAAATGTAAAACTAACCATGTCTTTAGGAGGTGGGAGCTTGTTTGCACTAATCCAATTCAAGAAAAACTTTGTGGTCATCTGACTGTTAATCAGTGAATTACGCTGTACTAGAGATGCGGTGTCCTTTGCACTGAGTTTTTTTCCCCATCACTAATGTGCAGGGTGTGAATCGAGTTGGAGTTGCCTTTCTTCCCCCTGGTCTCATTTTGCCCACGCCTGGACAGGTTCCAGACCCTGTGTTTACCTAACAACCTTCCTGGGGAGGAATATGACCAACCCGGACAAAAGACAAGATTAACAGTGCCTGACTGTGCTGTCAAAGAGATAAGCAGCTTAACAGAGTGAAGCTACAGTATTTCTTGCTTAACTGATGGAAGAAGCTGGCTGCATTGAGAAACAGGGGTTAAAAAAAAGAAAGGAAAAAAAAGAAAGAAAGAATGAGTGCCTGAGGGTGTTTTTAAGCAGCCGCTGCCTGTTCGATTGTGAAGTCAAAGGAGGCTCCGGAGGCCTCTTTGGCTGTCTGACCCTCAAGCCTCAGAGGACAGGTTTGTCATTAACCTCGCACAGGCCGGAGGTGAACACAGAGAATGACCTTTTATCACCTGCACAACTTAAAAGAGAGCGTAACTGTGGCAGAGGTCGCTTAACGGATGTTTCTGAGGTGTGACTCCGGTGGTTGCTAAGGTCAGTTGTAGAGGCAGAGGGGTATTTCAGGTGAGTCAGCGGCTGCAGCTTGCATGATAGATGAGTGAATTGTGCCGGGGGAGAAGCAGTTTAATGTTCAAAGACGAATGGGCTTAAGGGGGCATTCACGTCAGCAAGTGGCGACTTTAAAAACAGCCTCTCAGCCAGTCAGATGGTCAGTCAAGGCCACTCCACATCTCCTGGGTGGCATCAACAGATTGCATGAATATGACCCCAGGTCAAAATAAGCTAGACTAATCTCCACTCAGTGGATTTGAGAGGACCAAGGCAGAGAAAATATGAGAACACCAGACACTCTGAAGTGAAGGGATAACACACGAATGAGTGGTGTATTCAAAAACAAAAGGTAACTTACGTTGTCAGATTGTTCCCAGACGTGAAGGGACTTGTTCACCTCTGCTACATGCTGGGTCACTACTACTCCACAGAAACTTTCAGCAAAGACTGAATTTCACTCAGCACTTTGAGACCTGAGGGAGGGCAGGGAGATCTCTGATTAATTCACAGACGGCCACTGTCAGTGAGCCAGTTAAACATTTTATATATCCTAAAAGATATGATGCAGCATAGTGAGTTTAATGGCCAGTATGGTCGGATTCACTTCAAATTAAAGGCATAAAATTTAAAGCCAACAACATTCATGTTAGCAAGACAGATTTTGCTTTCAATAAACGTTCCATATGAATCAAACCCCACTAGTTCCAACTGCAAATTCATATAATAGGACTTTTTGAGATACCTGCCTCACACACATTTCTTGAAAAGAAAACAGTGGAAATGTCCATTGGGAGTTTCAGTTTTCAGTGGTAACAAGTAAATTTGATCGTAGGATTGTAAGTTTTTCATTCTAGATAAAAACAATGCTCTGATAATGAACCCTTGCATACAGCCAAAAACCTGTAATGATCCCAGAACCTTATCTGGTTCTGCAGGTCACCACAGTCCAAAAAACTGGCCATTCACAAAATGAATAGGAGCACTTATAGCCACTCAAATGTTGAGGGTCGCTCAAACCATGACATACGTACTTGCTATTAGGAGGCTAAAAAAGATGTTATGTGATACCACGGCCCTGGGGCTATTTTCATGAAACACAATTGGTTGTTTTAGTTGCTGCACTCACTACACACAGTCACTCCCTGAATGGATTTGCCGGTTACTTTGACCCTTTGACAACGTATTGTTTGGCCACTCGGGCTCTGATATAACAGAAGCAAAGTTCCCTCTGAAACACTGACTGTCACAATGTACACAGTCATCACTTCTGATTGTGTGCTGCTCTTCTGTAAGAGGGAGGCTATCCTGGGGTCCAAGTCCTTCAAATAGCAAGTGTGCACAAGCTGGTACAACCTGCATTTACTGACTGGACCTTATTTTGTGAATGATTAGACAGCTTGATACAGCTAATCAAGAGTTAAAGAGGTCAATATGGCAAACAGAAAGCTTTGTGGCTTTGCCTCCTGGGAACCAACATTGTTTACTGCAATTAATAATATATGTTTATCTCAAATTCAACCAAAATGTGCTTTCCAGCTTACACAAGTTCATGCCTTACCATGAGTGTTTCCATAAAGGATGAAATGAAACTCAACCTCAGTTCTCACACTAATTACCTGAGGACCAGAGTCTTGAAATATTTTGATGCTTATCTAGTTGTGAAGGGTAGACGACACAGAAGGAGACGCAGATGGCTCATGAGATGAAGACGAAGGTGCCGTAAATCTAGAACCCGACACACAAGCCCAGCCCGAGGCTCTTAATCAGGTCCTGGTTTTCCAGTAATGACATTTGGGTGAATGTTTAGGCTCACTGGGCTGGTATAGTTTTAGGATTCAAGGCAATGGTTAAAGATAAACGCATGTCCAATATACACATTGTAATGCAATGCAAGTGCATCTACATGTGCATGGACACACGCTACTACTTGCTAATATATTCGGCACAAAAATGGAGATTATTATTATTATTATTATTATATGTGTATTTTTTAAATTCTTTGTGATAATACTGTTTCTTTTGTAATGTTTTCTTGCGTATCTCTATATTTACTGTGTGTAGTGGTTTGGTTGTTTAGATTTCATTTTAAATTCTTCCGATGTAAAATAATACAATTCATGGGCATAGTCTCAACCAGTATAGGTGTCAGTTCAACTTGCTGACAATGTTCCTTAAATTGTCTGGAACTATGCAAAAGTGCAAATGATAACATTTTGTTTTGGGTAAAGTGATTAAAAGTCTTACTTATATCACAACTTACATTATACATCAAAGTGACAAAGTGTAGCAGGTAAACATTTTCTAATTAATCCACCACTTTACTTTTGTCCTTGCTTGTTCTAGTAATTTTGTTTCTCCTTCAGATGCATATCAACATTACAGCATTTACAAGATGGGGAGAGGGGTTAGATTAAATTTACCCTTCTCAACCCTGTTTGATCACATTCTTTATCAGCAAATTCTTTGTCAAAGCCAATAAAGAAATAGGAGGAAGCATTTGAACAGCTGATTCCATCCAATACAGTTAAACTTGACACTTGATCATTGTTTAAAATTTGCTAATCAAGCAGTTCCAGGTAAATAAAATTGAGTTAATCCAGGATTTGCTTAAATTAAAACTAGCTAACAACTGAATGAGTTTTTTTGTCAGTCCTAAGCATAATAGCAGATAAGATGTTAATGGGAATTTGATAAATACTCAGTCGTTTTCACCTCATTGTTATGCTTCAACAAGCAAAAGTCCATCCCAATAGATGAAATGCGGGAATGTGCTGAGCACACTCTTAACATTAGAAAAGCTGTAGTAAAAAAGACACTGCCCATCAGACATGAGAGAAGGGGGGGATGGGGGTAAGAAATGAAAAAAAGACAAACATGCCTCTATGTACTCTAAATTAGGTGCTAAAAGCCCATCTCATTAATGCTACATCAGGGCCCAATGCCATACACAGCAAACAGTTTAAAAAAAACTTCTCCTGTACCTTCCATGACTCCCCGACCAGTGGATGAACCCTTAAAATCCAAACAAAATGCTGTAAATCCCAATAGTGAAGGCAGCTTTTTTTTTCAAGCAGAGTCCATGTTAGATAATAAATCCTTTAAGGAAGAATTTGTAGATCCAGGCAACGTATGGAGTTTCACTCTTCTCTGGTAGGTCTCAAGTCACCTTTGTCATGATCCTCCATAGAAAGAAATGGGAATCCCAATCTCTCCCTCAGTACAGCAGACACCCTCCCTCTCTTGCTCTCTCGCCCTCTCTCTCTCACTCACATGCAAACAAACTCACACACACATACACACAGACCCCTCCCCCAAGTCCCCTATGCCCTCCTCTGTCCTGTGCCATTTGCCAAGGAGGGAGGGAATCCACCGGGGGCTCATTCATCTTGGCCCTGCTGACCCCCTGCGGTGACAGATGCTCTTGGAGGCCTGCAGAGGCCTGTGGGGGGAAACAATGAGGGGGATCCGCATCTCTGGACTGCCACACGGCCACGGTGCCCTGCCACGCGTGACCCCCAGCTCGCCAAGACATCTGCCATGGGCACTGTATAATGTGGAGGCATTTGAGTTAAGGAAGGATCATTAAACCTAACTTCAGCTCTCACACTTGAGCTTAGTTCAGTCTCTTGCTGCCAACCCTGACTTTTTTTTTTTTTTTTTTTTTTATTGGGGGCCAATTCAGAGACAGGAGAATCCGTCTCAGGTCATCTTGAGCATTTTGTCTTCGTTGCTTTGCCCAGGATTGACCCCACACTAGGGTTTTACTCCCGCTATAAATACCAGAGGCTCATCTGGTCAAAATAAATAAACGGAAATCCACCACAAATCAACAGACGCTGGCAGATGTTGAGCATTACATGTAATCATAGGTCAATGATCAGTTTTAGTGCCTTATCACAATGTTGCTGAGATGAGAAGAAACTCATTTTGAGGAAATAACCAAGTAGACACTGAATGTCACTGCTGGGAAATATACACATCTACAACATTGGAGTAAAAAGTGAAATTTAATGTAGGAAATCACTTTTTACTCCCCCAGCTCAAATCATATTTCCTCATCGATTTCCAAATTCTTCAGCTGAAAGGTTTACAATCCAATATTAGTGATTCCATATACATCTTTTGCAGCATTTTTGCTCCAAAATGCTCCAAACACGGTTGGCGATCTCCTGGTACTCGACGGGAAACACAACCAGCGGTCAGATTGTCAAGTCTAACTGTACTGCCAGGACATTATTTAGACTGCAATCTCTTGCTTTTAACACAAATCCATCACCCCAAAAAAAAATGCTACAGTATGAATTGTCCATCACTCTCGGGCTACTGTCTCTGTTTTCCTGCCAACTAATTAATGTCAAGTAAAGTCACCAAGAATTTGTCAGGTAAATATTAGGTCTGAGTAAACTCACATCTACTTGATAGCAGGGTAGATGCACTCGACACTCAAGACTCTCCTTATTGCCAATATTTCACCCCAAATAATGTGATTACATTCATTAAGACAGAAAGTAAATAAATAAAATATAAAACTGTCTACATGCATCTTTTTTGTTCGAGTTTTAATTGATAATACTCCCTGGATACAGAACATAATGGTTGCAAGTAATGTAATAAAGTCTGAAATAAGCTCTGGCATCAGTTGTTAAATTTATCAGGTATTTGTTTCTTTTTAGTGGCCAGGGTGTCTTTCTCCACTGA
The DNA here is from genome assembly GCA_038496675.1 of Rachycentron canadum. Classification (NCBI taxonomy): domain Eukaryota; kingdom Metazoa; phylum Chordata; class Actinopteri; order Carangiformes; family Rachycentridae; genus Rachycentron; species Rachycentron canadum. The sequence goes on along the minus strand of CM076662.1, from coordinate 14,092,339 downwards.
GCCATGTGACTGATGTTCCAGTTCATTACCACAGACACAGTCAACAGTTGTTTTAATCAGGTTGCGTGCAGCTCTTCTCACCTCCTCTCCAATGGTTATATTGGGGCACAGTCAGTGTGAGGGCTGCTGTAAAGTATCACATGAGCCAATCAGGGCCCTCATTAGTGCTTAAGGGGCTTTCATGCACTCATTTCTCTCAATCAGCCACATTTGTCTAAACATTGGGCTTGAGTTTGACTGTGAAATTTGTCCAGCCATTGCTGATTTGGACCACACATGGTCAAACATATCAGTGGGTCTTGAGCCATGCATCAGATTACTCTGGGCATTTTGTTGTTGAAGTCTTAGCTATCAGGTGTTACAAAAGTGAAACGTCTACAATGATCCATCTGATGGCAGCGCAGCCACAAGTTCAACTGGGGGAAAAGAGCTGTCAGTGTGATTTATGTCTAAGCCCCTGACTTTGACATGGCCTGTCTTAAATAGCCCATTTAAAATGGAGATAATGAGTAAACCCGGCATTTTCTTTGGCCTCAATAGACACTGTGCAAAAAACAAAAGAGTGTGGATTGAATGGTTGCCCGCCCCCGAGCCCATCTTTCACCGCTGCATTGAGGTCCTGCTAAAATCCTTGACAAAGGGGAAGTATCCCTGCCACTACCACCTGAGGAAAGACAAGTCACATGACCAGGGTCACAGAGAGAGAGAGGGAAAGGGG
>CM076662.1:13954644-14091235 GCA_038496675.1 Rachycentron canadum | reverse complement strand
GGGGGGGGGGGGGGGTCCTTCCCTTCTTAGGATTCCCAGGAGTGCCACAGTTTTGTGACTCAGCAGCTGCCAAGCACATGACTGTTGTTCAGAGAAGCTTGGAGTGAGCTACAAGACAATCATCTACCAAAACTGGCGCCTGTTACTGTTCTAACTTTAATGATGCTGCCTAACTGACCGACCTAACCGAGCACATGAGACTGGCATTCATACATTAAATAACAAGGCAGGATGAGGCTCTGGCTCTGCTGGAAAAATGAAAAGTCATCTGCATCTCCAACAAATTCAGGGATGAGAGGCAAGTATCAGGTGGGGAGGAAGTACAACCATCAAGGTGCTACTTAGCACGTCTGACTCTTATAATAAGAAAACAATCCCGCAGCTTAACTGTCAAAAAACAAAACAAGAAAACAACATAACTACCATGTGAAAATTCCCGCAAGAGAATTCCCTTTTCTGCTGGCTTCATATGGGCTACCTGACGCCAAGGGTGTGAGGAGTCACACTGTTGTTTACTATCCGGGTGGCAGTCCACAGCTTTAATTTCCTTATAAAAGCCCTGCAACCTTCTTCGAAAACCCCCCTCCCACCTCTGTTTGGGACTACCTGCTGAGCCCTGAAGTGCAAATCGGCGCTAGTGAGGATAGCAGATGAGCTAAGGTCATTCATGGCTTTCCAGTAGGCCACACAAACAAAGGCAAACATTCCAGCTGAATGCCATTGCTGAAGTCGGCAGCAACAGAGAGAAAGAGAGGGATAAGGAGACAGAGCAGGGCTCAGTGGAGATAATAGCCTGAGGGTTTGTGTATGTGTGTGTGTGTGTGTGTGTTTGTGTGTGTGTGTGTGTGTGTGTGTTCTAGGGGATTATCTGTGGAACTATAAAGTGGGGTGAACCAAGGTTTAAGGCCTGGTGTGACCACAGGGAACGGGGGCAGGGCCCAGGTCCTGAGGATGGGCGGACAAAAGGAGCATTTGGGCAGATGAAGAAGCCATCATCATTAAGCCACTGGAAGTTTACTGTCCAGTTATAAAACTCATTTCAAAATTAGGGGTTAGGGGGTTCGTGTGAAAGGGCAACCGGGCTGGGAAGGCCTGTCAGGGGCTAGAGGGTGGTGTAGCAACTCATTGAGGAACTGTAGAGCTAATTCATTAGGGGACAAGCGGCCTTTGTGTTAACACTAGGTTGATTGGATGGTGACCTTGCCACACACTTTGGCCCAGCAGATGAGTTTAAGGGCAAGGCATTTAACCTTAAACTAAATCTCAACCATGGACAAAGGGCAGCTACATTTAATGGAAAAGGCCCACCGAACAAATGACTGATGCAGCACAAATGAAAAACAAACCTTGTTAAAAGCAGCCAAGTCCTGAGTGACACTGCAGACTCTAGCCACATCTTTACAAAAACCACAAATATCATAACTAATATTTAGCTTATTGCTTGAAAAATATTACTAAATCTATATCTATAGATGCAACAATTACTCAATTACTATATTAGTCTGTCAAATTAAAATGTATTAATTTATTTAGCAACAATTTTAAGAATCCAATCCAAAAAAACTTCTATATAATTTTATTAATTGGTCATAGGGCCAAATCACTACTGTGTTACCTCATTTGGCAATAGACATTGACTTAAAAGACACTTATTTAAATGAAAATCTTCAAATTGCTACTTTAAATATTTTTGTTGATCTATGTAAGTGGTCTCATCCCATTGGTTCCATTCACTTTGACATTCAATCCCATTAATGGGACAAACAGAGGCACCTAAAAGTTAAAACAATGGCTTCCCAACAGTTTCTGACAAGATTGAGCAAAACAATGCAACTGAACATGGCCAGTAACGAAAGGGTGTGCATCATTATGATATTGTTAATGGATGTTATGCGAATTAACTGGTAAACCTTTCTACAGCTTAAATTATTGTTCTGGAAACTCAACACATTTCTAATGCCACATATCGACTGATCTTTTTACTTTAGGCATCTCAGCCACGAATCACAAGACCCATAATAAACAGCATTTAAAAAGCTCAAAATGCATCATCGCATCTCTTTGATAGCATCCAATGTTTTCTGTTGTCCCTGATAGAATAAGTGAATGAAAGTGAAGGACGAGTGGGTTTACAATGCTGTTCATGACTGTGTAGTAAAACGGAAGGCCTGTCAGTCAACCCAATCTGCATTTTACAACGCCGCAGGGTTGAACACCAGTTCACCTAAGTTGGAACAACAGGGACAGACACAGGACCCTAATGCATTTATGGACTTATTCAGGCAAGCCATATTGAATAAGACAACAATGAGTTCTATTTCATACTGTAAAGCTGTCACTAACAGCGGTCAAACTCTGGTCAATGGTAAAGGGCAAGAGGAGGGAATGAGAGGAGACATTTGGAAACATGAGCAGTTACACAATTCTCCAAAAAATATATTTTTTGTCCTGAACTTTAAAAAACCCTGATATTATATGTTTAAAAGTTATTGGGGACCAAAAATGAAATGTTCCCTTATTTGTAATTGTAACTTTCTCTAATAGACGGAAAATGATCCTTCAACATCACCATAGCTTCTTCTGACATCTGGTCCACACCTAATGGCTCATCCCAGAGTAGATCTTTGATGATGGTTGACCAGACCTTGTCCTGGCCATAAATGGTTGTTTAGACAGCCCTATTTGTTATGGGGTGTAAAAGGTGACTCATGGATCATGTTGAGAGGGCCAGCACTATCAAAACATTGGCTCTTATCAGATGACACAGCTAGCAAAGGGGTCAGGTTCTGCTGGCAGGAGCTGGCCTGAGCTGCAGCCCCACCATGCCTCCACATGACAGTCAAACTGAGGTGGAATGTGACACCAAATCAAAGATGGTTCATCTTTTAAAAACTGAAAATTAAATACGTAACCATCACTTGGTATTGTTTGACATTATTCTACATGAATGACAACACAGTATGTGTGACAAAATGCTTTCAACTTGTGATGCACTTTTGGGATTTTTCTGTGTGAGCCTTTGTGGTGTATTTTAAGGTCTCCACCAGCAAATGGAACTGGCTCAGCTATCATGAATCAGAGGTGTGGAATCATAATAACAAATTAATTCAATTCAATCAAATATTCATTCTATCTACATTTATTACTGGAAACATTATCTCTGCGTGTGTTTAATTTGATGTTTGCATGTAGAGAAGACTTCTCAAATAAAATATGGCAGAAATTATAATTTAAATCAAAAGAAATCAAATTAGTCATGGATCTAACAATGGTTGGTTTGTGCTTCAAAAGTGGTGATGTGAAATGACCTGCTCCACAGCTGATAAAAAAAATAAACCTTTTAACAACAATACAAAGTTCCAGCTGTTGAGTACGTGCCGCTTTTCTTTGTCTTATGCGACAGTAAACTGAACATATTTTGGTATGTTTATGTGCCTTGTGTGGTACAAATCACATTTAAAAAATTAATTGAGAAAATAATTTTCACATTAATGGATAATGAAAGTAGTCGTTAACTGCAGCCCTACCCCGCTCTGCTCATTATAAAAGTTGAAGACAAGTTGAAGATAAAGACATCCATTGTCTGTGTCTAAAGATCTTCACTAAACATTTTAGAAGCTTTTTAGCTTCATAGATAAAAGGCGCTGATACAAAAGACAGGCGATCCACTCAACCTTCTTCCCTACAAAGTTCACACACACTGACACAGTAACTTAATTTAGGCATGCAGAAGCACTGAGCGCCCATGGAGAGGACATAAGAAAGAGGTCTGTTGTGTTTATCAGGCGTCCAGAGAGAGACCCACCTTTCACAATGGGACCTCTCCTTTCTTTTCCTCCCTGAAAAAAGTCTCGACCACCTTGAATCCATTTGAGTGACACTGTGACAAAGAAGCTTCTTAATGTCCTGACCAAGGAGCCTCCTCCCCTTTCACTCTAAACTTCCTTACCGGGCAATCAGCTGTATCCATCATGCCCCTCTTCCTGACCCCAGGCGGCACTGCTACATCAACAGCACCCCACCCCCGTTTACCGCTTTCCCCTCTCTTGCCACATCTCCTTAATTACCCCCCACCCTCCCGATTAATAAGCACCAGGTTGCCCTCGGTGACAGGACCCACACTTAAATCCCATCAGTCCTCCTTACAGCAGCAAGAGCCACTGCATCAGCAGGACTCTTTTTGTCTTAATGGGACAATGGAAGCAGGGCTATCTTTTGTTGAGGGCTTGACCTCACACGCAAACCTTGCTGATGAGAAAAAGTGACAGTAAACCTATTCAGTTCTGGTACCACTTCATCCTGCACTGATCCCCCTGAGAGATGGATATTTCACCAACTGGCTGATGTGACAGTTGACATGGGGAGGTTTGGAAAACATGGTGCAGCAGGAGGAAATGATGGTTAATAAGGCACTCAGGTGCACAATAATCTCAAAATCTGAATAACGTGGTCCTTCTTTCTTTCCAGCCACATAAACCCACTCCAGCTAGCCTCTCTTTTGAATTGGAGCTCACATCAAACTCAGAGTTCTGCAGCTACACCTATTACTGATAAATAAAAGTGAAAAAAACAACAGCAGAAAGACATTAACTATGCAGCAGGAGGACACGAATGAGCCACTAAAATGTAAAGACTAGCGAAAATAAAAATATTATAATATACAGAAACAAGAAAGTGTATAATGCACTACAGTGTATTATTCCACAACATAATGAGTAAGGTTAAAGGACTAGTCCAACATGTTTGTTCATGTTTGATTGATCCTAGTTGTATTTCTGTCCCTTCAAAATAAAGGTAAAACTAGTGGAAATGGAGGGAAACACCTCATCTGGCTCTAACATGTTCCACCTACCGGTGTGTGCAAATCTCATTAGATGACCCTTAAAATCCCCTTTGTTTAATCTGTAAGATGCAATTTGTATCTAAAGATGCAAAAACATTCATGAACACAGCCCAAATGGATTACCACACTACAAGCACAGCCCAGTGTTGTTAAAGCAGTCCTGGCTTGGCTCTGTTGCTCTAATCAAAGTGAACAAAGAGTGAGTCTTTGTAGATATATATTCTTCATAAAGACAAGCTCTGAGGTTCTGAAGGTTTTCTGTAGTCAAGAAGACATTGACTAAAACAGATAATGTACAGACAAATGACCAATGGAGTGGAAAATCTGATGTTTCTTAGTGAGGTGTTGAGCCACCATTAGCCCCGAGAACAGCTTCAATGCTCCTTTAGATTCAGTAAAGTATGTCATCTTTCTTTTTCTTCACATGTTGATAAAAACTTGTCCTCCATTGAGGTGGGTTGAGATCTGGTGGCTTTAAAGGCCAAAGCTTTGTAATCACTCATCCCTCATCATCTGTATGGAGGCACCTCCCTCACAGCTCAGCTTCAACTGAGATTAGGAAAAAATGTCCAGCAACACAACTGGTTGGTATGGTTTCACTGGTTGGAGTTAGTGTGATGAAAAATGCTAATCTGTGTTTTAATGCTATTGATTTTATCAGCAGGTCAATACACAGATCTATTTAGAAGATCAATAAAGAGTTCCTTCCAATACTTTTCTATTTACTGCCTGTACTTTCGGGTTGTTCTTGAATTGTAAATGCATGAGCAGAGAGAAAGAAAAAAAGAAAAAAGAGAGAGAGCGAGAGACAGATAGATGCACACATACACACAGAGAATGACCTCCCCTACCACAGAGGAACGCCGAGTCCTCGCAGCAGAGTGGGTCTTGGTCACCGTAGCCTTGGACAAGCTGTGACAGCCTATGCAAGAGCCTTCTGCAGCAGACAGCCCTCTCCCCCAACAAACCCTGGCAATGTCAACACACAGTGACCTTGTAATTCAATTTGTGGGGGTGGGGGGGGTGGGGGTTGTAATAGTGTTTGTGTATCTGTGAATGTGTATGTGAGCGGGCAGGGAAATTTGGGACAATATATGTGGGAAAAGGCAACAATGTTGCTGAGGAAATCTGGCAACAAGCCTGATCGTTTCCAGCTGTTGTTAGCAAGTCCTGCAATTCACAGCAACAATACTAAACACACCGCAGCGTCTTTCCAACTAGCTGATAAGAAACTGATGAGTTACATACACAGATAAGGTTCTAATAAAGCCACAGTGTTTTGATTTTTAAACAATTATCATTTAATCTGTAGATTTTTATGAATAATCAATAAATTGTTCAGTCTGAAAAATACTTACAACAAATACTTACACTATATGTGATCCAAAATTGACTGTGAAAATAAGCTAAGCTAATTTAGTCAGTCACAAGTCTAAAATTTTTCAAATGTTAATTAAATGCAATCAATTATGTATGTTTTGCACAAGTATCATTTTTGCCTGTGCGCTCTCTGTGCACCACTTCTGTTGCCTCACACATTAGATTCTACATGTAAGTAAGGCACTTGTGAAAATGTGAAAAAGGCCTGTTGCAGCTGACACGGAGTGAAAATGCAATCAAAGTAAAACAATGAACGTAGAAGATGATCACTGCCATGTGCATTAAAAAAAAAAAAAAATCTAACAACTTTTTGCGATGGCCAGAGTAATGAAATTCAACCTAAAAAAACATTAACTTTCTTCCAGACTATTGTGCAATGATCCATCCCATGGCACAGAACATACTGTACTCTTTAGAAGAACACGTAAGCTGCAAGCAGTAATTTCTGGCCGCAGGTACTGTTCCACTGGGGTTGGCATCTGTACACAGAGGGGGGGTACTGCAGTACACCCTGTGAGAACACACTGTTCCATAACAGTGCTGTGGAAGAAGGGATTCTCAGCTGGATGCTTTCCAGGTTTCAGTGGCAAGAATGAGGATATATTATTACTAAGTGCTCTCCACAGAGGTGCACACATATTTTACTCTACATGAACTCACATCCATGTAATGGAGCCCACAAAAAATCCAAGAGATTGACCTTGAGAGAAAAAAAAAAAAAAAAAAAAAAAAGGGCTCAGGGGGCTTTGTAGACACTTCATGCCTCAGCCCTGCTGTGAAGTGAGATGGTGACTGAGGTGACAGGGTTATTAACCATTATGACCATTATGGCTGCAAATGAAAGAGTTCAACTCAAGGAGCAGAAGATTGACAGCTCCTCCTTCACCTTGACACACCACCACTCCCACACACACACACACACACACACACACACACACACACACACACACACACACACACACACACACACACACACACACACACACACACCGCATCAGGAGCCTGCCTTGCAACAAAGAGCAGGATGTTCAGGCCAGTCTTTTCGCCTGTGCTCCTACATATCGCATGTCCTACCTCTCTAACAGTAAGTTCGTTTCAGGCCTGCGAGATAGGCATGTAATGTTTTTTTTAACCTAAGAGGAATGTCATATATATAAGATTTCTCTTTCCCCTTTACTCCCAAGCAGGTCAGAGCTGTTGGGGTGATTAGAGCATGTGCAACAAATCAGCTGTTACAAGGAGCTTTTGGGATAAATGGAAAAAAAAAACAGAAATATAAAATAATTTTTTCCACTTTCTGCAGGTGAAACTAAGATATAACAGCTAATGGTGGAGGGCTTTGAGGAGGAAGCCCCACCCCCACCAGAGGGATCAATGCACATAAATGGAAGAGGTCACAGACCTTTGACATCTCCTTTCAGTCGGGGGAGGGGCACAGGCCTTTGTGAGATTGGCTTTAATGATCCAATTGTCGACTTTGTCATACACCTTCATACAGTGTAGTGCATACAGTTTGGCTCACGTTTTGCTCCAGCCTGTGCACACATCCCTGTTTATGTCCATTCATCATCTTAAACCAGCCCCAAGTGTGAGGTCTAGATGAAAAGAAAAACAAGCATCCCCCTGTATCTCACTCGCTGTCTGCATCCAGCTGCCTTGTTTCGCTCTTCATCACTCCCACATCTGTTTAAACCTCTTCTTCCATCTCATACCCTTCTCAGCCTCCCCTGCTCCTTTCCTGACCTTATCTGTGCTTTTCCTCCCTCTTCTTTCATTCTGCATTTTTGAAGAGAGATTTGGTCACTTAAAAGGCCACGGCATTAGAAGATGACCACTCTACAAGATACTTTGATGCATTTGGTCCTATAAAAACTATAAGTGTAAAATAGCAAGATGCATTAAACATTAAATAAATATAATAATTAGATTGCAGATGCATAGATGGGTCAGGATACACACTAAATTACAGCAAACTATCAAACTACTGCCTTTTAGGTAGAAAATCTAATTGAACTGTATGTGGATCTTTTTTCCTGCAAAAGTAAGAAAAACCATTTAATTCTCTCAGTGCCCTTATAGTCTGCGGATATTTTTTCAAAGTTTTATTTCCACCCAAATACTACCAGTGAATGGGGTGATGCTGGCATTCTTGACCCTTAATAAAAAGGAAAGGGTAAAAGTTTACAAGCATCCATGTTGAACACATTTGGCTCTGCAGATCAGCACTGAGATGCGCTTTTAATTCTGAGAAAAACTGTGACATTTCTAGAATAAAAAGGATGTTTTTGTTGCGTTTGGCATAAATATACGATTTAAGCCATGTTTGTATGAACATTGACCTCTGCTTGACAGTGTACACATTTCAGGTGCTTTACTGTTGGTACTTACGTCTGAAAACAATGTGCTTTTCAGTTTACTACATTTATTTGACACAGTTACTGACTTTTGATATTTTAAGTACATTGTGTTGGTAATTTTCCACTTTGGTAAGAACATGAATACAGGACTTGATTAGCTATACTCAGATATTGGTGTGTGTTTAAATGACGCAATCATCTCTCCATCTAAATGCAAACATGGGGCATAAGGCACATTTTTAAAAGAGGTTCCTGACTCCTGCCTCATCAGTTTGATGAATGACGGCTATTATGAGGGCCACCTGTCTTCTGGGTCCTGTCACATCGCAGTGAAAAAAAAAAAAGTGTGAAACAAAAGCACTGATCTCTCTTGTTGGGATTTGTACCATCTGCAATCAGGATCAGAAAACCCCCTCTGAAAGGATCAAGAGGAGCGTCTGCCTGTACTTCTGACTAGTCCCCAGTGATGGGCTTGTGATGTTAACTGGTGCTGCGAGGGTGGTTCATGTTTAATAGTTTGCCTCATAGATCAATATTTAAAATGATATGTTTCTCGAGCAGGCTGAGGCCACAGGAGAAACTGAAACCTCAATGTTGCTGACTGGATTGGTAATCAATTTCCATGTATACATTTTTTGTTATGACACAAATCTGAGTGATCCTTCACACACTGGTTTGTCATAACAGTGAGTGATAGATTAGAAAAATTTGTGGCTTTCAAATTAATGTCCTTTTTTTTTTTTCTCTCCAGAAAATAAAGAGTGTAAGGCTGAGGGACAACTGAGAAAGCACAAGGCATAAACACTAGAAGAGGAGCTCTGATGTGCTCCAAATGATAGTGAGGGAAGAATGAGAGAAAATGAATCAATCTGTTACCCTGGTGACAATTGCTTTATGTACAAATGGATGTGAAATAGTCCACAGCTTGGTTGGGCTTTTTTATGTGAGAAATGTCATGTTGCATTTCTTGGAAAATCTCTTTGCCTCACAGCAGGTCTTCTGCACAATAAAACAAATGTGAATGTGAAATGGGGCAAAAAATAGACAGGGAGCCATTTTCAATACAAGATAAAAGGTTGACCCTCACAGTAAACCTGTTGTGAATAGAGGAAATAATGAAGCCCTGAGTAAGTAAAACCACAATGTTTGGTTTTCAAAACTAACCATTATCAGTCGTGTTTGTAAAATAAAAACTTAATATCATCACGCAAACAAATTGCCCAGAAGCTAAATCCCAAGGCCTTCGCAAAGCAACATGGGACAGAGATGTCTCCTTAAGGCTAAGGAGAGAAACCTGTCCAAGCACAGGAGTGGTGTCACGGGGGGGGCCTTACTTATCTCCTCCCAGATTAAGTCCCAATTGTTCAACAGGAACAAAGACAGCCAGTGAGGAAACCAGCCCCCCAAGGGCCAGATGGTCAGTGTTCAGAGCCCCATGACCCCTCCAGCCCATGCCCTCCTCTGACAGGGACACGCGTGTTCTAGGCGCGACAGGCCACCCAGCAAATTCACAGAGCTCACAGCTCGTACAGTACTCACGTGATACTGCACTACCTGTCCGACTTGGATGAATGAATTTTTCTCTGTAGCAGAAGCTCACATTTTATATCATATATAGTTACAGAAAACAACCTCGACTGTGATGACACTGCAGTAAATAGCAAAAAAAAAAAAAAAAAATCTGGCTTTTACTATTTCTGATCATGTAGCTGGGAAATTGCGGAAAATGTAAATTATAGGTGACTGGGCAGTAAGGTGCTGGATTAAAATGCTGCTTTAAGATGTCAGGAAGTGCAGCGTGACTGGAAATGAGGTTGCCATATTACAAGAGCCTCCCTGCTTCTGGTAAAAACAAACACGTTTACTCTGTTGTAGTTTGTACTATCTTGAAATGTGAGAGTAACTGTCAGTAGCTCTAATTACATTTTTGGAGGTACAGAGGGTGGGTGGGGGTTGTGGAGACACAAGCAATGCAAGCTCTGGGACAGCAAACATGGGAGGACCAGCTGTAGTCAAGACAGACTGGTTTGCCTGTAATTACAATGACAAACCACCACAGACATCACGTTGATCTGATATGAGTTTATCTATGCTGCTGAAGCCTGTTTCAACACGAGCCTTAGGCAACCGTAACAGTATTCAAACATGACAAACATGTGAATGAAAGTGGCCGCAGCTCCACAATATACTTGACATGACTTTGGTAACGATAATAAACCAGCAGGAGTGAAATATTCACCAATGAAATAGCTGCATGTGAGAGAACGATGCCCAAATACCCACAAGATAAAATTGACTGACTTCTCATATAAAATGAGTTAATAAAAAGTTTTTTTGTTTTTTTTTTTGTTTTCTGTCACAGGTTTGCAAAAGGCAAAAGTTCTGCACTGACATTCACATGACACTGCGGAATAGGTTAAATAGAGACTAATTTTGCTGTAAGGTGTAGCCCTGCTACACATTTGTTGAAGACTATCACTGGCAGATTATCAAACTTTACTGCAAATGTAAATGAGCAAATCAAGTCAGATTTTTTTTTTTAACATTGGCACAGACACTTCATTTCATTATCAGCTTGTCTCACACCTTAAATTAAACAAACAAACAAAGAGAGAGAGAGAGAAAACAGCTAGCTATATGCCATGACTTGTTGAAATTACCGAGGGGAAACTGAAATAGATGGTGAAATAAACTTAAAGCTCCAGTTTCAGCCTTGTCCACAGAACTACAGCTGCTGTGTCACGACCATCACTCGGGAGAGCGCTGACACCCCGCTGTTGCCTTCATAAACACATGGCATGTGGTGCTATACTTGTAAAAGTAAACGCTGCATACATGACCCACCTTCATCCAAACGGAATCGGGTTATGTCCATGTAGAGTCCACACCACCGTCCGCTGCCTGTGCTGCTGCCTCTGCCGCTGCCTCTGCCGCTGCTGCTGCCCCCGCGGCTCCGCTCCGCTCCGCCACAGCTGATCCGGCGTGACGCGCGCACGGTGGAGGAGCCGCCAAGTGACGTCAGGAAGTTACTGTACGTACCTTTTGGTTCAGTTCAGCGTGTTGCTGTGATGGGAGGAGGAAAACACACAAGCAGATACAAAGACACATCACAAACACGACCCGTTCACGCACTGGAATTAAGTGTAAACTGTCTTTTTAATTTAAAAATGGTAGATTCGTGGACAGGCTGTGAATTAGAACAGCAATAAAATGTTGTAAATAATGTAAAAATGTAATAAAATACACATAATGCATCCAAACCTGCATACATTTCATGTTACAAAGTTATCAGCCTGTCTATAGGCGACATTTCCTTCTTAAAAAGGGTTGGAATGATATAAATTATCTGTTTAATTCTCATCAAATACCCAATATATTCCTCCAATGCATTTTCAAGTTATAACATCTCCCTCCCGCAGAAATACAGAGTTGATGCAAGGGGCTTCGCTGTGAACTTCATATTCTGCGGGTTGTACAAACATCATTGCAATCGTTAGCAAAGTAAAGGTAAATGTGCAGTAGTAAAAGCTTTTGAAGGAGCGCGTGACTGCGGTTTCAGTAAACAGTTCACATTAGTTTGGAGTCATAAATATCAAGATCATAAGCCTCATTCAAGTCTCCGATCATACAGTATGTGCGGTTGCCACCATAGGTTGTAGAACAGCGCCCCCTGTTGGGCGACATGATGAACATAAACACTACAGATGAGCCCTGTTAAAAGTTTTTTTTTTTTTTTTTTTTAAGTATGACTGATATTGCTTATGTTCACACACTTGAAGTCCTTGCAGTTGTTCGTGTTATATAATTACATTAGAGGTAGTTGCACTACTTACATCATGTATAAGACAGACGTCCAACAAAAAATAGAAACCTAATCATCTTTTTGAAATTGCAGTAAAAAAAAAAAAACAAACAAAAAAACAAACAAACAAAAAAAAAATGTCAAAGCATGAGTCCAGCTCTCATTCTCCAGGGAGCAAATGACAGCAGGTCCTAAGCATTTCCTGTGCGTCATTTGTTACTTCGCAGAACGGCATGTCCACTCACAAGAGAAAGATAAAAGGGTTAAAAGTTTTGTTGAGATGAGATTTTAACCCTTGAACACAATCTCATCTTGTATCAGCCTCAGAAGAAAGAAAACGACAAAGTGCAAGTTATTGAGTAAAAAAAAAAAAAACTCTTTTAAATGCAGTATAAGGTAGACAAGATGATGAGCGTATGTGACTGAAGCATAGTAAATGTCTATTTCTACAGTAAGTTAAATTTTTCCATTGGTGCTGGTATTCCTACATCTTAAATATGCCGTTGCTAACAATCCTAATATTGTTAGAGGATATTGCTTTGCTTTAATATGATTTACAGTAAACAGTCAGTGCAGACTAGTATGGGATAGCAGGACTTCTGCTATTCTGCTACCAAGTAGAATAGGATATAATACATGAGCCAATCATAATAAACAACACACACAATTACAAATATTAAAAGTATCAGTGTGTAGGACATTAAATTCCCACAGAAGAATGGCTGTTTCAAGGGTCAGTGTTTTGTAGTAAGATGCATTGTAATGGACACCAGTCTTTGGAAGTTCAGAAATGGGTGAGGAGTTTTCAAAGCAGCACACCAGATCCTGTGATCTGGTGTTACGGTCGTTCACTTGCAGGTCACCAAGGATGTTAAATATCTGCGCAATTGAGATGTCAGAGCCCTGAACGAAAACACAGGCATGCTGATGATCAAGACATTCGTGATGACCATCTGACCTCTTAACTCTCAGAGCTGAAGTTGACAGCTGTATTGGGTAATGCATGGAACAGCACTGTAAACTTGAGTAAAGCAACAGACTTAAACACAATCGACGGGTTGTGGCTGAGTACCAAGAGCATCAGTAATCCACAGGGCAGATTTGAATAGAATGCAATAAAAACAGAAAAAACATTTGATGAGGGTGCAGAAACAAGAACATATATAACCCATGTGGAAGAATTACTGAATAGAAAATTCAATAGAAGTATTTTAGGAAATCTTGGAAATAACTTATGAATGTCTTTCTATTTTTTTTTTTTCTGGACTCACCTGTGATGGGATCTTTTCAGGGAGCTCCTAATGCTTCCAATGTAACATCAGGGAGCAGCAACATGTTGCCCTCATCAGTCTGAACTCTTTGAGTGCGGCTCGACAACGCGCATGCGCAGTGCTTGACATTTTGAAGTTGCTTCTCCGGGGTGTTTGAACAGGAAGGCGGACATGTTGGTCAGGCTGTGGGAGAAAATCGGGCACCGTCTGCTGTTTTTTTCCGAAAATTAACACAAATCAAAACCCGATTTTTTTTTAAGTCTTCGATCTGAGGGGTGAAGCAGTCCGGACGGGAGACGCTCGACAGTCAGTGACAATGCACGGGATGCAGCGGGGGGACAGCAGTTAAACGCTGCAACGAGTCCGTGTTTAAACTGATCGAAATTTGAAAGAAGCAGAAGTTTTTTTTCTCCCCCCCCCCACTCACCACTTCTACTTTTGAGCTGTCAGATTCGTTTGTCGTTCTCTGCAGGGGCCTGGCACAGAAATGGGAACCGGCCTGGACTAACCATCAAGCAAAAACAAAAAACAAAAAAACAAAAACTGTGCTTTTTTTTCAGAGAGACGTTACATTTAAGTTTTAACTGCCTTTTGTTTGGATGCACCAACATTGTAAGCCCTTATCCTCAGTGGCATCCTGTGGAGGCTGACTAATCTGTCGCCGCATTTATCGTTTGCCACTGAAGTTGTTTGTCACTCATACTGGGGAAACATCTTTCGACCCTGAACATGTGGCTTTTGTGTATTCGGCGCAACGTGAAACGTTTCATCGTCTGTGAAAGCTCGAGGAGAACGATGTATTTTCTTTGAAGTGCGCTGTAAAGTTCACACGAAGAAAGGAACATTTGGCTAGCTAGCTACCGCTGGCTGCTAAAGCTAGCTAGCCAGCCCTCTGCCTCGCTAGTGAGCTGTTTTTGTTCATAACCCAACATCGGGACTGAGTTTAACAGCGAAAATGTCTGCTGGAGAAAGCATGGAGGCTCGATTTGAAAAAATCGATGCCATGTTGAAGGACCCAAAGTCAGAAGTAAACACGGATTGTCTTCTGGTAAGTTTGTAGCTTGCTAGCTGGCTAGGTAGCTAGCGAAGTCAGCCATTCTGGGTCAGTCTACTCCTTGGAGCAGAAATTCTTTCCGAGACCAACAAGTCGTCTCAATTCTCGCTGAAGAAATGTGTCGATGTTGACTCGGACGGGCCAGTTTCGCTCACACGGTTAACTTCAAACACCTGTGTGTGTGTCAGAGAGAGGCAGAGAGAAGAGGGGGAAGTAAGGTTTTGCGAGAAAAAACACAACAATTTGAAATCTCCGGTATCCTTCAGTCAGGTACTGTATGATCTCGCAGCCAAAAACGATGAGACTAATTGCTGGCATTGCGACTGATGTTTAACGACCAACATGCTGTCAGTTCCCGATAACCTGGCACCAGTAAAGGGAGAGTAACCAGTTAAAAGCAGTGGAAACTAAATAAGACTGACAGATGGCGACCGTCTCTAGCCTCCTGCACAAAGAAGACACACTTTGTCAGATTATATTTTGGGTCAGGCCAGGAAAGACTAGTAGTATTTTCAAGTCTGATCAACTGGTTTCATTGTCACCCACTACGGACTGATAACAGCATGTCTCGTCACTAGTCGCCTTTTAGATCATTAGGAGGTGGTTGGTGTGCTGTTTGTCCAGATTTACTCATTGAAGCCTCATTTCTAGTGATAGATGTCTGCAAGCCTGTTATAACCTGTAGGCCCCCAGCTGGATCAGTACACCTGTTGGCATGAGTTTGCTCTGGCTGCTTCCTGTCTGGGGACGAAAACTCATGAAGTGACTCTGCTGTCTACAGAGAAGAAGGCGTCTCCTGCCACGTGCTAAACCTTAAAGCAACACCTTCATAGATGTTTATTACATGCAGCGATCCCAGGAACTGACTCACCGTGATGTGGATGCCAAGGGGATGTTGTCGTGTCAAGTGTTTGTTGATATCAGGAGCCTTTCAGCTCAGTTGACAGTGGCACTCCGTGTTTTCACAAGGATCTGGCTTTTAGTGACTCATGGGAACAGTTGCATTCAGACGTGTAGTGCGATCACACCAACAATTGTTATGGGTTTCAAGGCAGAAGGTTTTGGCCTAAATGTGCAGGTGCTAATTTTGGCATTTGCATTTTGTGTTTGCAGGTATAGCTAAGTTTATGCCTGGAGTCCAAAGCTCAAACTCCAATGAAGAACTTATAGTTTTGGGACTCCGTGTACAGTAGATACAGTAGATTGTAATTGTTTTACACGTAGGGTCACTGATGAATAATTTTTGTATCTTGATTGTATGACATGGGATACATTAGCAGGCAGATAGACTTGCTAACCAAAGAAACCTAAGGGTAAGAATCTGTTTTGGGAAGGGGATTTGTCCTAAAACTCCACCCGCAACTAACCTAGTCTTATCCCAACTTGGAGTGTGTGTATCGGCTACTGTAGATACCTGTCTTGCTTAGTCTCCATGACCCCCCATCCTGTTGCAGGCAATTAAACTAACCCAAAAGTGCACAGGTTCTGCGCTTTTAATGGCAAAAAGCTGTGGGGACTGTTCCTCCTGGCAGCTACACACACAAGGGTGTTGTTTCTCCCTTTCCCCCTCTCTGCAATCTTCCCTGATCAATGAATGGAGGCCTTTTGCTGAGGCTCTCCCTTCCACCATGCAACTCCACCCACAGCTTAATAAAATTCCATGCTAATCAAATAACCTCTTGTCTTTGACTGGCCTGGAGTTCCCTGTGTGTCCCAAAGCCATTCTGCACGTCTGGAGAGATTGAGACCAGGCAGGCAGCTCTGAGGTAGCTGGGTGTGGGCTCTGCTCTCTACCCATAAACCAAAATTATGTGGACTGAAGACTCATGTTTCTGAAGGCCGTGAATCAGGACATTTAACTCATAAAGCAGCCGGCATGCTTGGGTATGAGTAATAGGTTCCATCAGAATGCACAATGTGGGCTTTTTACTGGCCATGTTTCTGTACCTGGGTCTTGAGCTGGCATTGCTCTCTGTCTGAAGTATAGCACTGGTGGGTTTACACTTTTTTTTCCCATAGAACCCTGGCCTGTGTAGTGTGATGGTGACACTTGGCCTGCACCTTACCACTCAGCTCTGGGCTGGCCTATCAAGCACTGTATTCTAACCTTATCTTCACCCAGTAAATAAATCCCGCTTTGAGAGAAGTGCACCTTATCTGGATGGGCTGCCCGCTCTCCAGTCATTGTGCTCTAGGCAGGCTTCTTAGAGCCAATCTGACAGACAGAATTCCTGACATTGTGATATGAATGTTCACTGACAGTGAGGGACTGAGCATTGTCCATATATGCTTGACTGTTGGTAAACATATATAGCCCCCGTCAAATAATTGTGGTTGGTGATACGTCTTGATTGAACATCCTCACATCTTAATGTTCGCATCAGAGAAGTGGCGCTTGTGAAAATATTGAATTTTCTAGTCGCTTTTGCACTTGAGACTAAAGTACCACAGTCTGTTCATAATTTGGTAAATTAAAATGGTTGAGTTGATATGTTAGAACTTGTTTTTCATGGGCTTTGCCTCTATTTGAGATATATAAAGGCTTCCTGGAACAGTCTTTGTTCTTACTTTGACACTTGGGGTGCATTAGCTTCTCTGTGTTTTGATCCCTCTTTCATCTGCTATTTGGACTCTAAATCTGTAATAAGGGTAATTACAGGAAACTGCAAGGCCAGTAAACCAGATTTGTAGGCAGTGATTGTGTGAATGCTGCATGTACATGTTAGGGTTAGTGCTCCTATTTAGAAGTGATATGCAGTATGAGTTGAATAAACTAATTCAACGACATTGTTAATCCTGCTGTTTTTGTGGTCGGTTGCTTTGATGAACAAAGAGAAAATTAGCTTTGGTAAGTCGCATATGGTTAAGTATTTTGAGTTATTACATTGTTGCAATTACAAACTAATTTACAGATGATGAAACACAAGTGTGTTATTAAATGAATTTGATGATTCATATGTTAAACAGCTGCCAGTAACTACCACTCAAATTATCAGTATCTGTGTTGATTGTGGGAATGCACTTGATTAACGGTGTGAGGTGGTAAAGAAGGTGTAAAGCAGAAATTTCCAGTGTGAAATGTTTAACTTGGCAATGTTTCTGTCTTTGTTTTTTCACCTCATATGGTTGTATTACTGTCAGAATATGGCATCGTTTCCACTTCAAGCAAAATTCCCCGCAGTTCTCAGAGTTTAGGTATTCAAAGGAAACGATCATATAGCAAAACCAGTGTCTGCAAATGCTGCTGACGGGCAGAGGGGCAGTTCTCAGTCAGAACTGCTTTGGACTTGAGCTTTGAGAGTGATTTGAAGGGCTGACATGCTTCCTAATTGCCTTGCACAGTTAGTCTCCTAAGGCCCAGTTTGAGTAACAGCCAGCGCACAGTCAGTCCTTGTCTTGCCTATGTAGAGTGCCTGCCCTTGTCTCTGTGAACTTTGCCTTTAATGGACAAACCTTTCCTGCAAAGTGTTGTATGCACTGATAATGCTGCTGTAGTTCATTTTGGTTCTAGACAGAGACAGGTCTGCACGATATGACAGGGAGATATTCGGCATTCAGGAGTTTAAACACTGCATGATATTTTTACAGGGTGCATCCAGTACTTGACATGCTCACTTGACATACGATCCAAAGGAAAAAAATCACATAATTCAGCCTCATTTTCTATGACTTTTTCTTTTAGAGTGCTGCATGAGAAGCTAATTGGTCTTTTGCACCTGTGGCTTTCTATGTTTAATTTTGTTACACTGCGTACCATTAACCATTTTAGGTTGCATTACCCTTCAGACAGACTTTTTTTTTTTCTGGTTTTGCCAGTGCAGTCACCTGCTTCTGCTTTGCTTTATCTTTTGTTCTGCATGATCATTTGAAACTGATGTCCTTAATGCTACATCCAGGTGTAGCATATCAATATGATAATTGATGAAAATGTGTAATTTTGCCCAGTCTCTCCATTGTCAGATGGTAGGGCAGCAGCCAGGAGACACTAACTTGGAAACTTACCTGAATCCTTGAATGCACCATTATATTTTTTAGCAAATGGCTTTTCCTCACAGTGACATTATTCCCAGCAAGTCTAATGTAACTGACAAAAAGTAACACGGTGGTGGAGCAACTGCTTTGTATCTATTTCGAGTCTCTGCAAAACATGCTAATAACTTTTTTGCATGCTTTGGAAAACCAAAAGGAGTTATGTAAGCTCTATGTAATTTGTAGTTAATTAGCTATAATATGGAAACCCATTAGCTTGGTTCTTTAATGATGAATTATATCATATCTTTGAGATGAAAAACATATATTTGCAGTAATAGTTATGGTTGGCATTTGATCTATTCCTATTGTCAGAATGGTTTGGGGCTGCCATTTGTAAACTGCTCTCCTCAGCAATTCGGCTATGGGAACAACAGTTGGCTGAGCTGTTTGTAGCTCTGCATTCCCTCAACTGACTGATTATGTGCAGGGATGTATACTAAAATGATCTAGTCTTTTAATAATGGACTACTTTTTCCTTTTGATTCACCCACTGAATTTTGCAGCCTCCTGTTTTTTTTTTCATGGCATTTCTTGAGGGCTTACGAGGCCAGTTGGTCTGTCCCACTTACAAAGGACTCTGCGACCCCTGTCCAGTGAAGATGATCGAACTGAGCTGAGTCGAGGGTTTAATAAGATGCTTATTTGTTGGGCTGAGGTCATAAATCTTGGGCAGTGGAGTCAAGATAGTAGAGTTTTGCTTGAGAAGCCAGAGCTCGGTCAGTGGGAAACACGTGAGTACTCAACACTGTTGGAATAACTCAATTATATTTTGACATGAAAGCATTTGTGACAGTGATTCTCGTTCACTGGGACCTCATGAGGAAATGGAATGCCCCTGTTTTGCCACCACTGGGTTCTCTGTCACTGTCATTTATCCGGTGGAGTTGTTAGTTAGGCAGGCTTTCTAGGTAAGTGGGATTTGCTGTCAGTTGAAATTATGTACATCAGGACCGTGCAAAAGGAGTTAAGACCAAGTGCTTGCTTTAAAAACAAAACAAAACAAAAAAAGCAAAAACTTGGATGCCAGTATTCCCCTAGATTTACATTTCTACCTCAAGGCCTGTACTGGGAAGTCACTCGTGAGGAAGTGATGTGGTATTTCAAGCTCTGAATGCCTGCATTGGTTTGTATGATCACATTTGTGTTTACATGGGTGCAGCCTTTGATAGGGCTGCCTTTTATTTACATGGCTAGCTGAATGACTGTGTGCACATCTGCTCACATGTGGAAAGCATATTGTCTTGAAGAGGTGGCAGAAAAGGAAGTGAGAAGTAGGGCTTGACTTAGGCCAGTCCACATGCCTTGTGCTGGCATGCAGAAAGGGATGATGTGGCTGAGTCTCCCATGGAAATTTTAACTCAGACTTTAATGTCTGGAAAAGAGCTTGTGTGTGTTTTTTTTTTTTTTTTTTTTTTTTTTTGTGTGTGGATTTCTCTCCCCTAAAGTTTAAAGAAATAATTGCCATATGTAATGTCAACCACTGGCTTTGTGTGTTTTGTATAACTATACATTTTTTTAAAACATAATTGCCACATTTCATTAATAGGGTGATGAGATGGTTTTTTTTTTTTTTTTTATATTATTATTTAGTAATCCCAGGGATGTGTCGCCCTCTGCCTGAAGCAGCATCAGCAGAAATAGGATAACATGGAGCCCTGCGAGTGCTGGTTTGTTTTCCCAGCCATTTTTTTTCCCAAGACTCTGCCACATAATGAAACATAGCCTGTGGACTGCTACCGCCCAGTGCTTGTTGTAATGAGTGAATCATGTGCATTGTTTTACTGTCTCTCTAGTAGGACAAATTGTTAGATTATTGCATGTGTTCCATTTTTAACAGCACATAGCCTTGCTGACTCTTTTAAATTTGATTGCCTTGTTGATTCAAGGCTGTCCCTGCGGTGTATGGGGATATCTCAGTGTCTGGAAAAACTAGGGCCACATACATTTACAATTCAGATACTTTGTATATTGCCTTTTTTATTTGCAGCACTAAAGCATTTTTCCCCCATTTTGGGTTGCACATTTTAATCATTAATGCCCCCCTTCTCTTTGCGTGGAAAGCAGAACTCCTGAGCCACTGGAAATTACAGAGCTGCAAGAAGTGCAGTAGAAGTGCTTATCTAGGAACAGTTTCACCTCTGGAAACTGCTCTGAATTACCAGCTTTAGAAAGAGCTTTGTCAGTGATCTCGGGCCATTACTCTCATATTTGTTAGCTTAGCCTGGGGCTGGTTTTTGGGCTGAGCTATGTTGGAGCTACTGGCTGCTCCATCTGAGTGGTGTGATAACTAAAACCAAACAGACAGATGATTTTTGGTCACTGAGCCACAACCTTGATCAGAAATCAGTCACCAGAGGAAACCGATGTTTCTTATTTATACATCAAACTTGTTGACCTTTCTAATGTGTGTATACTGATTTTTAAATAAAATGTAAATATATAAACAAATACAGAGAACTCTTTTTGCAGATGAATGAACTGGTACACCAATGTCTGATTCGATGACAATGATAGTTTGAGATGATAAATTTGTTCAGAGCAAGAGATTTTGCAGTATGGGAAAAATTATGGCAATCTTGGATTTGTCATTTTGTGTCAGGCATTAAATTTGCTAGATTAGGCAAAAAGTGACACTTCCGCCTGCTTCTTTTATCCATTAATGGTTTCCCAATTGTTTTTCTAAGAAATGTATTATACTACGAAAATTACACCTATCATCATACTCCAAACACCTCTGTATCTCTGAATACAAATGCCTCTGATATCTTGACACGACCTCTCTTTCCATTAGGATAGAGTCTAGACACCACAGCAGAGATGTAACCTTGGAACAATTGCTGATCACAGAACCAGTGCTACTCACTTTTACCGCTTCTCACTCTTACCGCTATTTATTTTATATACATATATATATATTTAAAAAAAAAAAAAAAAACTTGGTTCACTTGTCACTCTGGTGTTTCAGGAGAAGACGCTGAGCTTGGCAGTCTTCTGACTTTCTTTGTTTTTTCCTTCATTTGTTCTCCTATTGGATGAGCCAGCCCCACACATACCAGCTCTCCACTCCCTGCTCCTTTCCGTCATAGTGTTAAGCCCTAGCACTGATTGAAAATAAGGCTCACTATGTGACTCTGTACTTGGGATGGATTTTTTTTCCTCTCCCTTCCTTCACTTTTTGTTGAGAACTTGTTTGGCCACATACCTAAAATAGCTCTCTGACGTGTACAGTCCTGTTAAGGAATGTTACTGTGGCTGTCCAGAGTTCTCTGCGGCAGGAAGTTATGCAAACGTGCGTTGCTGAGCACAGAGCCTTGTGATTAGGGTCCTGAAGGACTCGGTTCTTCAGCGTTTTTTTTTTTTTTTTTTTTTTTTTTTCCATTGCAGGCTAGCTGGAGTTTATGTGGCCCACAAGGCCCCTTTTTTCTCCCAGCCGAAAGGTCTGTCTTGTGTAAATGCTCCCTCCTAAAAGTTGACTTAAATTTTTTTTCCCCTCCTAAGATGAGCAGATGATGCCTTTCAGCTCTGCCATGTGTGCTGATCACAGCCTATCCTCTCATTAATTTCCCACATTCTGTCTGCGAATGCCTACATTGCTTTTGTTCTTCCCACCAGCAATTCTTCAACTCCCATTTTTATTTTCTCCCCTCCCACTTGCCTTTTCCCTTGCTTCCACCCATCCCACAGGGCGTCTACTGCTTTTATGTCTCATATGGGGGGGCATGGCCCTGACCTCCTCTGCTGAGCAGAAGCAGAGTTACTTAAGAGGATTCCTCATCTTGCCTGAGCTGCTGATTCACCATGTGTCATCATTGCTTTGCTCAGAGATGCAAAAAGAAATGTCATTATTCAGTAGAAGAGCATTGACAATACGGGAATGACAAGATTCTTGCTATGATAGTGAGTGCAGAGGTGATATAGGTTATGTCAACAAGTAAAACAACTTCTGTTTATACAAACTAGTATTTGCTATCTGCCACTCACATTTGAATAAATGAAATGCTGCTGACAGTGTGACAGTGTCAGAAAATGCTGATTTTCAACATCTGACCCATGTCTGATAGAGGCAACGGACAACACTATCTTGAGTTCAAGTGTTTGTGTGCCTATCTTGTTTCAGCCATTCTGGATTATAGACGATTAGATTAAATCCCGCCAGTGGCACTTAGGCTCCTGCTGAGCCCAAGGCAAGATAGTCTGTACTGTATGTTTGTTTACCGCTCTTGAAATGTCAATATTGCAGCTGTTGCATCATAATTTGAAATTTAAAATATATTTAAGGCTTTTTCAATTCAAACTTTTTAATGACTGCGTTATTCTCAACCCTGTTTTAACAATGTAACGGGACGATGCAATTAAAATTATCATGAAAGGCTAATTAAGGTCAGGAAGTGGTGAGACGGGAGTAACTTCTATAGCTTCGGTGGATGTCGCAGCCCTGTATTGTAAAATAACACAATCGGCTTCACTGCACGGTTTTTGTAAGGCACCACCCCGTTGCCTCAGTCATCAAAAGCTACTTAGTTCCTCCAGTTGCTTTTATTAGAAAGTTGTTGATCAGGGTGGGAAATCCAGCAGCTGGTCACCCAACCAGAACCGGCTGGTGGGTGTTTGAAATCTTCCAGACACTTGCTTTTTACATCTGCCATTTTTCTGTAGCACTTCTCTCAAGCACCCTCCTTTTCAAACATTGTCCATGTTTACTCTCCGACTTCATGGTTTTCTAGTAGTATAGCCAATTATTGCATTTATAATCAGCTGACTCAAACCTCTCAAGGCTTTGAGATATATGCTCCGAACTACATGACAGTACCACAACTTTGACAACAGCAGCAGACGTGCTTTGCTTAGTTCTTTTATGAATAGCTTTTGTCACAGTAAGCAATGCTGCAGCCTCTTATAGAAACACACGAGCGGCTGAGGTTTGAGGTATCATCTTAGCGTGAATTTATGGGGAAAAAATCTGCTCACATTTAGTTTAGGTTTAAATTGTCCGTAGCGCTGTCCACCCACAAGCAACTGTCAAAACCTAATCTGAAGCACCTTTTAATAAACATACATCCTGTGACAGCGGATCTGTTTTAATCACTTAAAAACAAATGCCTACATAGGACTGAAATCAAGTTATTTGTAATATGCTAAAACCCTCCTAGGCTTTCACAGTTTTGGTTTATGCAGAAGTCTCAGCTCAAAGCCGTTCTACAAAGACCAGTTGCCTGACAGGAGACAGGAGCACTGTGTTTGCACGTTCCGTGTTGTCTGGGATGTTGCTGGAGTCGTAAACAATGTGTGCATTTGTTTGCTTGCTTGTTAACCCTTCTCCTCTCCCCTCAGGATGGCTTGGATGCACTGGTGTATGACCTTGACTTCCCCGCCCTGAGGAAAAACAAGAGTATTGACAACTTTTTGAATAGATGTAAGTAGCCAGCATCATGTTTTTCTCCTCATGCCCTGCTTTAGTGCTGATCTCTCCATGTCTTTCACTTTAACCATTGGTGTTTGCAGACCCCTGTTACATGTGGGTACAAGCCTAGGCTCAGAAAAGAAGACTGTTTTTGGGTCACTGCCTCTATGTAGGCTAGGACACAATAGGTGTCTGCTGCTTAGTGGCCCCAACAAAGGGGCTTTCATAAATGGCTGGTGACCCACATGATGCTGATCATGATGGCTTCTCTTTTTCTCAGTGGCCCTCAGACTCAGGATTCCCCATAGTTATGATTTATGCAAAACACTAAGCAACAATCTAAGAGGAGAGTGTGGCTAAATCAACTTTAACAGGTTTAGTCAAGCACAAGTGCCCAATTCTCATTTACATTTCTAGGAAATGGCAACTATCATGTTACAGTGTTTATTGCAGGACTTGTTCTTGTAAATCCAGGAATGTCTGGGGTGGGGGCAAAGAACACATATTATATCTCGGGGATAGATGTGTTTAATTTCCTGAATTACACATAGACAAACATGTAATTTAACAAAACACCAAGCACCAAACATGCTTGCTCTCCTTGCCTCCTTTGTTTCTATCCCTTGTTACAACTTAAAGTATTCTTCCTGTCTGTGGCATGTTTTGCAGCCTTCTGTCACTTTTCATTTTCCTTTGTCTCTTCATTGTCCTCCTGTAAAGAACAACATTTCTTAAATGGGGAAAATGATGCCACTTTGTTTGCTCTGTATGCTGTTGAAGTGCACAGATTCATGTGCCTTTCTCATTGTGTCCATAACAGTTAATGTACATTTAGCTGTTTAATAGCTGTTTAATACTATGTGCTTGGTCACTAGCAAATGAAATCATTTTGTAATGACATGACCTGATATGATCACAGATGCAAGATGTGGTTGTAAGAAAATGTGATCTTAGTTTTAACTACATGTTTGGAGTTAATTTTTGTCAAGTCGTGTGGTCTCTGTTTACATATCAATCCAAGCTACTGTAAACCCTCAGGCTAAAACTGCCATTAAGCATCTCCTCAACTCATCTCTTTGTACTGTACTTTTGTGAATAGCACCAAAGTGTTGGAAATGCATTGAAGGGTATGGACTAATGGACTGGCTGTCTTGTGAGACACTGGTCCTGCGTTGCATGCATTGCCTAAAGGGCCCTTTCCTCTGATAGCTCTCTTCCATATATTGTGCCTTGCACCCTGATCGTATCAGCTGCTCCACTGCTTATATGGTGGGAATATATAATCCTCATCCATCCATCTATTTGTACCATTTCTAAACATGGTTTATATGTCTTTTTAGTCCTCTGGGATTTTTCCAGTAAGGATCATGATCCCGGGAACCACTGCTTAGAGTGGAAATGACTCACTCTCAAATGTTCTTATGCTAATAGCTCAGGGCTTGCTTTTTATTTTTAGATTGATTGAACTTGGATGCCCCCGCACCCCTCTTTTCCATGCATTCTCGTGCCAGTTGTGACCCATGTGAATTGGAAATTATCCCCTAAGTCTAGCTATGACCAAATTTGGCTGAACAGTGAGCACCATCTGCCCTAGGGGAGCTGCGTTGTTACATTAGTGAGAGATATGCTCTGTTTGCCAATACATTGGATGTTTCTATAAAAGTCAGCCTATACTTTACGTCAGTATTAAATTACACCTACTGATGTAAGATAAAAACAAGGTGGCAGTAAGTGGGAGGGTGATCTTGCATTCAAAATCTAACCAGTAGAAACAGCATTTTAATAACAAAAAACGGCAACGAAGAAACCACCATCTGCATGCTCTGGCGCCTTATTCTGTATTAGCTTGACAGTGACAACGATATTGCAAACTGATTTTGCCTGTGACACTTTAGTGTGCAAGGCTAAGGGTAAGACTCCTTATAGGTAAGAATGTAGTGACTTAAGCAAAACATGGATTCTTGTGTAGATTGAGTTTTCTGTAACATCTGTCTTTGCTTGTTTTGTTTTTTTGTTTTTTTTTATGCAGACAAGGAAACCATTAGTAAAATTCGTGATCTACGCATGAAAGCAGAAGACTATGAGGTGGTTAAAGTTATTGGGAGGGGTGCATTTGGAGAGGTGCAATTGGTAAGAATGCCATTTTGTACTTACTTACTTAAAAGTAATAAGATATTTCCGAATCGCTTGTCTCACCATCATCATCTTTTCCAGGTAAGACACAAAGCCACATGCAAAGTATACGCCATGAAGCTGCTGAGCAAGTTTGAGATGATCAAGAGGTCGGACTCTGCGTTCTTCTGGGAGGAGAGGGACATCATGGCTTTTGCCAACAGCGCGTGGGTGGTGCAGGTATAATGTCACAGAACAAAAGCATCTAAAAACTATTTAACCTCGGTTGGTGTTATTAAACCCGGTTTCATACGAGTCTGAAGTGATTTAGTTTGCTGAATGTCAGTGCTCTTGACATTCAACAATTATTGGTTTTCACTAATCATTTCTTGCCCCCCCCCAATTCCACAGCTCTTTTTTGCTTTCCAAGATGATCGCTACCTCTACATGGTGATGGAATACATGCCTGGTGGCGACTTGGTTAACTTGATGAGCAACTATGACGTCCCAGAGAAGTGGGCCCGCTTTTACACAGCTGAAGTGGTGCTGGCTCTGGATGGAATCCACTCCATGGGCTTCATTCACAGGTAACAAGAATGTTTCTACCGTCTCCTTATTTTCTTTTGTGCTTTTTTAAAATTTTTTAATTTTTTTTTACCTCTGTGATGCCAGTTTTTAATTCTGTTTGGAAAGGCCTTTAAAGCCTTATCCAAAGTGAGTGTGTGTTTATAAAAAAAACAAAAAAACAAAAAACCCTTTTATGACTGTGAGATATGCAGTAAGATCTAAAGGGTGTGGTGGCAACTTATGATCTTAGGAGGGCATAATAATAATCAAGAATTAGTCCAGGTACTGTTTTTAGTATTAATGCTAGCTGCTAGTGTTTGTCTATGCTTGTATTACATTACTACTTGGCACAATATTCGCACTGTATTTATATTATAACCAAAAAAACAAACCCTTTGCTTCTTCTCTACTTGAATCTCAAAGCACTCATAGGCTTTTAACTGACTTGTTGTCTCATTTCTGCTCTTCTGTTCAAAGTTTAAATAGTCTCTGTTCAGTTTAGATGTCTGACTGGGCATGAAATGTATTTTCCCATTTTATTAAATGGTTACTAATATCATTCTTCACAATAAGCTCGGTGCAAAGCTGCAGCAGTGGAAAAATTCACACTCTGACAGTTGTAGTAAGGGGTATTCTGCAGTTTTCCCATTAGCTCCCTGGAGGTTATGGTGAAAGGAAATTTCAAGAACATATAAATTCTGCTCTCTCAATTGCCTGATCCCTTGACACCCCATTACATCTAACCTATCGCTGCAGTGGAGTGCAGCACCTGCAAACAGCTCTGATTTGGAGAGCTATTTTCTCAAATGGGACCCTCAAGCGGCTCTACTTTTAATGGCACATATACAGACCTTGTTATATGCTGAAGCTTGACCTATTGTTTTTGTGTTGTACACGTGTTTGATATCACTGTCTTTTACCTTTGCAGGGATGTGAAACCTGATAACATGTTGCTAGACAAAGCAGGCCATTTAAAACTGGCAGATTTTGGGACCTGCATGAAAATGAACAAGGTATCACATTCAGTTTCCATCAAACATAGATCAAATCACATGAGTAAAACTATCTAACTAGCATAGAAACTCTATTTTTATGATCAGTTTCCTTATGATTAACATCTCTCCATTTCTGGCAGTTATTTTGATTCTAGGAAAGTATTCAGCTTGTAATGATTTTTTTTTTTTTTCCCTCCCCCCCTTCCCTCAGGATGGTATGGTACGATGTGACACTGCAGTGGGAACTCCAGACTACATTTCACCTGAGGTACTGAAATCCCAAGGAGGAGATGGCTATTATGGCAGAGAGTGCGACTGGTGGTCTGTAGGAGTGTTCCTGTACGAAATGCTAGTTGGTAAGTTTTTAATGCAGTATTTTCTGAAACACTTTGAGGTTAATTTTATTATTATACCAGACAAAAACTAACTAATAAAGGGAAGTTTATGCTTCTTTATATCATGATAAAACCCTGGATCATTTTAACTTTTAGTTTCATAAACTAATACAAAAAGATTAGTTTGCTTAAGCTTTTTCTGTGTGTTTTTTTTTTTTTTTTTTTGATCAATTTTTCGATGGACATGTCAGTAACCGCGAGCTTTTGTTTGTGTTGTGCACAGGCGACACTCCTTTCTACGCAGACTCGCTGGTGGGGACCTACAGCAAAATTATGAACCACAAGAATGCCCTGACCTTCCCTGAAGACAGCGACATTTCCAACGATGCCAAGAATCTCATCTGTGCTTTCCTGACTGACAGGTTAGAGAACCACAGAACAGGCACAGGGTCTTGAAGAGGGTTGTTATCTGTAGAGCCTGTCTTTGTTTAGGTGTGAAAGTGTTTTGTGGTGTAGAGGACCCTCTGTGGAAAGAATCTTGATGGAAATCTTCATACTACCAAAGAAGCATCAAGATGCATCACTGGTTTCTTCTGCTGCTATTTTTATAATCACCCACGCAGCTGAAAGTTCTCCAGTTCTGTGATTCAAATATAGATAATTCTATCTATGGAAAATATAATTTTTTAAAATGGTTGGATAGCAGTATGGCTGTATATGTATGTATACAGCCACAAGGAAGCCTACATTTGGTATTAATAGAGTAGACCTACAAATAAAAGCCTTGGTTTGCACTGTGGCTCAGCAACATGTGCTTCTTTTGGAAAAAGCATTTTTGCTTCCTATCATTGTCACAATCTTTAGGACTAACATTAGGACAAAGAACAGTAGCAGACCTGTTATGCAGCATATTATAGAGTATATTTTATAGAGAATATTTTATAGAGCGACAGAAGAAGTGTTGAGACGTCTGAAAGATGGGCTTATGGTATGTTCTTTATGGATTGGGTTTATGACTTGGATACAATTACCACACTGCAGTTTCTCACATTTTCATGACTCAGATTGAGAAACAATAAGATTTGGTGTTCTTGTCTTCCTAAAACGGGTTGTGATATGCTCTACAGCCATCATCTGACTGACTTGATCTTTAGCATCACCAAAGTATCTCTAATTACAGGCCCAGAAATTTTCCTTTGAGTCCTGTTAAAATAATCATGCCGTCTGGCCCCTACAGGGAAGTCCGGCTTGGCCGTAACGGGGTAGATGAGATCAAGAGGCATCCTTTCTTCAAGAATGACCAGTGGACATGGGAGAACATCCGAGAGAGTAAGAACCTTTTCACTGTGTAGACCCCAGATTGCTTTCACACCTCCCATGTCTGCTCACTGCTATTTCAATCATGTAGCCGGCATTCATGTTTTCCATTTGACCTACTACGGACAGTTGCAGGAAATTCTTGCAGATGAGCCATTCATTCTGCATCCTTTCCAAGACTAAACGTGATTCCTGCTCAGAGTAATAATTGGCAGCACAGTATTTCTGAGGCCAACAGCAGGGGAAGCCGTTCAATGCAAATGTTAATGCGCCGGGATTGACACTGAAGCAGAGAGATTAGAAATGTAGAGCTAAATCCAGTAGCTAGAGTCTGTCCTTTAGTGGCTTTATATTTAATACTTTACTAGGCTGAAGTCAGCACTTTGGTGTTGGCCACCCCTGTCGTTCCACTGGCTGATCGGCTCTGCTAGCTGGCTGGTTTCCCTTGTTTTAAAGAGTTTCAAAAAGAGATCTATGATCCAGAAACACGTTGCAGGGAAAACTGAAACACTAGTTTCTCTGTCTTTTTATCTGTCCCAGATAATCAAACTCAAAATGCTATAAAGATAGATTTAAAAAAAAAGACCCTGTGTTAAAAAATGATACTGGTGGGAAAGAAAATAAGCCAAAAATGGGTCATAAACCTGAGCATTTTCAAGGCCTTATAAGTTAAGGGTATATTTTCAACTATCATTATAGCTTAATTTAACAATAAAGAATGAACATTTTGATTAACTGATCTTACTTAAATGGTTATTTTACTTGTACGTTCGCCGAAGGGAACAAACCTCAGATCATTAATAACGTAGATTGATCCATGTGCTGGAAGAGCTAGCAATCTGAGAACTAGCAATCTCAAACGTTTGCATCACGTACTGTGCCTTTAACGCATAGAAACTTGTCGCATGTAATGAACGGCGAAGGCCTTGTTTTTCCTGTATCATCATGAGTCCTCATCTCCCTGTGCCACGTGCAGCGGCTGCCCCAGTGGTGCCTGAACTGAGCAGTGACATTGACACCAGTAACTTTGACGACATTGAAGAGGATCGGGGAGAGGAGGAGACCTTTCCCATACCAAAGGCCTTTGTGGGCAACCAGCTCCCCTTCGTGGGCTTCACTTACTACAGCAATCAGCAGTAAGTCTGCCAGATACTGCTGCACACGATGCTCATTATCAATGTGCAGAGTTGCCAGTTTGATTCCTCATAGCACAAAATCGTTAAAATTGCATGTATATGAGAACGTCAGGTATTTGCAGTGATGTATCTATTACATGATGTATTGTTCACAACCTAAAATGATTTGAGACATCAATAACAGTCTAAAGAGATCAGTCTTTTCATTGTGGAAATCAGTATCTCACTTGATTGACTTGATAGTATTAGAATAATACTATTAGAATAATACTATCCCTGTAATTTTTTTCAATTTATCACAGAAATGGTGGTAATTTAAAATAATTTATCTATGGAAATGGTAATTTTTTAATTTTTTTTTTTTCGTGGAGAAATGGTTTAAATGTAATTGTCGTGTTTACATACCTGTAAAAAATAAGGTGTTCCTCTTTCAGCCTTTTGCGTGGCTCCACCACCACAAAGGCCAGCGACAAACGCAGTAGCTCCACAAAGGAAGACAAGAGTCATGTGAGTAGAAGTCCATAATTTTTGAGGAAAAACAACTTGCGATGTAGAGTATTTACCTCACGCATTCAAATGATCTGGTTCTGTTCAGCTGGAAAACCTGCAGAAACGAATTTACCATCTGGAGGAGCAGCTCCACAGTGAGATGCAGCTGAAGGATGAGTTGGAGCAGAAATGCAGGTATGAAACTGGGTCATTTATTCATCCGCAAAAAGGTTCACTTAGTCAAACTGAAGACCTGATGTAAATTCTTTGCTCTCCGAGACAAGAGTGTTACAGAAAGACGAAAAGAAGCATTGAGGTGTATATACATGCAATTTTTATGCATTGTATGAGACTTTCAATTTAAGCATCTTTCTCAAACTCTTTTTCTAGAACATCAAGCACCAAGATAGACAAGATCATGAAAGAACTGGATGAAGAAGTGAGATTCTGGCATCTTTAGTTTTTTCTCTCAATTTTTGAATTTTGACATCACTGTATCAGCTGCTTTGCAATTATATCTATATAAAGAAACGTTAAAGCTACGGCTTTAATGTTTTGGTATTTGGTAATTGTGTAAATGACTGTTTACAATCAGAGACTACAGATTAAGGATTGGTTTGTCCCTTGCCACAGGCAAACCTTAGGAAGAGTGCAGAGGCTGGCATATCTCTGCTGGAGAAGGACAAGATCATGCTGCAGCACAGATTCACAGAGTACCAAAGAAAAGCTGACCAAGAGGCAGAGAAGAGACGCAATCTGGAGAATGAGGGTAAAGATAATGAGGCACTGCTGATGTTTGATTGAGACACTCAATTATAGTATTAAGTAGTAGGTATAATTGCACACTTAAGTAGTAATGCAGTTAGTGTTTGAATGTCGTTTGGTTACAAGATAATGACCTCGTCCTCTCGGTGTTGATTTGGCCAAGACACATGTCCAAAATGGATTACTTGCTATCCTGGTATGCCCCCTCCCCCTACCTGGCTCACTGCTATGACAGATCTAGTTAAGTGCCAAACCATGCACACATCTCTCCGAAATCCCCACTTTTTACAGAAGGTAGCACAAAATGAATTAACAAGGTAGAAACTGTTAGAGCTGAAGACCTGTTATGCTCTGTGCACAACTTTAACATCATACTGTTCAGGAATTTGAAGGGTATTTTGTTTGGCTTTGAAATTGAGTTAGGAAGTGAATCCCTGTCTTACTAATTTCCTGTCTTATTATTTCTAGTGTCAACTTTAAAGGAGCAGCTTGAAGATCTGAGGAAAATCAGCCAGAACTCGCAAGCATCGAATGACAAGATCGCCCAGCTGCAGAATCAGGTACAGGAGACCATGCGCATACAGGGTTTTCCCAACCATTACAAGACTTGACCACAGCTCCTGAGCTTTTTTGTGCCGCAGCTAAACCCAATGAACATAAAAAATTATACTGACAGTTCTTGGCTGCTTTGGTGGGAAAGGATACTACATTGGTTCTAATTTATATATTTGTTTTGATGGTTTTAAAAAAAAAAATGTGGCTGTATCTTATCCATGAAAAATGGATGTGTTCATTCAATACAATGGATATTCTTTTTGAAAGGAGAGAATACCAGTGTAACTCTGTGTTACATTATGGGTTGGTGAGTTTTCAAGTATGTCTTCATTGAGACTCTAAGAGTTAATCAGCCTTAAAGGTGCTTCATTAGTCCACTTGAACTCGCTGGAGTCTCTGAAGGCCCAGTGTAACATGTGAAAGTGAAAACGAATTCTCAGCATCTCTTCACATCTTTGCTGCAGAACTGAGTCAAGGAAAAAATCTGTCAAACAGCCAAGAATTGTCACAGTCACAGACGATGAACTCAAAAAGACAGAGGTCAGAGAAATGTTAATATCAAAGAAAATAATTATGCGGAAGGAATGAGAGGGAGAGGAGGATTGGGCTCGCTACAGTAACTCAGTCAGCTGACCAGTGGCCACAGGAAAAATGAACAAGAATTTAAGGAAACAGCCAAACGCTGTTACGTTGTCAGATGGCTATGGAAGAAATAGAACGTTTCAGTTCATATCCATTCAGTGCTAGTCTTGTTTGCTGATGTCATTTTGTGCGCACTCTCTTAAAAAAACACAGTACTGTTTTGTTTTTTTAAAAAATTGATATTGTAATGATAATGATCCAAAACGATGTGAAAATAAATTTTTGACAATGCACAATTGCCGAAAGAGCACCTAAACCCTACAGAAACTTGGGGAAACTTTGACATGCACAGACGCACTAATGGGAGTCAATGCATTGAACCTGTATCCCCTCTGACCCTCTATGTTTTGACTGGCAGCTGGAGGAGGCCAATGATTTGCTGCGTGCAGAGTCGGACACAGCAGCAAGACTGAGGAAGAGCCACACAGAGATGGCAAAGTCGATGAGCCAGTTGGAGAGTTTGAACCGGGAGCTGCAGGAGAGGAGCCGTTCAGCCGACGGAGAGAAGGCGCAGCTGGAGAAGGAGCTCCTACTTGTTCAGAGCACCCTGGACTCTGAGAGGAGGAACTACAGTCAGGGATCAGAGGAGATCAGAGAGCTGCAAGGTGACCCACTGACGCACAAAATCTTTTAATTTCATTTAATGATGATAAGGGCATGTGCAAATCCAATACTTAAGAAAAACATTGTACGGTTTATTTTTTTTCTGATTACTTTTAAGACAAAGCCAAAGGCATAAAATACGGATCTGGGAGAAAATAACCTTAAAATTCCCGAGGCAGAATTTGAATATTTGAATCAGATCCTCCTTGGTTTCAAATCACTCTTTAAGACTAATAATCTCACTCTCATTCAGACATTTGAGATGGCTGCACAAATTCCACATGATGGAAGCACTGACAAGGCCCATAGCAGCCAAATCCATCTGAGACTAATCTGTCGGCCACTTGTCTTTGAATGCAAACCAAGATTATATAAGAGTATATAAATTATATACTTTATTTATCATATAACTTATTGGGAATGGTGGGATACTGAAGTCATTTAAGTTAAACAGTATGTCAAAGTAATATGAGAGGTGGGCTGCTGGCTTCATGTCATAAACACTGTTTTCTTTATCTGACTCTCAGCGAGGATGGCAGGGCTGCAAGAGGATAACAAAAACTTGAAGCTCAGCCTTTCCAAAGTGGAATCAGAACGTAAACAAGCCCAGGAAAGAAGCAACAACCTTGAGAAGGTATATACCCAAAATGTAGCGGAAGTTAAGTTTATTAAATTTTAAAGACTGCTGCGATTTTTGTATATTTCTATTTGGATAAATGCAGAGTGGCCTTGTCTGGTTCTGACATCCTTCTCCCTCAGGAAAAGAACAACCTGGAGATAGACCTAAACTACAAACTGAAGACCTTGCAGCAGCGTCTGGAGCAGGAACAGACTGAGCACAGGGTGACACGGGCACAGCTCACTGACAAATATGAGTCTATTGAAGAAGCCAAATCAGCTGCGATGAATGGTATGCCAGTCCAATGTCAGAGCATTCCCCACTCACTGTATTTCATCATGTTTTCAATCCTTTTTTTAATGTTTGTTTACCATTCCACTCTCTTTCTTAACTTTTATTTCCTTTCCACCTGTGTTTTATTTAACTTCTGCCTCACCCCATCACCCTCTTCCAGTTTTGTCTTTCTTTGCTACAATTTAATTACCTTTAGGGGCTGTTTGGGTGGGAGGAATTCAAGGAGTGTAAGACAGTCAGCGTGTCAGGACATTGCCTCATTGCATATTAAAGCTGGACTCAAAAGCAATTTTTTCAGTAGAATAATGATCTGTCCAAGTGATTTCTTGGCTGTCATCAAGTATATGCTGGAATATACAGCAGCCTCTCCTTGAAAAATGTCTTCCATGATGTGGTTCTTTCATCTCTGTCCATGTTTAATGATTTTAAATATTTTCAAATAATAATTAAATATTTCATAAGGTTCAAATCACACTGTTGGTTTACAGAAAGAACCTTGTTGGAGTTGAGTGTAGAACATGTGCTCAGTAAAAGAAAATAAATAAAAACTCTATTTGAAAACGTGCTGCTGATAATCAGACCTGCTGTTCATCCAGTAGTAGCGTTTATTGGAATTTCCTCTCTTGCTGTTTCTCTTCTTTCTTTCTCCATATAGTTTTTGAATATGGAAGAGAAGTGTCATATTTAATTCATATTGGACAGATGCACTCTGAATTCAGGGACACCAAGTGTCCAGAGCACTGAAATTATCATACAATGTTGATTGATTTTCTTGATTTTCTATCATTTGGTATTAGGAATGAATTGATTTTGTCTTTGGCTTCTCCAGCTGTTCAGCAGAAGATGTCTGAGGAGAATGGCGCGAGAATGAGAGCCGAGAGCCGGGTCGTGGAGGTGGAGAAGCAGTGCTCAATGCTAGAGTTTGATCTTAAGCAGTCTGTGCAAAAGATGGAGCAGCTGATGAAGCAAAAGGAAAGGCTGGAAGATGAGGTAAATGAACCCTCTCACCCGTTTTAATATTCAGCCATCTCAAATAAAGGTGTACTTGCAAGGCATTTGTGTGATACCTTGCCTCTCTTATGTCTTCTTCCCCCAGGTGAAGAACTTGCGGATACAGGTAGAACAGGAGTCGAGCAAGCGAGTCCTGGCTCAGAATGACTTAAAAAGCCGCATGCAGGAGGTGGATCGCCTTAGGTGTTCGGAGAAGCAGCTCAAACAGGAGATCAACACAGCACTAGAGAGTAAACGCTCTCTGGAGTTCCAGCTGGCACAGCTGACCAAGTGAGTGGTCTTTCTGCATGGGAATGTTTAAAAAGGCCTAGTTGTAAAATTGATCACTTATTTTTTTTCATGGCATACATGTTGTCCATGTTTTCCATTGTTTAGTTTAATCTGCATAAAATAAAGAAACCGAAATGGCGTATGAAGGAGAATAAATAGACTTTTTCTAGGAGAATAGGAATATTTAAGGTCACCTGTGCCGTTGTGCTTGCTGTTATTATTACATTACTTAAATAAAACAGTAGCTTTATCCAGGAGAGCTACTTTTGTGTTATTGTTGCACTACCCACTAATACTCTTTGGAAGTCGAGGCCTAAATTGCCCTACAATTGCCTGCTATTTGCAAATAAGTGCTATTATTCCAGCTTAGGGGGTGAATATTCCAAAGCTGTTCTGTGACCATGTTTACACCGCAGGATTAGGGTTTAGAGTCCAGCTCCATCCAGCAACTAATCCTCTGAGCACGGCAGCCAGTGCTGCTGGTTGTGCAGCTAATTGCATTTACAACAGCAGCTGACTTAGAGGCTGTTTGTCTGGCTAAAGAGAGTGGTTTAGAAAGCGCTCAATCACAATATGTATAATTAGCCAGATACACGAAGAAATGAAAATTGAGTTACCTCATGTTTTTTGCTGATGTGTTACCAGACAATACAGAGGCAACGAGGGACAGATGAGGGAACTTCAGGACCAGCTTGAGGCCGAACAGTATTTTTCTGTAAGTATATGTCTCTCTGTCCCCCAATGCGTCCGCCCTCTTTATTCAGTGTTAGAGCCATGGTCTAAATGATCTGTCTGTCTGCTCTCAGACGCTTTACAAAACTCAGGTCAAGGAGCTAAAAGAGGAGATTGAGGAAAGGAACCGGCAGGTACAGGACGCTCATAAAAAGGTGCAGGACTTGTGCAGTGAGAGGTAAGAAAATGAATTCCCTTCATGCACAATACAGTCCTGCAACTCATGGTTTTAACCATCCAAATATTATTTACAAGCTAATGATTTTAAGTCCTGTTGTTGGTCCAGATTTTATTATTGTCTGATATTTGATGAAACTTTTTAAAAAGATGAAATGCCAAGGATTTCATTTAACTAACTTACATAATGTGTTTCATCTTGGACATAGGGACTCGCTGTCTGCCCAGCTGGATCTGACAGTGACCAAGGCTGAATCAGAGCAGCTTGCCCGGGCACTTCAGGAGGAACAGTACTTTGAGCTCAGCCAGGAGAACAAGAAGGCAACAGCTAGACATAAACAGGAGATTGGGGAAAAGGAGGCTACAATTGCACGGGTTAGGAAAACCTCACATGCCTCTGCAGCTCTAGTTTATTATGTCCCTCCACCATGAAAACAACATTTTTAGTAAGATGCAATATTAATCAAAGCAATGGGAAAAATAATAACTTCCACATGTCTGTGCAGCTTGAAGATTCCAATAAAACTCTGACCAAAGATGTAGAGAACCTCAGCAAAGAGAAGTCTGATCTGAATGAGAAGCTTCATTCTCAGGAAAAAGGTACCATCCCTTTGTTCACCTTTATGCCTCCCTACTATACTCTAACTATGCTATTATACGAGCTGACTCTCTTCTCTGTGACAGAGTATGTAGCTCAGAAGGAGGAGATTACAAATACAATCAAGGCCAACTATGAGAAGGTCCTTAACACCGAGCGCACACTGAAGACTCAGGTAAAGATGTACTGACACTGAAGTCCTGACAGTAAACACTGGCAATGCAAATGGAGGCTGATTCATCTGCATCAATCTGTCAGGCGGTGAACAAGCTGGCAGAGATCATGAACCGCAAGGACATGAAGCTGGACCAGAAGAAGAAGGGCAACACTGCCGACCTGCGGAAGAAGGAGAAGGAGAACCGCAAGCTTCAGCTAGAGCTTAACCAGGAGAAGGAGAAGTTCAACCACATGGCCATCAAGTATCAGAAGGAGTTAAACGAGATGCAGGCGGTAAGTAAACACCTCTGGGTGCTAGAGGCTTGTGTAATCTAGATATAATGAAATTTATTGTAATTCTCCCACTTTTGCTTTGAACCAAAACCTCTGCACTTTCTCAACATCAGCAACTGGCAGAAGAATGCACATATCGCAACGAGCTGCAGATGCAGCTGGACAGCAAGGAGAGCGACATCGAGCAGCTACGAGAGAAACTAAATGACCTGCAACAGCGCATGGATAACTCGAGCGTTACCAGTTTGCAGACAGACGAGACAGACAGCAACATCGCAGGTAAGATCAGGACAGGGGACGCTGCTGCCTCTGGTGTTCAAACTAACTCAATTCTCAACCACAGGATTCCTCCACAGCTAAAAACAGTCATGGAAATGAAGTTTAGCAGTATTTGCACATTTAGGAAATGACCATACATCGATTCATCCGTTGTGGGTTTTTCTTTTCCTTCTAAATTACATGCTGTATTATTCTTATTATATATTGTGTTCAGATTTCTGTTATTACCACTTTGAGAGATGCCACCTTTTTTCGCACTTAATTGTTACTTTGGGGAAAATCTCTTAAGTGCGTTTTCACAGTTTTGTTGCTTTTTATGAAGAGTGTATTTATCTATATTTTCATCTGTATTTATCTATGCTTTTAGGAAGTTAAAACTGTCATTTATTAAAATAGGTGCCTGTGGTTTTAGGTTTGGTGCATTTAGATAGAAATCATAGATT
Organism: Rachycentron canadum; assembly: GCA_038496675.1. NCBI lineage: Eukaryota > Metazoa > Chordata > Actinopteri > Carangiformes > Rachycentridae > Rachycentron > Rachycentron canadum. The sequence continues at coordinate 14,052,706 of CM076662.1, read as the reverse complement.
TTAGTCCAGCTGCTGTATTTACTGCCAAATCCTGAATAACAGTCATGGAAAATGAATGATTTCTAACATAAATACACTTGTTCCATGTCTATATTAATGTATTGTTGGTGTCTGTGGTTAAACCGTTCTCTCTTTATTCCCCTCATGTCCAGTTGGTTCTCCTTGCTCTTCTTATCTTTGTAACTTCTATTCCTTTCCCTCTGTGAGTAACTGAGTGGACGCGCCCCCTCTTGCCTGGCCTGCGCTGCAGCTGTTGTGTGTTTGTCTTTTTGCCCCTGATTTTCTTAAACGTTCTTTTGCGAGAGGTGACACGGCCATCTCTGTTGGGGGAATTCATTAAAACACTTTTGAAAGAAGCGTTGTTGAGTGGGAAGTAAAATTACATTTATAAATTGTCTAAACAACCTTGGCAACAAACTTCATTGACTAACACGGTGTTAAATGTCAATGCTGGCAGTGAATTTGCTTAATGTCACAAACCCCTAACGGTAAAATGACCAAATGAGATCAGAGGTTACTGACTACACCCTGCGTGAGGTTTACCGCATCACTCTCGGCACCTTTCAAAATGTGTTTTGAAACTGAAAAATTTATTTTTGATTCATGGCACTGTGTGCTTCAAACACTTAACACTGTTGTTTTCTTTATTTGTGTGTGTCGGCATGTTCACCTAGAAGTACCGTTTTGGACACAAAGTTTTCCCTCACAATGTCATATTTAGCAGACAAACCCCTCTTAGTTCATTGCTCCTGTTTAGCTTGTTATGTTTCAGCTGCATGCACTTGAAATTATCATTTTAATACTAAATAATGTATACATATGTTTGTTTCTATTAAAGGAGTGAATGATCAAGTTAATTGGTTGAAAATAAATACTAATTCCTACTGCAAAACCATTTTTATAGTGCTTTTAACATAATTAGAAATAATGAAGCTTCCATGCTGTTAACATGCTGTTAGATTAATTTTTCCTCCTGCATTGGGAGCGTGTAGTAGCAGCACCAGCAGCAGCAACTTGGGATATCTAAACTAATCCCTCGTCTCCTACTCCAGTGCAGTTACCTTAATGCTGGCAGAACTTCCTAGGGGGTAACAAATTTGACCTTTGTGACTTGACTTTTTTTTTTTTTCCCCCCCTAGTTGAGTTTGGATTTAATCACTGCATGGTTAGACTCATAAACTACATTGATTTGTAATGTCTTCATATCTGGGCTGTTTTTCAGAATCCAGATTGGAGGGTTGGCTGTCCATTCCTAATCGTGCTAATATCAAGCGATACGGATGGAAAAAGCAGGTATGTCGCAGGCATTTCATTTGTTCACAAGCATTTTTTCCCCCCCAAACCCTTGTTACATCAGCCTCCCTTTCATTATGTTTTTAAAATTTTCAGTATGTGGTGGTGAGCAGTAAGAAGATTCTGTTCTACAATGATGAACAGGATAAGGAACAGTCCAACCCCTCAATGGTACTAGATATTGAGTAAGTATTTTTTTTCTTTCTGTCCTTTGCTTCAGGTGCTGACAGATTTAGTATGTAGTATATGTAATCGATTCTGTGTCCTGTTGTGCAGCAAACTATTTCATGTGAGACCAGTCACTCAAGGAGACGTGTACCGGGCTGAGACAGAAGAGATTCCAAGGATATTCCAGGTAGGACACTCTTTCCTGTCCTGCAGTGTCTACATTTTTATATTCACCACCGAGCATGCCTTACTTTTTATTTTCTCCCAATGTCGAGATGTTTTTCTGACAAAGTGCTTCTTTTTCTCCATCTGTATTCAGATTCTATATGCCAATGAGGGCGAGTGTAGAAAGGAGGCGGACTTGGAGACAGTCCCTCAGGGCGACAAGACCAACTGTCTCCCACACAAAGGCCATGAGTTCATCCCCACATTATATCACTTCCCTTCAAACTGCGAGGCCTGCGCCAAACCTCTGTGGCACGTCTTTAAGCCGCCTCCAGCTCTGGAGTGTCGCCGCTGCCACGTCAAGTGCCACAAGGACCACCTCGACAAAAAGGAGGATGTTATTGCTCCTTGCAAAGGTAACCTGCCAACAGTCTTGTTCTTAATGGCCTAAAGCTGTGATGTGATGAAGGACGAACATAGTTTTACTCTTATAGCTCTTATATAATATATACTAGACCTTCAATTATTTTACAATTACAGCTGGTGAGATGTCATTAATGGTGAATGTTTTACTGTTTAAGTTGTAAGATGTGCACCTAACAAATCTAGCTGCCACTTAAATGTTCTAAATAGTGCTAAAATTCAAGCAATTTGGCCTTAAAACGATGTTTCAGCAAATTTAACTTAAGAGGAAATAGAAGTGTAACAAATGGCTGATTTATCTATCAACAAAATTAAATTAAGAGGCTGATCGGTTGAGTAATTTTGTTAAAGCAAAAATGGGAGAATGTTCTGCTTCCAGCTCCTTAATTCATTTTCCTTGTATACTATCATAGTAAAACAAATGCGTTTTAGGTTTTGAAACGTGTCATTTTGGTCTTTGTGAAATTGCGATGAATTTGCTATTTTCTGATGATTTATAGCTCTTGTCAGATTCCTCTTAATCAGCATCTTGTCTTATGCCATCCCCGACAGTAAATTACGACGTGACCTCTGCCCGGGACATGCTCCTGCTGGCCCTGACCCAAGATGAACAAAAGAAATGGATTGGTCACCTTGGAAAGAAGATTCCCAAGACCCCACCATCTACATTTTCAAGAGCCTCTCCCCGTTCTATGTCCACTCGCTCTGGGCCAAACCAGTCCTTCCGCAGGAACCCTAAAAGCAATACAGGAAAGCTAAGGTAACTTGACATTTTTCGTGCATTCAAACTGTTAATGCTTTTTTTTGTTGTTGTTTTTTTGTTTTTTTTTCTCCACTGGTTACATAAATGTTTCCTTTTTTCAGTCGCTAATGTTCAAATAGCTATGGCTAACTGCATGGCCTACAATAAGGCACTGTAATATTATATTAGGCAGTAAGTGAGGGTGTGCTGCAGTCACAAGTCTTATTTTATCCCATCTGGTGGGCTGAGATGTGGTCAAGTCAGTCACATGACCTGCTGTTTGTCTCCTGTGTTGTAGCAGAGCGCAGTCCAGCCTCCAAGCAGCAGACACAACATCCAGCACTTGTTGACAGGAACTTCTTCAGAAAGTGTTTATGTGTTTTTTTTTTTGTTTGTTTTTTTTTTTTTTTTTGTTTTTTTTTTTTAAGACTTTTGTCTACAGCTTTAAACTTGTCTATTTATTAATTGTGTTACTGGGTGCTTCTAACACGAGACACTTCCTGGTTGGTTGGTTGCCTCCTGGGCTCTTTCCAGTTGACACTTGGGATTCTCGTTTTTCTAATTGGCACTAATGTGTTGTTGGGTTCAGTGACTAACTTACTATACAGCTCTTGTTAGAATGGTCCACGTTTAGGATTTTTACAATACCTGTCAAACATGATGCAAAGGTGTCTGTTTAAAAAAAAAAAAAAAAAAGACAAAAAAAAGAAAAAAAAAAAAAGCTTTTCTGTTGTGTGTTGACTTAAATTAGATTTACTAACCAAGCTTAAGATACTGTCTTTCTTTTACTGGACACCTGTCTCTATTCTTTCTTTCAGTTAACCACCTGATCCGTTCCTCATCCTCAAACACGAAGAAACCTGTATTACATAGAAAGTTCATTCAAAAGAAAAAAAAAATGTATCGATAAATAACCAGCGCTGGAAAATTGCAACACATGTCAAACATAAGGCATCATGGACATTAAGAGGCCTGATACCCCCTCCCCAACCCACCTTCCGCCTTTCTTCAAGAGAAAACCCATCATCCAACTCAACAAACTTGCAGCTCTCCATTTCTACCAGAAGATGGCACACTGGTCTTGAACTAAACATGGACAGTACAGCGATTATAGAAGGACTCGAATCATGGAGCCATTCTGTGTTTAATATCATATGACAGTTCTGATGAAAACGGGATGGTAAAAGGGGGTTTTGCTGGGACTCCTGCAAGTATGTGTTTGGGTTAAGGTACTGTCATACAGGGATTTCAGATCTGCAGTGAATGGTTGTGTCTCAGGGGTGGAAAATGAATCTATTTTGTAATCTCTTTCCCCACCTTGACAGATACTCAAGCTAAAGTCAAGCATACTTCTGGTTCCAGCGTCAAAAAAACAAAAAAAACAACAAAAAAAAAAAAATGACTGATGCCTTCAGCTAATGTTCTGGCCTTTTTGCCTTTATTCTTATCACTCTGCAAGTCAATTATCAGGTTTGGGACAGAGTATTGGGACACAAGTATTAGATGTTTTGAGTATTGAGTGAGGAGCATGCAAGATCATCATTTAAATCTATGCATTATTTTTATTATAATTATTTTTATTGCTCCAAGCCATAAGGAATATTCCATTGTAATGGCATATAGGAGTCCTAAAACTTAAATAATTTTTTTTCTGTTTATTTGGTACATTGTAATATTTTTTTCTCGTATTGTTTTTTTTTTTTTTTGTATTGTATTGCCTTACATTGATTCATAGATAAATGGTTCAAAAGGAAAACATTAAGTTAACAAAATGTAAAACTGCACTGTTTGAATTGTAAATTATTTGTAGAAGACTAAACAGGTGTAGCATTTGGCCCACCTAGTGCCTTAACGTTTGGATATTACGTTTGATTTTACTGCCATGTCTGTTTGTTTTTTGTTTTGTTTTTTGTTTTTTTTCTTCTCAAAAACAAGACAAATCTTAACTCTTCCATCATTTATTTTTTAAGAATCGCCACACATTTGTGGTTTTATCAGAACTTACTTTCTCTGGTTTGAGTATATAAAATATATATATTAGATTACCTCTTTATGGACACATTGCAATAGAGATAGCGTGTCAAAAAGTCCCCAGACTCGGTTCATATCATGACAAATTTTTGGATGGTTTAGTTAAAGCGAGCCTTCCTGCGTCAATGATTGTCCTTGTTAACACTTACAAGTTGTTTCTCTGACAAGGTAATGTCCCATTAATGCAGACCCCCCCCCCACACACACACAGTGTATATAATAAGAGACATAAGGATTATGGAAATACCTCCGCAATCTTTTCATTTCTAACTTTTTGTTCAGTTAAAAAAAGAAAAAAAGCACTGGAACTATGATCTACTCTTGTCTTGGATAATTTGCATGGTAAATTGCATTGGAGTCCGCACTGATGGATATGTCAATAAACATATCTTTATCATTCATTGTATACTAGTCCTCACTGCTTATAACAATCACTGGTTTCATATTTTATCAGACCATATATAGAACCATTTCAAGACTAGATTAGTATCAAAGCAAAGTGGGCAACTACCCTCAGGGATCTAAAAGGTCCAGATTGAACTGTGCCAAGTGGTTTGTATTATTTTGTAGTGCAGCAGAACAGTATCTGAATGTTTAAGGGCCTGAGATGGGTTGTTTTATTTTGTAATTATGAGGATAAGTCTGAATAGGTTACATTAGCCAACATCTATATATTATTTTAGTGTTTAGTACTTACACATTGTGTGCATGTTGTTGATATGTTCATAAGAGTTGGTGCCAAGTGAAATGATCACGCATTTAATGTTGATTCAGGTGGTACTTCATCGTGTTATCTATAGGAACAGGGGCCCTGCAGGTTAATCCATCCGAGGTGCATCAATGGGAGAAAACAGGATCAGGCAGATTTATTATTTTATTTTTTTAATATTTGGTGGGAAAACTACCACATCACTGGAGTGTGGAGCAAGCATCAGTCACAACAACGCTGTGAATGTAAAGTATCATAAATACTGTGATTAACGTGTCTCCAAACGATCTGGGCAAAGACAATCTGGGTGTGTTTAATCTACGTGCGTTGCATGCAGCAGGGCGGCTGGCAGATGTCAGAGCGCATCGATAAGTTCCCAGCGTGTTGTTGCAGCGTCATTCTGTTTGAATGAAGTTCAGACCGAGAACTAGCCAACTCTTCATTCGCGCCCCGGTGGATTGAAACAGGAATAACTGGAGTTGAGGAAGTGAAAGGTCGCCAAACATGCCGGTGTTTACAGGTATGATATCGTTTTAATGCAGCATGCGCATTGCCACGGACAAAGAATAAAAACACGAGCACTCACACGTGTTTTAGTGCAGCAAAGTATATTACATTAGCTTGTTAGCTCAGCTAGCGTTAGCATGGTATGCAGTTTTAGCATGCTAACGGAAACAGATAGTGTTTCAGCCTCATTTGGGCCACTGGTTGAGTTGGTTCAAAAACTATATTTGGACGAAAGACTACATACAAAACAGGTGTACTGCCGCAACTGTGTTGCTTTTTGTTTACGGTGGTTAGAGGACGTGTTGGGTGAAGCCGGCTATGCTAACTGCTGGCTAAGTCCAGAGAACAACTAGCTAACTGTCAACTAGCTAGGTTAGCCATGTAACAGCTAAAAGCTACTGAGGTTTAAGTAGTTATATAAAGTCATTGGGTTCTGTCATACCGTATCTAGATACGTTTTCTTGTACTTCTTAGCCATTTACGTCTGTTATGTTGAACAGGTGTGTCAATAACAGCATTACGCCTTCACTAGCTCAGGTAGCATCGATAACAAAGCTAGCCAAATCATGAGTATACAGTTTGTAAGCTTTCTACTGCAGTTTCGGTTCGTTGAAGATAAACAGTGCGTAAATAACATGACTTTGCTGTCAAAAAATGACAGTTATCTTTTAAATTTCCCTAAAATGGTTCATTGGTCACTCTATCACATTACATTTGCATCCAAACAACCGCATATTAGCTTCCACGCTGTGCTTTTAGCCGTGAGTTGAGCAGTGTGTTAGCTGCACGACTCCTTGAAAGACTTCACTTGACCTGACAAGATGCTGTGTCATACATGGCAGCAGTTTGACAAAGTTGTGTTGTTTCAAGGTTTTTACCCTGGGTGGCTAATATCCAGGTATGTGCTCTCTCCCCCCCCCTCTCTTCCTTTCTTTCTGTCGCAGTAAATGTGAAATGGGGCAAAGAGAAGTTTGATGCAGTAGAGCTGAACACTGAGGAACCACCCATGGTTTTCAAGGCTCAGCTCTTTGCCCTGACAGGAGTTCAGCCAGACAGACAGAAGGTCATGGTCAAGGGAGGCACTCTGAAGGTACACATGTAAACAACTGTCCAACACTTTGGTCACAAAGTGTTAATTTATATAAATGCAGTTTGTTTCAAGTTTGCTTTTATGAAAATATAAGGCAATATTCGTTGTATTTTCTAGTTGTCAACAAATGTCATGAAAAGACCAAAACTATCAATGATTTTGATTAACCGATCCTAGTAAAAAAAAAAAAATCATTATAGACTTCCATTAACACATAAGTGAGCTTTACCATAGCATACACTTTATTATGCTGAATATGAGCATTGAAGTTTAATTTGAGTTGATCCCATATATTGTACACTGTTTCATGTCATGCTGTCATAAATATTCACAGGAGCACCAAATATGAAAAAGGCCCCAGATAAATGGTCTATTTACTCCGGGAGTAGTATTTATTAAGAAACTAAAGTGCTTAGCTGTTTTAGGAATTTAACAAAACTGAAAATAAATATTTGAAATTAAAAAAAAAAAAAAAAAATCCCATTTTGGAGGTGGAACTGAGGGTTACAGCAGACTGGTTAGGGAAGTCGAAGTATGTAGAGATCAGCACTTATTTGGATTTTGGAATAGTCGTCTTGTGCTTAATTGGTTTTTCACGAGTTTACCCATGTATTGTCTCCAATTCTAGGATGATGAGTGGGGAAACATTAAACTGAAAAATGTAAGTATCAAAGCTTATTTTAGAAAAATACATTTTAATAAACACCATAGTTTGCAGGACATTTTAAGAAATGAAGTGGTACATTCTAATGTTTTTCTATTCTTTCTGTAGGGTATGACTCTATTGATGATGGGCTCAGCAGATGCCCTGCCTGAGGAACCTGCTGTCCGGCCTATGTTTGTGGAGGACATGACTGAGGAGCAGCTGGCCTCAGCGGTGAGTAAGCCTCAAAATGACCACTATACCTTAAACAAATATGGTGATTGTTGCCTTCTGTGCTGACGTGGCCCCTTTAAATCTGTTTTTGTCAATGTGGTGTTTACCAAGTAGACAAAAAAATAAACTAAATATACCGTCTCCTGTTGAAAATGACATTTTTGTCATTGATTGCAGAATTTTTTTTCTGACTACAGAGACACAAAATGCAGTATGATTTATACAAACTGCTGTGTCACCTGATGCTGTGCTGCTGTTTGGTCTGCAGTCTCATTTCAGTTAGGAAATTACCAGTTCCTCATTGCAGAGAGTCACGTTTTAAAGGGAAAGAGACTCGCTGATTTGATTGCCTGTGATGTCGCAAGCATCAAGGGCTCCTTGTTGAAACCCACACAAATGTAGTTATTTTATCCTGGCAGTTCTTTACATGACTCACTGTAGCTGCTCAGCACTAATAGAAATTGGGGTCCAGGAAATAAGCCTTAAAAGGCTAATGATGCATCTTTAAAAACAGACAATTTATTTGATTTAAAATAAATGAATAAATTAAAAAAAAATGTAGAAGGCAACAACTTATTTTTAGATTATGCCACCTATGCTAACACAACTATCGTTCGGGAGGAACCTCCATCACTGGACACAGTCAGCTCTTAGCATAAACCGAGTGAAAAGTTGGTCTACCTGTATTGTCACCCCTCAGAAAGATAAAACTGTGCGCAATGAAGCTTGATTGACAAAACCTTTTTTATTAGAGAAAACCTATAAGCCACTATATTTCATTCTCAGATGGAGCTGCCCTGTGGGCTGACAAACTTGGGCAACACCTGTTACATGAACGCCACAGTGCAGTGTTTGCGCTCTGTGCCAGAGCTCAAAACTGCCCTCAGAAGGTGGGTTTTTCTGCTATTTTTGGGTCTAAGCAATATATTTGTAGGACTGAGAGGCTTTGTTTAAGTGGTCTACATTGATCAATACCTTTTTTATTTTAAATAGGCTTTTTCTTCCTTCACTTGAAAGTAACCTGTGTCTTCTCCCTATTTTTTGTTGTTTTTTTAGTTTTGACTGAAATCATCTGTCTGCTTTTACAGGTATTCAGGTGCTTTGCGATCTTCAGGTGCAAATGCACCATCACAGTATATCACAGCAGGTAGGAAGAATAGTGAATCCTTAATATTGTAGGTATATATTTATTTTAAATTTACTAATGCATCTAAAATGAATTTGTGTTCAGCTCTTCGTGACTTATATGAGACCATGGACAAGACCTCGTCCAGCCTCCCACCCATTATTTTGCTGCAGTTCCTTCACATGGCCTTTCCACAATTTGCTGAGAAAGGGGACCAGGGACAGTACCTCCAGCAGGTGATAATGTCTTCACCACAGTTCTCCACTCCTTAATATCACTGGAATTGATATAGCTATATCTCATGTACCAGTGCTCATTTAATATGCTACTTTGTTCCCCCAGGATGCGAATGAGTGCTGGCTACAGATGATGAGAGTTCTTCAGCAAAAGTTGGAGCCACTGGAGCCAGAGACACCCATGGAGGTAAAGTCTTTTTGTTTTTATAATGAAAAGATATGAACGGATGTCTGGTTAAGTACAAATAACATGTAAGATTTGGCTTTGTTGAATTTCTAGACGGACTCTGAGAGTGAAGCTGCTTCTGCCTCTTCGAAGAAGAACTTCATCGACCAGTATTTTGGTGTGGAATTTGAAACTTGGTATCCTTGAAGTGTCTTTGTGCATAACATCTTTTAGGCGTTTCATATCTTGATTAAGTTTGACCCTAAAAGTCTGAGTCATAAATAGCAATGTGTAGTATCATAGCTGTGTTGAAATGAGGAAAGATCACGTGACCTCTTAGAAGTGTGCCATCACTCTGCCAGACTTTGCTTAACTCTTGTTCAGCATGAAATGCACAGAGTCTGAAGAGGAGGAGCCAATCAAGGGCAAGGAAAGCCAGCTCCAGCTCAGTTGCTTCATCAACCAGGAGGTGAAATACCTTGCAACAGGACTAAGGCTGGTATGTATCAGGAAAAACAGTACTTCTTTCAGGGTGTGCAAACAGGAACAGTGTTGAGTTAAGTTTCTACTTCCGAAGCTGTCATGCACCTTGGGTGTTTAAACTTTACTTTGATGTATGTTTGTCCAGATCCAGTCCTGGTTAGTTTGTCTTTCAGGCTAATGAGGCTCTAATAACATTTCCACCTGTTTTTATCTCTGCAGAGACTGCAGGAAGAAATCACAAAAATGTCTCCATCCTTGGAAAGAAATGCCCTGTATATAAAATCTGTAAGTTTTTCTTTGCCTTTAATTTACTTCAGGCATTTAAAATATTTGATCTTTGATTTGATCTTATTTTTTTACATCCTCTCCAACTAGTCAAAACTCAGCCGTCTCCCTGCCTACCTGACTGTTCAGATGGTCAGATTTTACTACAAAGAGAAGGAGTCTGTCAATGCGAAAGTCCTTAAGGTTTGTCTTAAGTTGCTGAAATTGTAGCAGAGGTCACTGTGTGAAGCAATTTACCTCTGAAACAATACTGTATTGTCTTTTTGTGAAGGATGTCAAGTTCCCACTCATGCTGGATGTCTATGAGCTGTGCACCACAGAGGTCCAGGAGAAGATGCTGCCAATCAGGTCAAAGTTTAAGGAAGTTGAGGACAAGAAGCTAGAGAAACAGCAGCAAAAGGTAAAGGTGATCCCTCTGTAGCAGTGAAGCTCCCATTTAAACATGCAGTGTAATTGACACTTCTGCACAGTTTCTCACAACAGTCTTTTTACCTATTTATTTTTTTCCCCCCATCAGTTGTTGAAGAAACCAGATGCAGCAAAAGAAGTGAAATATGACCCTTTCTCATTCCCTGATGGTATGTTAAAGAATGCATTTACACACCACAAATGAGTAACAAAGAATAGTTGAAATCCATAAATATGGACACAATAAAAATACACAATTTTTAAGCATATTCAATTGTCTGAGGTTTTAGTGTCGGTTCTCTGGACTTGTGTTTAGGTTTAAAAATTCTACACCAATATTTAATTAACAAAATTAATTTAATTCGATTAACTGAACATCTGTTTACAAAAGGCAGGTGGCAATTAAATTTTTTTTCAAACAGCTTAACCTATTGCTTGTTGGACTGGCATTTTTATATTTTGAAATCTTTCTGAGCCACAGTTGAAGGAATTGTAACACACTGATGTTTGCCCACAGACCTGGGGTCCAACAACAGTGGCTACTACGACCTGCAGGCCGTGCTGACACACCAAGGCCGCTCTAGCTCGTCAGGTCACTATGTGGGATGGGTCAAAAGGAAAGAAGGTAACATATCTCACCCTGTGGCCTATTCAAGGATTTGTCTCAGTCACTAATTAAAGCACATAAGAACCTAATCTAACTACACACAGATCTTCAGGAACTCAGTTTCCTCTTACTTTTTTTTCTTTATTTCTTTGGTCTTTCCCTCTGCTAGATGAGTGGGTCAAATTTGATGATGACAAGGTGAGTCTGGTGTCTCCAGAGGATATCCTGCGACTGTCTGGTGGCGGAGACTGGCATATAGCATATGTTCTACTGTACGGCCCACGAAGGCTGGAAATACTTGAAGAGGAACAGTAGTTGTGGAAGGTTTCCTAGAACACAAAGACGAAAACATCCAACACACATACAAATTGCCATTTCCAAGCACTGTCTGCATAGATGTGCAATAAAACTGGTGTCTTTAAAGATCTGATGACCTTAATTTTTTTTTGGTTTGTTTTTTGTAACCAACACAGATGCTTGTAAAACAAATTGTCAAATGGTGTTCAATATTCAACCATTGTGGGCTTTGAAAATGGAGATTGATGAGAGGCAATCTCTGGACTGGATCCTTGAAAGAGGTTTTTAAGTCTAGCTCTGCGGTTTCATTAAATGTTTTATACACATTGTATATTTTTTAAAGCCTTTGATAAGGTGCTCATATCATAAAAGCAAAATATTCTCTTTAGTCTCTTTTAGTCATTTAATCAACTTGTACAAAAATGCCTAGCCAAGCCGATGTTCTTGACATTCTGGCTTGTATCTACTCAGATGTATTATGGAGATTTTCACTCAACACTGTAAAGATTTGCCCTTGTTCACCTGTTGGCCCTCTGGGAAATTTGGGTTCAATCTAAGGTCTTTTCTTAAGTGCTTGGCTTGCATCATCTCCTGGAATTGTTCTCTGATGTAGTGACAGATGAGCTTATTTCTGCCAAAACCTCACTAATGTTTTTTTGGGGGAAGTGTGGGGAACCGGTTCAGAACAGGTTGTCCTTGTGAACTGTGTGCAGTTAAATAAAGACTTGAGATTCAACCATGATGGTTTACTCGACAAGCCTTGAACATTGTTCTTGCTGACACGGATTACAGGCTTCGATATCTATACCTTTAAAATGCTCTGCTTCCCTTTGTTTCTCCATGCAGGTTTCCTCCTCACCCTGCCACAGTGTGTAAGACCTAGCCATCAACACTCTGTAATAAGTTATTGACTGACTGCTTTTCATAGGTGGTGAAAATAAACTGTTATACCAAAGTGTGAGTTCTTTTATGTGAGAATGTGATAATGAATTGTCTAATACGTGTTTTATTAGAAAAAGACATTTATTGGATTTTCTACAGTAAAAATCAGGGCTTTCAACTACATACAAAAAATTTTAGTCTCCAATTGTTTTGGTATTAAAAAGGATTCAGCAACAATGTAATGGAGGTACTGATACAAATAACAAATAGCCTACTTCAAGCCTCATTGAGGCCATCTGCAATCTGGGAGAATCCTGCCGCATTAAGAGCCGTGATCAGGTTCTCCACAGTGGCTTGTGTTCCCTCTCTGTCCTGCCAGGCTACGAGCAGCAGTTTGGCCTGCATGTCAACATCTTCGCTGTCTGTTTCGATCTCCCGCAACTCTGCCGCCTTCATTTCCAAATGAGAAGCCAGCGTCTTCCACTGAGAGCCCAGTTTGGCTGCTATGTCATCCATCTGCTGGTTTGTCACCAGTTTGCTCTGTATGCTCGGACCTGGAAGAAAGACACAATAGAGAGGATAAAAATAGACTCGATTTACAAAGGATGGAAATGAGCGAATACGTTGTGGATGAGGTGATTTAATTAGAGAAACTTGTATCTAAAAAAAAAAAAAATAATACAGAGGTCAAGCTGGGTTGAAGCTCATTTTGAAATGAAGCTGTAGATGGATTTTAGGATGTAAACATGCCCGTGCAAGTCAATGCATATGAGTGTAAGATTAAATACAACTGTGATGGAGCATTGGAAATTTTTGAATGAGCGACAATTCAAACTCACTGTCATTGCTGTCTTTGAGAAGATTATCTCCATTATCGTCGTCGTCCTCTTCTCCAGTCTTGATCTCTTCAGAAGGGATATCCTTCTGCATGTAGAGAAAGAAAAATTTTGGACATTAGTGTTACTGTGGGTATCGCGCACGTTTTGTTTTGTTCACCAAATAAATGAGCCCTTACCGGCAGTTCTTTGGCCAGTTTGCTGACCATGCTGTCCAGGTAGTCTGCCAGGCTCTTGAACTTCTGGTTAGTCGGTTGAAAGAAGTGTGGACTTCTCCTTGAAAGCAGCCTCAGAGCACGCCAGCCATAGTTTGGGTTCCGTACAACCCTGCATAAATTTACAGGAAGGAAGGAAAAAAAAAGTGAAACAAACAGATACTGAGAGGAAACCAGGAATGAAGCCCTGAAGGTCTGTTTGTCTCTTTAACAGAAATCTGTAAAAGTCTTGATAGAACAAACTTACTTGTACTCCTCCTCCACCATGTTTGCAGGGTCCGCCTGTTCAATGGCTTCTGCAAAGAATTCATCCAGGGATGGCATGAACTCTCTAAAAAACAAAACAAAACAACAAAAATTCAATTTATACACAAAGGTGAATGTGATTGTAGATGGAAACTGCTACTTTGTTTTCTGAGCCACTCACCTGCTGTCTGACTTGCAGGCTTCCATGTTGTCCTGGTTCAGGTTCCACAGTCGAGTCAGCTCATCACTAACAAAGCACAGAAGAGCTTCAATTATGGAAGTAATCCTCAGGCTATTGAAGTTCAGCAGGCAAGCAAATACTATGTGGTTTCTAGGTGGTCATCAACCAGATACAGAGGTCCCGTTGGAAATCAGTTTTAACCACCATGAATGGTTTAAAGTGGTTATTAAAGGGCCAGTTCACCCCATGCCCTCAAAAAAGAAAAGTCTGTTGTAATTTGGGTAAGTCAATCCTCTCCCAGTTGTCACAGCTCTCCTACTGTTGCACCACAACTTGGTTCACATTTCTGGAGAGTACTTAAAGTAAACACAAGAACTGCTGTATTATGCAACATGGCTTGGGATTTTTAGGCTTTTTGCACAAACACAACTGCAGAGTGATTGTGAACTTGAACATTTTCAGTGTTCCAGTTTTTAAAAACACATAAAGCTGGGTCCTGGGCTCTTCCTTAAATTGATCTGCAAATTTACTTTGTGAACGGAAATAATGAAGACTCCAGGAGAAGAAGTGTGTACTTGTGGATCTGAATTGCTAACTGCTAACTAATTTAATTTTTAAACCACATGAGGATATTTCTGCAAGGTGAGGACATTTTGGATATCACCACGACTTCAAAGGACAGTTTAAAGGTTAAGCCTTCAATAGACATTTAGCTGGTGGTTTAGAGGTTTTAGGGTTAGGGGATATCTTTTGTAAATGAGGGTCAGCACAAGTGTAGAAAGACAATCAGCGTATGGACAGAAGGATGGAGGAGAGAAAACCGTTGTTCTTATCTGTCAAAGCAGCAGCCTCATCTGCCACGCACAGGAAGTGTGTGCGTTGTACATGTTGCGATGTGTACTAATGCACGTCCAGCGCTGTACAGTGTGCCACAAAGTCTACAGTCACACTGAGCGCTCTGTGAGATCATATGCTGATTTTAAAGATGGATAAATATGCCCAGAGTTATGTTAACATTTAATAACTAGCAATGCAGTTGAGGCTGATGGGACCAATGGGAGTGGTGGCTGATGGGAGATGGGATGCTTTACAAAAAAGCTCAGAAACAACAGAGGTTCTGCTTTATCACCTCCCAGTCTTCTGGCTCATGAGTGGGGCAGATGAACCAAAAACATCACGTCTTCAGCCACAACACAGACATAAAAACACCTGTCTCCCCTCTGCACTACTCAGCCCTGTACTAGATTACTTACTTTCCCATGAAAATCTTGCGGTCAGGCCCTTTTCCCAGGAAATCTTCTGGTGCTTGTCTTTTCCTGGTGGGTCTTTTGGGTTTGTCATCAACTGTCCTGTTAAAAAGGAAAGTGGACCCAGCTGTTACTTACTCTCACCAAGCTAACCCAATAATGAATAATATGAATACATATGAATATATCAATAATATTCCATAACTAAGTTTGAACTTGTTGCTGTACCTTTCTTTCACAAAGCTTGGACATCCCTCATTTTTCCATGCGTTCCAGTTCTCCTCTGTGTTGAGGATATGCTGTCAAAAGGGAAAAACATTTCTACTGTAACTTGTGTTCAGAGAACACAAATTTACAGCCTTGTTTAATATTTAATATCAGTATAGCCAGAGCATAGCTTACTTCAACCATGGTGGCAAACTTGTCTCCATCAGGAGGGATCTCTCTCAGCAGCTGCAACAGAACAGTTAGATTTAACAGCAGTCTAAATGGCAGATATCTCATAACCTCACCAAAACCAGGCAATGTTAAGAATCTGCTGGTGGTAAGTGGAAAAATTATTTTTCTGATTTCACTGTGCTGAGCCTTTCTAAGTACCTAGAGTAAATCCATAAAGATCCAGGTAAATATCAAGAGCTAAGGTCATGGGAAACCTGTGAGGATTACAGTAGCTGTTAGTATGTATGGTCAATGTCAATGAGATTAAGGGCTGACCTGATAAACCAGTTTCGTTGTCTCTTCTATCCATGTAGTCTGGTCATCATTCAGGACACAGCTGGAGCTGTACAAGCAAAACCCCTCAGCAAATTACGGATTGTTTTTTCATACAAATTTAAAGTTTATTTACTGTCTCACAAGGCCAGAGGATTGCATCACCTTTTGAACTTGACCTGACCCTTCAAGTACTGGAAAAGAATGAGGTACTGAAGTAGAATGTGCCGTCTGAAATTGCTGTCACTGAGCTGCAAATCCATCAGCTGAGGATACAGACAAAAAAAGATGTGTGAATGTCAAGCTCTTGATTGTGCAAGACTACACGTGTATATACAAGTAAATATATTCAGTAAAATATAGTTTTCTCACCTTCTCACTTGTGAGGAACTTGGCAAAGTAGACATGTTCTCCTCCAGATGCTCTCAGCTCTTCCAGTTTCCTCTTAGAGGCCTGCATGTCATCCAGCTTGTAGCTCTTGAACACTGCCAACGTCTCATCTGAGTACTGAGCAGGAAAAGCAGTGGTGTTTGTTATGATCTGACAACTGAGCAGTAAACTCTCTGCTTTTGTGGTTCAGGTGTGCTACCTTAAGGAATGTCATCCAGGAGAATTTATCATAGCACTGCACAGGGTTTCTGAAATAGTCCTGCAGTGTCCAGAACTTCCTGTACAAGTTGTAGTCGATTGGAATGGAACTGAAAATAAAGTTTGATTCAGTTTTAATAAACTTAAAAACAGGTGCAAGCCAAAGTGTGATTTAAATAGATGTGTCACGTGTGATTTAGAGAAAAAAAACATGGACAAAGTTTATGGTGTATTTTTTAGAGGAAGACATTACCATGGTGCTGGAGCATCATCTTCCCCCATTTCCCCTTCCTCCACCTCCATGCCATCTTCTTTTTCTTCTGTGTGCTGTAAACCCAGACCCATAAAATAAGAAAGTTAATTTTTTAAACTAAAAATGCTCAATGTTTAAAATGCTTACTATCATTATAAAGTCTTGACATTTTACCTTCTGGCCTAGAGTACTTTCTTGTTCATTTTTATTGAACACAGTTATATTATCCAAGTTAAACTGGCTCTGTAGATTGAGACCTAGGAAAACCACAAACATGCAAACAATGAGAAAAGCATGAACATTGTTGTCAGGCATAATTAACTATTAACTGAATTGCCTATCTGAAGGTTTGTTATTCTCTTATTTATGCAAAGACAACACACGAACATTGCCGTTCTTACCTGATTTCTCAGAGAGAGGGAAGAGGCGTGCCAGGAAAAGTTGGATTCGCCCGCAGAATACTGTATTCTGAGATTTGGACAGTCTCCTCAAAAGATCTACACAGGTGGAGAGGTGGGTTACAAACAGTCATGTCTTTTAAACATTAAAGTTCAGCTGATCAACAAGTGTGACATATGATGTTTACCATTACACATCCTCAACAAATAGTTCTTCCCAGCAGTGTAAAAGGAGTTCTATGGAAAGGAAGAGCACACAGTCAACACATCATCTAGATTGTGATGGACAAACAATTTCAACTGCCTTTGCAGAAAAGCTTTATCTTACTTACCGACTTCCAGGTGGAGACATTCTCCTCGACAAAAGAAAATATTTTGTCACACTGGTCAAGAGGAAGGCAGTCCAGTACATCTCCCAGCAGAAGGAAAGGTGTTGTAGCGGAGCAGATACCTGCACAGATAAAGGGAACCAGGGAAGCAAAAGCTTGGTTACCACAAATCTTAAACTTTGGGTCCAGTAAGAGGCATAATGACACTTCAGGTCACTAGAAGTTTGGCTAATCTGACAGTATACCTTCTGTAACAGCATCAATACTCAGGTAGATGAGAGCTAGGTAGTCATCACAGCTCGCCTTCTGCTCAATCTGCAGACAAAAACACTGACTTAAAACTTTCAGGTTTCATCACAAGTCAGGCTAAAAGAATTAGCTCTACTAACTTGAAGAAGACAGTCAATAATGTCCTTACAATCTGATCACCAAGAACACCCCTCAGAGCCTGGTCAAGTGTGGTTTTCTTTTCTGTCTCACTGCAACAAAGGAGAAAAACAAGCGGTAGCTACGCGTTCGTGATTCAGCTACAACATTAATAAACGAGGCTAAAGAGGTGTTGTCATTATCTGTGACCACAGAGGCTAAATACACATTACTTACTTGCCAGTGATCTGGTTGAAAGCGTTTATCAAAGGTTTGCTGTTTTTACCAGTTAGGGCAAACCTGGCAGAAGCCTATAATCGAGTAAGAGAAAAGGAGAACATATTTAAGAGAGGAAATACATAGTTAGAGAGCGTTTGTGTTAGCTTAGCTAGCATTTGCTAACTGCTATGACAACAGTACGAGAAGAAGCTTTAGCGGCAGCGACAAGCTATGACTTAAATTGTGGGGGAAAATGGTATGTACGTGTACGCGTTTTGGAAAGGAAAGCTTTTTCAGTCATTTCTTACCGTAAATTTGTCTTTTGCCTCGACAAAATTAAATAAGGCCGGCGACATCTTTGCACACTTGAAACCGGAAGTGTCACCGAACTATTTCCGGTCTCGTCCTCTGCTAGGAGGGATGCATTCAGGAGCGCTCGGCGACGCAGTGTTTATACTGTTTATAAAAACGTGCTAAGACCACGATAAAGACAGAAAGAAAGATAAAGGGGGACTATTAAGACGCACAGATAATTTGCATAAACTGTTAAAATATAATTTGTACTCATGTAATATGTATTTTGTTAATTGTGTTCAATCTTAACTTGTAACTTGTAAATGCAGCTGCCACCTACCACTGATTTTTTATGCAGAATTAGTTGACTGATTAATTAGCGACTGTTTTTTTATTCATGTCAATGTATTTTGATATATTTAATAATAATTTGAGTCATTTGTCAAGCAAAGCACCCCCATTTGAATCAGCTCAAGCTTCTCTGCACTGAGGATTTGCAGTTTAACTCTAACTTTCAACTAATTTGAAAATAATTTGGGGTTTTTGATCATCTAATTAACTGTCAAACATAGTTCTAACACCAGTTAGCATGTAGGCTTTTAATTCAAATGAGTGATTTCCAGGGGCTGGTACTGAAGGAAAATATTAAATAGCTTCCTTCAAAAGCACACGCTTTTCTTCAAAATCAAAAGTGTTTATAACTGTCATATCTTGGTGTGCGGGCATGACATGTTTTTGAGCAGGGAGGCTGGTTCATGTCACATGTTCATATTCGGTGATATCAAAAGGTTACAACTGAACCATTTCTCCCCAAATTCAGTCTCTTAAAGGCCTGAGTAAAATTAAAGGATGATGTTAATTTAGATTGAACTAAGGTAATGGTGTAATTTTCGTTTGTTAGTTATCAATATAACTGTAGTGTGACCATCAGAGTGACCATAAGCATGCAGGCCTAAATCCATCTTGGGCCAGAGGGAGGCAGCGTTGCACACTATCATGCCCACTATATTTGGGGCCCTCAGATTAAACATTGCTTTGCTTGCTCACATGAATTAGTCAAAACTCTCTCTCTCTCTTTCTGTCTGTGTGTGTGTGACTGTGAGGTTTGTACCCATGGCAGGATAAACCTGAAATCCACCCTTTCCTGATGATAACCAGCATTTTAGTTCATATGAACACGTAGCTACTGAAAAAAACTTACTTCACATAACATCTCTCTCAAAGTCATAGTCCCCGTGACACAGATTTGTTATCAAAATTTCCCTGAATTTAAAAGGTTTCTTCTTTTACTCAATGGAGTTACTGAAGAAGCCTCTTGAGACAGAGGTGACTCATCTTCAAGAATCTACAACCAAATCCAGTCGCCCTAGATTCAACTTTCTCAGAGAACTATGACCTGGACAACTGTGAACCTTCACAGACCTTTACTCAAGAATTATCAGTAAAATAATGTTAAACTGTATGTGCCCTGGTCAGGGATCCAGTTAGGGACAGGGATAAGGTCATTTGGGCATTCAGTGTTCAAAGGCTTAACAGAGGTCACAGCATTCATATTTGTGCTTTTACTTGTGTGTGTGTGTTTCAGTGCACAGGTTCATGTGTATTGGGCGTACAATTTAAAGTACAGCTACTGAGCTGCAGGGCATGAATTCTTTGATGGAATCTACTGTTAAACAATGTCATACAGCACATAAAAAGTAGTGAGGCATTACACTGTGACAACACACATGGTGGAAGTAGTACATTTTTGATCACATAAATTCAAGGTCTATGCACACATTTGGTCGATTTAATCCTCATTTTGGGGCTAATTTAAAAAAAAATGAGCTTGTTTTTATGCCGTATTTACAAATCTTACTGATGCAAAATTACTTAATAAGATTATTTTTGTTGTTACTATTATTCTGTGCATTAAAAATAAGCTGTTAATCATTTGCATGATTGCAGGTTTCAAGCCCTTGTTTGGATTTTGGTTTTGGAGTGACCCTTTGGTTTACATATGAATCATGGACTGTGTCTGTAAGTTTGACAGAAGCAATGTGAAGACTTTGGCCTGTTTTGATCTCTGTTTACCAGCAGGTTCATGGGTCAGGACCTCTGAAGTAGTAGAAAGACCATGTCAAGTGTTTATAGTTGAGCAGTCACGAAGGCTGTTAACTGACCCTGAAGGTGTTGTACTGATGTTTGGAGAAAAACACTAAAGCTGTCACAATACTGTCACATAGAATGGGAAAGATCGTTTTCATTACACCTCTGTGTAATTGCTATAGTCACAAAAAAAGGGGGGAAGTGAGAACTGTTTTACTCTATAGTTTTGATTGATACCTTCCTGTACGCAGAGTTTGACACACACACGCACACACACACACACATACACACATACACACGCACACATACACACGCACACACACATACACACATACACACACTCACACACACACACACACACACACACACACACACACACACACACACACACAGACAAACAGGCCTCCACCCCTTTTGACACAGAAACTGAAACATTTCCAAGAACTGATGAAAAGCAGAAAGGGAGTGAGAGTGGTGAGTAAGTCTCAGGGTGCAGATAGGAGCAATCAGTATAGGCTCAGTATGTGTGGACAGGATGAAGAGTGCTAGTTGTCTTGCTGGGGACTAAGAAACCCAGTCTGTATCCCTTTAAAGGGTAATATTATATTTCTTTTTGACAACAAATCCCTCCTCTTGTGCCCACTAATGAGAAAACAGTAACATTTAAGAATTCATAACACACATTATTTTGAAAAAAGGCTACATTATTTTCTAATATTGCTGGTCTCTGTAGTTTTTCGCCAACATTATTCAAACAGAAGTAAACCGAAGTAAACACAGAATAATTCACATTTATTGTTATAGTGAGTTTTTAACTGCAGCATGACGGTATGTGTGGGACTGGTTTAAAATAAACTACAGAGCCCTCTTCATTGCGGTAAAGCCACAGAGTGACTCAGTGTTTTTAATAGTTTTTATTTTTTTTGTACAATGCCTGAGTAATGAAATGATAGCGCAGAGAAAGTTATATCAGACTATCCACACAACTCTTATATAGTATCTAGAATATGGCCAATTTCATCATGTAAGTTATTACTATAAAGTTAAGTGAAAGGAAAAGCGGTTGTCTCTCACAGAAATGTGTGTTAAATAGGCCACTGCTGGGTTGAAAATGACCGCTAACGGGTCACTGTGAAATCGGTTAAAAATAAGGTTAGGCTTCCAGTCTCTCTTGTTTATTTTGTCTACATAAATATAACGAGAGGTCTGCTGAACACACAAATCATGGAATAATCAAGTCCAACATGAGAGCCAAATAATTTGATGAAGGACACTCTCAGACAAAATGACTGAGACGCAACAAAAAGAGCATTGTCCATGTTGTTGAGGACAAACTTCAAAACAAGACGCCAAACACAATGCCCTGACCTCCAAGGTTAAGCACACAAAGGAGGGAGATTTTAAATTGGCTGCTGTCACATGACCGGCCTCTGAAAATCCACCATAAAAAATCATGTGAAGAAGCGTTGTGTCATATAAGCGAGATAATCCCATCAGCACAGCATGCCTTCATCGGTACATTTAAGAGCGCATGGTACCATAGCAGGTTTATGGGGAACCTAATTGACAGCGCTGTGGTAACATATACCAGAGCAAAGCAATGTTCCTCTTTAAAGGGAGGTGAGCCTAGGGAATGATGTATAGACTAAATGCAGATAAATATTTGCAATCTGATCTGTTCCAGCCACTGCAATTAAATATCATGAAATATGTTGATGTTTGCAGGATCTGTAGATTCTTTTAGCTTCCTCCCATTACTCCGTGTTGAATTAATGTTACGTTGCGTCTAAATTTGTGCCACACATACAGTATATCGGAGTGATTTTCCATCATGGATGTCACCTGCTTAGTTGTGTGGCAGTAAGTGGAAGTTGGACCCAACAATAGAGAAAAAATATAGGCTACACCTTTACTCCCACACAGGACATTGTAAAATAATTTAGGACACAGAGATTTTGTTAATGATCATCTCACACTTAGCAAAATAATGGCATGTTCAATGAGAGGATGTGCATCCAACCAAGGCGGTTATCCTGCCCCTGACTGGTGCTTAGCTACTAATAACTAACATCTACTTAAACAACCTTGGCTGGATTGCCCTCTGACTGCCGGGTTGCTGTTGAGAAATGTTCCGCAGTTGAGTTTAAAGTCATTTGATGGTTATTCAATGATTAGCCCAGGGTGTGTAGACCATCAAATGTATTCATAAGCCATAAAACGGGATGTGAGACAGACTGTGTGCGTAGATGGAAGGAGGACATTCTTGTGACAAAGCCAAACAGGAAATCTCCATGATGGCCACATCTTGTCTAATCATGCTTTTTCTTAGGGAGAACTCTCTCTCTTGTTTTCTCTCTCTCTGTCTCTCACGCTCTCTCTCACTCTCTCTCTCTTTCTAAAATCTATATATTGTTAATCTGAAGATTGCTCAAGATATTCATTCATTGATATATTTAAAACATAGTTGTTGTTTATTCATTTGGTCACAGACAGAAAAGTTTAAATATTGTTCTGGGCTGCTGTCGTCTTCTCCAGTTATTCCAGGTTCATCTCCATCTTCTGCACCATGCAGTAGGAGATTCCTGTGAGCTCTCAAGTTTGATGTTCGTGGATCCAGAAGGAAAGAGCTGCTGCTATTCCTCTGCACATTGGCCCCAGCCAGAATAAAAAAAAATTTATATTAAAGCTGCTCCTAGGGAATGAGTAGGATTGATTCCACATCAAGCATATCTATTTATTCTACAAATTATCATGGAATCTTATAGTTCATGTCAGCAATTTGGGAAGATGCATGTCTTAAGTATATACAGTATATGCCCACATGTAAAAAATATATACACTAACATTATATGAAGCATATACTGGCATCGGAGAAAACAATAACAGAAACACCTTATACCTTCAGATGTGTTGATCAACCAAAAGAAACACATTTTCAAACACATTATCCCTAGTATTTGCATTGTTATGTTGCATGTTTAGTTTTTGGCACCAGCAATCTGGGTAGTGGTCTGTTTATACCTCTACAAGTGGCTAGGAAAACACACTTGGAAAAATGATGATTGCCAGCCATGTCTGAAAATTGTCGCTGCTAATTTGTCTTCAGATGTCTATGACACACGTTCAGCTGCCTTTGCAATTGTAATATGTAGTGCCTGCTTCCTGAGCTGCTGGCAAAGCAACTATACACATGGCAAAATTATGTAATGTAACAGAGGGGAAAACCTAGACTCATTTCCACCTTTCTCTACAGGAAAACTATTGACAAAGAAACTGTGAAGCCTCACCAATACAGACTGAACAGAGTATTTGCTTTAAAACACTACAGATAGATAAAAATATTGGGATGATAAGGCTCCATCAAATTGATTTGTATTTAGTTTCTTCATTTCATCTTCTCACTGTTTCTGGTGTTATGAGCGTTCTAATCACAGGGCTCCTTACATAGGAGATTACGGGTATAATCTATAGCTGGTTTTGCCAAAACCGCAGTAAAAGTGCCTAAGTCCTACTGACAGCGAGTGGTCCAAAGCCAATGTCACCGTTTGTTGCCCAGTAGTCACAATTATCACACACACAAAAAAAAAAAAAAAAAAAAAAAAAAAAAAAACCAACCACAGCTAAATACAAAAAGGTCCTTAGAATGCAGACAGACAAAAACAAACCAAAACAGGATGTTACCTTGTTAACACCCAGGGATATCAATTCCCAAAAGCACTCACTCCAAGCATCTGAGCCAAGATGTAACACACACAAAACACTCATCTGGCAGGTGACCAGCAGACCCAAGGTGACTGCAGGGTTCAGGCGTGCAGCACTGATGTGCTCTGAACTCAACCACAGTGGAGATGACAGCACAAAGACTTCCCTTCAGCACAACATTCTCATTATCACCTACCAAAGATAGCTGCTCTATCAATACGAACAGGGACACACTGACAAATACTGCAGCAGGAGTCAGTCAAAATATGTTATTGCTGTAGTTTCTGCTTCAAATACGTTTGCTGTGTTAAACCCTATGAGTCACCTACTTCAGTATTTCTAATCAAGAGGTTTGTGTGCAGAGGGGAGGAGGGGAGAGATAAACCAGGACAAAGAAGCACTACACAAGATTTGTCACACATTTGAGCATTGTGGAGAAGGTGAAGCTCATGTTGAAAAACCCATTTTATTTGATACAAATAAGCAGCACACAATAGTCATTTCCACTTAGACTGGCTCCTTTGACCATTTTGCATCCTTAGTGTTCTCAAGGAGGGGCTCCAGAGTTTCATTTTCTGGTGATGAGCCACTGCAGAACAGAACTCTTGTTTTTTCACTGAAGGGTTCGTCTCTAGGTGCCAGAAGATAATTATATAGAAGAGCTGCCACAACACCAGCACTCAGCGGTCCCGCCCAGTATACCTGAAAAACAGGACAGTCATATCCCCGTTTCAAGAGGAATGAGTCATGAATACAAACACTTGAAATATCAGCTTTACAGCCACACTATACATACCCAATGATCATCAAAAGACTCCAGTATAATTGCAGGCCCAAAGGATCGAGCTGGGTTGATGCCGCATCCTGTGTAGCGGATCTGAGAAGTGTATCAGAGGAAGACACCACTTGACTGTCTGGTTGCACAACAGCTGATTACATGAAAGCCTGCTTTACAGCTTTACAGGTCCATCCTACGCAAATCCATTGTGTCAGGCCACAGCAAGATGGAGAAGTCATCTAACGGACTAATGAAAGGGGAAATGTTTTGATGTACTAACCCCAGCAAGGTGTCCTAACCCTACAGATAAGCCGATTGCCAGAGGTGCATATCCAGTGACATCGCGCCTTTTGTCGGTGACTGCCAGCACACACAGGACCAGCTGTAGCGTGAGCAGGAACTCCATCACAAAACCTTGACCAGGGCCAATTCCATTTAGCTGCAAAGTGTGAAAAAAAAAACAACAAAAAAACTTCAGTTTGCTTGACTATTATACACAGTTATGTTTAAGGGATTCTTTTGCAACACAGATTAAAAATCCCTTAAAAACAGAAGACATTTGACTATACTGAGTATTTAATTGCCTGATTGATACAGTACTTGTATTACTGCTGAGGCCAGTACTCCTTTAAACACTCCCCAGAGTGAGTGTTTGTCTTTGTTGCACAGTGGCCAAGCAGTGATAATTAAAACGTGACATTTAAAACTGAGCAACTTATAATATTCAGCAGTTGGTGAACATGGATGTCTTAGAGAAGAGAACAAAACTTTTTATGATGAGTTGTCTGGCTTTCACAGAAAACTAGGTCAGGGCAAGAGGCAATTATCCAAATGCCACTCAAATGGGAGTCCTAAATGTCATTCATTAAGGGAAGAGTTACTAGAAAAATTAGCAAGACATGGATTCCACCTTACCTTGTTAACACCAAGCGAATCTGTGGTTGCTGGCCTAGTACCATACACAATGGCACTGCCAGTCACTGCTCCCAAAAGCTGAGCCATTATGTAAAAAAAGCCTCTGAGGATACTAATCTGGCAGCTTGACAGGAGGCCCAGAGTGATGGCAGGATTCAGGTGGGCACCGCTGACGTGACCTATACATGTGGCTAATGTGACAATGGCCAGACCAAAGGCAAATGCCACTTTTATCTCCTGGTCAGGGTACGTGTTATTTTTGTCACCTATTGCAGCCGAGAGGCCGACGAAGATGAAGATGACCATTCCCAGAGCCTCAGCAAGAACTGCCCTCCAAAATGCCCACGCTTTAATTTCTGACATGGCTACTTGGATGACCTTATGCTAACAAGCAGATTTTGAATGATACACCAAGATTGTGGCACAAGCAGAGATTTGGTTCCACCAGCAGCCCAACTGGAAACATCATGGGTGATGTTTGCCAACGCTCATCAGGCGTGTGGCTTTGAAGAATCAGGACTGATTAGAAACAGCTGAGAGATATGCGTTTCAGCCAGTGAAAGTGACCTCCATGTCTCCTACTCAGTTCAGTACTTTTCCAGTTTAACAGAAGGTAGAGCTGCATTTACTGTCATTGGCAACATATTTACCAAACACCAAACTGTTTCTTCATGTGAGCTGAGGTGTTGAACTGGATGATTTAGAAAACAAAAACTTTATGTAAATAATATATATATATATATAATATATAATAAAAAGGAATAGGTGAATGCTTTACTACACAAATTGATAATTCATATAGCTTGCGTGCATAATTAATTTCCACCTTTGTATTTTCTATTGCTCTAATATAGAATTAAAAATATTAGGTCCACATTATCCAGGAATCTTCAAAATAAGCAGTGCATCTTAATATATATATTTTCATTTGTCTTAATTCCAGACACAGGAGAGATTAAAAAAGGACATCCATCAGACACTCATTGACTGTTACTTTTTTTTCAAGTCTGTGGAAAAGGTTTTCTTCCTATCAATCTACTTACTTTGTTCTGAGTGTGTCTGTCATGCAGGACTGGCTGCATTGAAGTTAACATCAGTCATATGCCATATGAAGGAAACGGGACCTTTTGAATTCATGCCAAGATAACCAGCCTCTCATTCTTCATTTCTGTGTGAAAGAACTGGCAGGTTAAAGGGTCACCGTGCTTCTTGTCTTCTTGCCAAAAGAAGGACATAAAAGGCCGACAGAGTGTCACCTTTGACTTGGGCCACAATGCTTCAGTCCAAGAGAAGATCCTGTCCACATTTTTCTCTTTCAAAACTTCATGCAGTTTTACTTAACATGCTATACGTTTTGCAGAGAGTACTTTGACTTTTATTCAGTTTTTTGGTTTCTATATTTTGCCTGAAATTGAGATTGTTTCCAAACATTTAAAATCACACCAAAAATATGCTGCAGTTTTGACTTAATGGACTGTAGCATTTGCAGACTTTATAGAGATGACAGTATAACTGTGAGTACATAGGATTCATTGTGTTAGAGGAGCAGGATGGAGGACTGACAGAACAAACAAAGGTTATGCTTTCTAACCCAGTGAGCAGGAGCAGCTCTGTGGGCCTACCAATTCACCACTGTAGAGCAGAAAACTGTCAACTAACATTTCATTTACTGAAAAAATCTCCAGCTTTTCCCCTTTGGCACATGTATATTTAATACTGCGCTACTCCACTGCATGGCATTTCACAAACCCCACCTCCACCCCAGCATCCACCTGTAGGCTCTGAGTCTACATTCCCCTTGGAGAGGGAAAGCTGGCATTGGCCCTCCCTGCTCTGTTGTGCACTTTGAGTTTCCTTGTGGGCAGTGAAGAGGTCAGAGCCTGGAGGCCAAGCATCAGCTCTCTTGGCTTTCAGATCTAAATAAATACAATAAGATAAGAAACTCATTTCCCAAAACTATTATTCCAGAGGCATAAATAACATGACAATGCAGTTGTTCTGAAGAAGCCCACAGAGGGTTTATTATCCCGATCTGTCATGAGTTGGACTTTACCTCAAGAGATTATAGGATGAACACAGAGTATTTAGTCACGCAGAAGTGGAAACAAGTCAAGTATATAATTAATATGTATGCTGGTCTGTTAAGCAGAGTAAAATGGCACTTACGGCTTCAAAGCTTACAGTTGCTCAAAATATGAGAAAATATAACATCACGACGTGGTGAAGAAACAGCAAGTGTGACCATAGAAAAAAAAGCAAACAAAGCGGAATTGAATATTGTTTAAAGGCTGATACGGGAGTTATTTGTGCTGAGTGAGTCCAGGTCAAATTTGTTGTTTCATCACAAGCAGTCCAGGTCCAAAGATAGAGGTAAGTCCACAGCTGGAGGTGAAGGTGCACTGTTGGGAAAAGACTCTTTGTGCTTTTCCTTAAATAAGGCTCCCAATCACATGATATATCCCATCACATATTTCTTAGAACTGTTCATGATCTACCACCACCCACAATGACATCATCTATTCCAAGGGACAGTGCACAACCTGTAAGTAAAGGCAGATAAATCAATACATTGCTACATTGCTTCGTGTACATTGTTAATTTGTCTGACTGGCTGTGATTAACATTGGCTATATATTTTTAGATAATTTGATATTAATATAAAAATATCTTTGTGGAGTGGCAGAGAGGAGGAGCTGAAGCCAATTTCCATGAAATGTGGACCCAAAATTCTGAGAAAAATCCTGCTTCCTTGAAAACCGACTGTGTGCCAGTGCAACCTTTCAAAGGCACCATGTAATATTCAGATTTACAAATAACTGCTTCCTGGAAAACAATGATTTTCAGTGAGAATTTCACCCTGTATTGGTTGACTTGTTGACATAAAAAAAAAAAAAAAAAAAATCTGATCAAAACAGCCATCCTGCAGTAGGCCGTTGTAGGCAGGTGTAGGCATAGTATTTGTTACATACTATTATTTGCAGAGCAAATCTATCTGTTTGTCTAGCTCAAGAATCAAGATGGAATTTGCTTATATATGGTGCAAACATTCACTTAGACTAGATCTGAATACAACTTGGTGGGAAAAGATCAAAGGTCAAGGTCATTGCAACCTCAAAAAACACATTTCTGATCCCAAGACACACTAATTATGAGACAATTTAACTCAAATGTCTATGAAGTGATGATATTTTATATCCAGTTGTTTAAAAGTCAGACAATGTTCTGTGAAAACACCTCTAGCAATGATTCAATCCTGTAAGTCAGGTAGAGGAGCTTATGACAACATTTCCTGCAACTTTGCTGGTTAGCGTGATTCTAGTTTTGCACAGTCGTCATAAATGGAAGAGTGGGACAGTGTGATAGTAATGTCATATAGTAGACCTCCACATCTTGAAGTGTCCTCGGGCAAGACAATCCCAAATTACTCCTGAGTGTCAGACCTGAACCGCTTATTGTGGTTCACTGCAGTTGTTGTGCGCATGAATTGATCACTGCGATCACTATAAATGCAGCTATTCATCACCATTTGATTGCCAGATGATGTCACACACAGTTTTGTCTGCACTGTCACCCCCCCACTGTGTCGCTGAACCGGCTCCATTCACGTGAATGAGAAGGCTGCATGTTTTCACGCCAGTCTGCAAGCAGCGTTACAACACCCGCCAGTGATCCAGCTGTTGACTGCCCAGTGGGGAAATTCTTTGGGTAGCGATGCTTGTAATGGTTTAACTCGATGNGATGTGAAGCTACAGACCAAGCCAAGGGAGGACAGCCCATCTGGCCCTGTGAAGCCTCCAAAATCCACACCAGAAAAAACAAACAAATAAACAAAATGCTTGTTCAGATGCTAGAATGTGGGCTCGCAACCAGAATTATATGTTAGACAATACTGTCAATTAGCATTTAAATGTATGTTTTTATATATATATATATATGTGTCTCCTGGTGATATCAACTCATAAACTGGATTTCTAGTGACTTTCAGGTACTTTAGGTATAATTGTGTATATCTATTTATTTTGCAATCAGCTTCTCAAAATTTTAACTGAAAACCCCCCTTATTCGCCAACATGGTTTAAGTTGTGGGAACTGCCACTGTTTTTTCAAGATACAGGACCCAGATAGTGATGATACATAACAACATCTGGTTTTTTGTATAATTTTAATGACGCTTATTATGTATGCTTTAAACTCAAAATGTCTCCTACTTATCACTGTGGCTAAATTCAAATCAAATTAAAACTTAATTAAATAAATTGAACATGACTATGAGACTGTAGAGAAAGCTAGATATCAGAACATGTTTGCGTCAGCACCCACTATCATGATCATACCGTTTTCCATATTGTGAAATTGCTCAACCAAGATAAGAGCAACAGCCGAATGTGTTATCTCCTCCAAGCTCATTTAATTTAAGGGGCAGTGTAGCCTATTCATTTGTGGTGGCTCTCCATCTACCCCACAAACATGGTAGAACCTTTATGTTGGATCCACTTAAGACTGCTCTCCATCACAGAAATTAGAGAACTGTTGTTGTGCAGAAGACAACAGCGTCTGAAGTGAAGATAAAGAGGCAGTTCTGCTGCAATCCCCCAGCGATCATTTATTGAACCTCCTCAAGTTTCCCCTTGTTGTTTCCATGAAATCCCCAAACATCAGTCACCATACTCTCTGTGCCCCCACTGTTCTGACAATAGAGTCTGAAGTGCTGTGATCAACTAGTTTGCTATGCTCACTGTTTCTCAGACTGCCTCTCTACTTTTCCTTCAGTTATTATTTCCATGCAGAATAATGATATAATAATAATATACCGACAACTATGACTATTACTACTTTTAGTTTGTGGGCGTACAGCAATATAATATGCTAAAGCAATTAGTTAGTTCAATATAATTCAACTCAGTTTTATTCGTACAGCTCCAAAAGTGAAACCCAACAGTTCCCACAATGAGCATGCACTTCACAACACTATTCTTTGTCAACCTTTACCCAAATCAAGGCCTATTATCATAATCTTTTCTTCACGTCCTCCCTGTGGAATGCCAATACCAGTCTGACAAACAGTGGGCTCACATCAACGCACTGTTGAACAGGGTAAGAGGACTGTAGCCTCTAAAGTCACTGCCGGTGGCTTCAAACCTTTATAAACAGCTCTCAGTGTGTAAAATGCTGAAATGAGGTGGTGGCTCTATGAGGTGGTGGCCATCAAATAATTATAGGATTTTATGACTGGTTTATAACATGTTTATAGAAAGTTGGTTTAGATACTGGAAACATCATTTAAACTCCTCCTCTTCCTCATTAAAGCGCTGGCATTTGTTTCACTCGCCACTGTATTGTCAAACTCAGCATGGAGAATTACCCAGAGACCTTCAGAGTGGTACACATTTATGTTGGCCGCAGGTTAGAAGTGTGTTAACAGGTTTGAAAGTTGTGTTTTGATGTTTGGTTCTGGATGGTGCTTTAACCATAGGACGTGCAAAGCTCCGTGTAGATGGTCCACTGTCATTACACTCACTTCACCAATGAAATGTCACATTACTGAGTCACTGTAACACACCGAAATGAACATGTTTACACTCTCAGCTCTGAGCGTATCCTGTAATTGTGAGTGATGAGGAAATGTAAATCAACAGTAGCTAAAGGATTTGGGAGAGTTTTGTTTTGTGGTGTGCAGATGGTATTTATACCCACCTTGGTTAGGGATGTAATTTCTCTATCCAAAATGAGATTATGTGCTGGCAGATTTGGGATGTCCTGTTTTTGTAATTTTGTGTTACAGCGCACGATGTGGATTTAGGCAGCATGAAGGTGTAAACTCTGCTGTATAAGTTGCTGTACAGGGCTTGTCGCTGCAGATTGTGAGTCACTTGCTGTCGTCACTGGTCAGTTAACATGTTTGCCTGAATTTTCCTGGGATCAGCATGGGATTCAGCTCACAGAGGCAACTTGTAGTGGGAAAATACCCTTCACACACACAGCATTACTGCAGAGCTTTTACAGTCGCTGAGAGGATTCCTGAGATAAATGCAGAACAATTTAATTTCTTGAACTTTTTCATACATCCCCACACCATCTATTTTTTTTTTTTGTATTGACTGACACATTGCTCAGATTTTAGAGGCCCCATGAGTCAGACTCATAACGTGCCTGTTAATAGGAGAGTTTTCAGTTTCACCAGCATGGTAAGGTTATACCATGGCTGTGTTTGACTCAGGAAAGGGCTTGTTTTCTTGACTTACTGTGACCTCTGCTTTTTTTTCTTAACTTTTCCACTTGAAGAATGCCAGAGTATGTGTAACTCAATGCCACTTTTACACCTCACTGAAAAACTTACACTTCAAACTGATATTTTAATGATGTGCCTCTGCCCCGTGAACTTCAGCATTCATATAGATCTCCTTACTCTATGCAGCCGAGCTGGTGGCAACATCAGCCTTTTTTTTTTTTTTTTATAGCTTTATTTTTTTAACCTTGACAACTTAATTATGCATTTAAATCAGCTCATTTGGACTCAGTCATCCTGTGAATGATCCATCTTCATAAGCTGATGAGTAGCAAAGATCAGTGAAGGCAAAGGAGGAAGTGTTTCACCCTTTAGTAAATTACATCTGACAGTTTCACTCCCAAACCTTGCCTTTTTTCTTCTTCTTCACATTGTCGAAATGTCACATATGAAAGGTTTTCTTTCCTTTTTTTCTCTCTTTTTTTTTTTTTTTTTTTTTTTTAAATTTCAGCTGAATATCTGAGAAATGCTGTATGTGGTGATGTTAATCTCAGAGAAGTTAAACATCACCATGACCAAATTTGACACATGTCAGAGTGATAGGCTTCCTCTCACCTGTCAGTCTTCGATAAGGTGCTCTGGCTTCTTCCACATACTGACTGTTGAGAATGTCCAATATTGGCTTTGTTGTCACTCAAGCTTTGCACTAAGAAATCACTGGACAGAGGAAAAGGAGGGTAACTCAACAATTCAAATAACAAGGGACTTGCTGGTTGATTGCTATGATGATGATATAGTTTGTGTCCTTTGTGGTCATTTTTTATCAGTTATCTGCTGTATGAGTATTATGGTGCTGACTTCCTTGTGGGCAATATGACTGGAATCCCAGATGCCTGAGTTGAGTTGACATGTGAAAATTCTCAGCTATGTAGACGCCTTTGCCATTGAGCGACAGTTCTGCTCAGCCCTACCCCCGCTGTTGGTGAAGGGATTGAGTTTCAATTACACAGAAGCTCTTAGACTCATTTTACTTTCCTAAATGCAGAAATAATTGAGTTTGTAGACAGTTCAGAGTCAATTCCTTAAATGATCAGAAGCCAAAAGAGTAGGACTTCTCACGTGTGAGCCAGTTGTAATTTGGAAGCAGCTCAACTTTTGGGCAGGGATCCTCCCCTGGCACATGGCTTATAGCTGAGAGGATGCTGGGTTTCTTAAAAGGACCTTTCTTAGTTTAATTGCAAAACTCAGGAGCTTATGGGTTTGCACCTCCAGATTTTCCAGCTGTAAGTAAGAAATCATCACAGGGGAAATCTTGGCCAATTTTTTAAATTCAGATAACATTGAAGTTTGGCAGATGTTCGCTATCTTCAATGAGAGCACAAACTCTGAATGTAGTTGCAAAGTTATAGTTATACCTATAGCTGAACTCTTAAATAAAAATGTCTCATATGAAAATACTTGTGTCATCCTGGAGTGACTTGGTTAATGTTTGGGACTGACATTTACAAGTGCAATGTTAATTGTGTGTTGAAGGTCAGATAGATTAGATTAATTCCTAGTTTTATTCCTAATTTTTTACATGAGCTATTCATGCGAAGTTCAATGTCTCTCGCTGGCTAATGACTAATGAGGGGTTTGCTGGGGCTGACTCCAACCAACCCTGTGGCCCTAAACGTTCAGTGGACAGTATAGAATGAATGAATCAGTGATTCATTCAAACTAAAATAAATAAATACATCTTGGTTAATTAAATTTAAGCAGTGTTTCTAATAATATTTTGTTACATATTTATTTAGGGAGTTAACTTTCAATAAGCTCATGTTTTCAATTAAAATCAGATATTTAAAGTTTGACATACAACAAAATCATGTTAGTGAATTAGTGCATGGCATAGATCATGGATTGGATGGTGTTAGTCACTCAATCATACAAAAGTGCAATGAACAGAGACGATGTTTAAAATGTAGCTTGTAGATTTCTATGAATTTGAATGAAGTAAGATATGTGTGTGCATGATAACCTAACAGTGCTTTGTTAATGGGTTTCATAATTTGTCATATGTAACATGTCTCTCAAACTGGAATGCCACTTAGTGGTTTTTCAAGGATAATGATCATTAATATCACATCATTAAATAAACCTAGAATCTGCAGTCAGCATGCACTACAATGTAATACCAGAGTGACAACAACTGCCAAGACCTGTCTTATTTTTTTATATATTCCAAGGCGTAATACTATATCTTGTTCAAACCGTCAGTACAACATGGCTTTTATTGGCATATTCAGTAAACAGCGCAGTACCCCGCTCAGTACGGGTAAACTATCATGGTAAAGACATAAATATTTGCCAGCCACGGAATTACATGTTATGCTTACATAACATATATACAATGAATGTATGTCAGTGTACATGCTCTCAAAGGGAAACATCAACCACTTTACACGTCAAAGTCTGTTTATAGATTTTAGTCATATCTCCAAAGGGGCCTGAATGGCATCTGATAGCTTTCCTCAAGTGATGTCACATGAGTCAGTGTTGTTGTTATAAGTTAAATATACATGTGGGGTGTGGAGTTAGTACGACATGAGCTTACCAGACTCCTTATGGGGCGAATTTTTAGATTTTTATGCCTTTGACAAGGACAGTGAAAACAGACAGGAAATGCGGGGAAAGAGAATAGAGGTCAAATGGTCTTGACGGCCAGGAGTTGAACACGGAGCTCAGGGAATTCACAGCGGTGTTGTTTGCACATTAACTGCTTGACTGTTGGATCGCCTTCAACTTGCGTCTCATCTCCAGTAGATGTTAGTCGCTGCCGGCATAACACACCTAAATTATCGACCAAATTGTGTAGCCAAGTTGCTTTGTGGGTAATTAAGGAAGAATGCATAGAATAAAAAAGACGGCATCGCTGATTGTCATGTGTTAGCTTTGACTATTTTCATTTTATCCGACAATGCTATTGGAGTGCCCTCTTTCTGCATTGGTTTCAGGTAAATGTATGTGACAAGGCAGAAGTTTTGCAGGGTAAGGTTGAAAGGGATTACTTACAAAATATGCAGATGTGGGAAAGCTCAGAAATCCTGGTCCCATGATCATTTCATATGCCAGGGATCAGTTCTACTTCAGTTCACACTCCTTCAAACCATAGGCGCACAATATACCATCAACATAAAAACTAGGCAAGAGTGGTGGTGGTTAGACGGTGGAGTTTATCATCAAAAAGAAATGGTTCTGTAATTCAGTAAATGAAGCACAAAGAAAATTCCCTCGAACTGCGTTGCTTTGCTGTCTTTACCATAGGCCAAATGTGCGATGGACTCGTACCGTCCTCTTCCACGCACACTGTTTGCCTTTTGCTACGGACCCTGCCATTTACTCATGAGTTCTAGTCATTTTCAGTCAAATAAAAACATGGTTCAGAGACCTCAGCACTAGTGACCTTGTAGTAAGTGGAAAGTGGAAAGCTCATGCTGACAGGCCAGTTGCAGGCCTCTCAGTTGGAGTACGCCGTTAACACTGCAGCCCATGTGTGCTCACATTTTCTTCACTCACTAGACAGTCTGAGCTTGTTCATCCTCAGCTGTGTGCATTAACAGTTGTGTCTCGGATGTGTATGAAATCCTTTAAATGCAGTTATAATGTATATACTGTATAGTATGTGTCTCTGTGGTTTACTGGCTTTATAGAATCACATTTGTGGCAGGTCAGTTTTTTATAGACTCTGCTGACCTGCTAACAACATTTCAAATGTGATGTCAAAAATAATAAATTGAATATCAGCCACTTTTACTTACTTTGCACTTCTGTTTAAGTGCACAACCATCTCTGACTTGAATTGCTTGATTGAAGTTGCAAAGTGATTTTTATTTAATCTTCTTTAGTAGCTTGTATTTCAAGTGGACTTATGTAAATGCTTTTTCCTGGATGTTATGCTGAGAGGAATTGTGGTTCATGTTATTTATGTCAACCCTCACAGCAGCGCTTCAGGGGAAGATGCAACATATGCACATTTTAATATCATTTTGAAGGTCATCGTAATGTTCTTTCTATGATGTTTTATTAATTTCTAGGCAGCAGTGAAATCTATGGTGAAGTGTGAGCTTAAGATAAATTAGAATACTTGTATCTAATTTGGCCACATTTCACCGTGATGAATTACACTTTGAAGCAGGTACATAATAATAATTTCGTAAATTCTTTGCTGTTCTCTTAAATTAGAGTGCTCTGACATGACTTTGTCTTTGCTTGGTAATTTTAAATTCTGTTTCCTGTATTAGAATAGCACCATTGAAAAGCACTTCAATCAAGGTGACCATGCTCACAAGCCCCTTCAATAAGTAAATCAGAGGGGTGGAATATTAGCAGGCAATAAGAGACACCTTGGGTGATTAAGGGGTGCCTAATTAGTCCACAATTTAGAGGCTGTATTGGGAAGGCAGTTACAATTAGGGGTCTTGTGCAAATGTCCTTGTCCTAGTTTTTCACAGGCAGCAGACTGCTTGCTCTTGCCTCTGGTTAACACTGAAAAAGGAGCGGATTGCTTCAAGTGTTGCCCTCTACATGTGTCACCTTTTTGTTTACACTCCTTCACTCAAAAGTTTAACTATAGCCGCACTGCACTGATTGTCGTGTTCTACTCTGCTCTCATTGGTAATGGCACGCAACATACTTGCTGCAAGAATAACTTTCATCAGGTTGGTAAGGTCAGAAAGACCAGCGTCGCAATGGCTTCAGACTTCAAAGTGTTCTTGACTGTGCTCGGTCTTACTGGTCGGACTGGCCAAATTCTTTGCACGCCAGCTCCCACTGTGTGACTGTCTTCATCTAAAATGCACGTGTGTGTGTCTGAAGCCTCTTGGATTTGGAATTTCCACATAGTTAACAGGTTCACTGATTTTAGTTTTAACATTATGTGGTTAAGATAATTTTTTATATTATTATTTTATGTTTAGATTATTTTTGAAGCCAAGGATTATTACCATCAGTGATTAATCTGCTGATTATTTTACTCAATTAATCAATTAAAGATTAAGTGTATATAATGTCAAAATAGTGAAAAATACCATCACAGTCATCTCTTCAAATGCCCTTCTATTCACTTGCTATTACATAAAATGAAATGAAATGAAAAATATAAAAATATTAATAATGATTGATTCTTTGTCAAATAATTGTTTCAAGTCTAAATATCAAGGGTGAGAGATATGAATAAAACAATCAGGATACTATACATTTATACAATATCACATTATCTATGAAGGCCACATTACGAAATAGTGAATATTGTAGAAATGTTATGTATATAAAAAATTTCCTTTTTTTAGGTCAATTCAGTGATTGTAATAAATTAATAATCATGGTAGATCTTTAAATTATGTAAGTCTGATATTTCCATGAACTAGTTCTGCTTATTCACGTGCAACCCTTCACAAATAGCCCTAAAACAACCAGAGGCATTAAAGAGCTGCCTGTTGTGTGTGGGTGTGTTCACTCGACACAATCGACTTGTCTGCCTTTAAATCGTTGATTCATTCAGCCAAATTACAAAAATGGAAGATAGAAACACTGCAATCCAATCCATTATATCAATACTCATACATTTATGAAACCTTTTGTGTGAAAAATGAACTTTGGAAAGCTTTCAGACATGTTAAGGCATATCCTGCTTTTTTTTTCTTGCAGCAGTATGTATTTTGGTGAAAGTCTCGTTTAAAAATGAATGAGTCCATTAGAAATACCTGCTGTCCACCCTGATAAATATTGTAGAGCCCCACTTTTTGAGACCTCACCTATTTCATTTTCACAATTACTGTAGGTCGGATGTTTTTTTTACTCACATAAAAGACAGTTAATCTATTATTGCAGTCAATACTAACAAATCCAAAACCTAAATGATCTGTTTTCAGGGGCTAAAGTCTACATATAATGTGTGAATGTTTTGTGGCAAATAGTGAACATATTTTTGTGATATTCCTGAACTGATAGACACAATCATGAATAAATGATGGTTTTAAAAGGCTAATATGAATGCTGGCATTATCTCATATTTTTTCCTGACCTGCTGTGATTGAGAGGATTACTGCTGATATTGCAAAGCTGTGAGTGAGAGGGCATCGTGTGCCATTAATGCTACAGTCTCTGTAATAGAACTGCATGATCTGTTACATCTAAAAAAAAAAAAAAAAGGGTTTATGGATTATGAATCCACTTCCATATATATATATATATATATATATATATTTTGACCTATAATCCTCATAATCCACATATAAAAAATGACTATATTTACATTTAACATAACTGATTGTTCTGCAATGGCGGTCCGCCACATGTGTTATTAGCTGACACTTGTGTGACATCCATTAAGATATTATGAAATGTTTAGTGCTTTTGATTGTTGCGTAACCTTTAGTAGTTTTTAAGCTTTTGATGAAAATTAAAATGCTGCATTTGTATTGCTTTATTGGAGGAATGGTCCATACTTTGTGTATTAAATCACTTATATAACACAAAAAAAAACCCTTTTTAATTTAGAGTCACTGCTATCTGGACTCCATGAGATGTATGCTGCCTCTCAGAGCTGCACACAATGTTTCCATCAAGGACAAAAGTGCTGTTCTTCAGGCTTACGACCAGAGCAGGGTATAATTAAGAACTAAATGCTGCTTTAAGTCAGAATGTGGTCTGCAAGCATTTCCAAAGGACAACCAGCCTTGTGGTTTGTGGTTTTTATCATCAAATGCAAATTGCACAGTTGAAGAGGAGTGGCACTGAGTCATAGAGTTTATAATATCCAGGAACCTCATCCGCTAAAACATTCATGCGGTGCAATATGTCAAATGTAACATATTCATGTTTTTTCCAGATAGCGGGCAGGCCATTTAAAACTAGATTCAGCGGAGTTAGAATTTTCTAGACCCACCCTCCCTATTTTGTTGAAAAAAAAATGTACAGGAAAGTCAAAAAAGCCCCAGGGATCAAATTTTGAATAGATGCCAACAACAAGGAAGTGAATGTTAGCTTATGGTGTAAAGAATGGCAAATGACCAAAACACGTACATAAAACAAACATTCAACTGTATCCCCATAATAGAGGCGCTTTACAGCGACCAGAGTAAATATTATCAGTATATTATTTATCATCCATGTGATGAAGTGTGATCTGGAAAGGAAAGTCTCACTTTATACGACCATTTACCTAAAAATCTCATCCTCGCTGAGGGATCAGCCAACAGAGGGAGGCATTATTGGATGACTCTGATGTGATCGAAAAAATTAGTATGGTTTGTGTTTCCAGTCAAACTACTAGCATAGTTGTGATCAGAGGGTTTATGTTGACTATAAAAAAACATCTGAATTATGTAAAATATTCCACATTATATTTGGTTGACTTTTGCAAAAAAAAAAAAAAATCTCCCACGATGCACATCTTGATCATCTCACTGTGTAAAACAATACATTAATTTTATGAAACATGCAATTGAGCTTCCTTCATAAACACTGGATATATGTAAAGAGCACTGCAGCAGGCTCTTTTTCAGCTGGTTGAAGAAATCTCAGTCTATCTTCCAGCCTACAGATACAGAGAGTGGGACTGGGAAGACCCACTGGGAACACTTTATACAGAGGAACAAAGGGTAGCAAGGGACCAGGATATGAAGGGGCAGTAAGGAAATACAATAGTAATCAATGGTTGGGGTGTGGTCTGTATGTTGGTGCTCGGGAGTAGATTTGGTAGGTTACAGTGACAAAGGATGACAAGATCAAGGATGAAACGGTCAGAGACATATAGGAGGGGAGGGTCAAAGGGTCAGTGGAAAATCAACACATTTGAACATAAGAAATCTGTCTTTGGTCTTGAGGAAAATCATGTGTCATTTTTATCTTTATTACTGTCAGAATCAGTTGTTTAAATCAGCTCATTTTGTTCATGTCTACATTCATATTACCGTTTTAGCTCCCAGCCTGTGGTTGACTGAGCAAAGTCAGTACTTGGACTCTGTGGCCTCTCAATGGTCCACAAGTGCCACCATGAAGGAAGACTTTCAGTTGTCAAATGAACATATCTCCAGATATGCCAGTCATAGATGCAAAACATTTATTTTGCATTTATGACTGCATATTCACAACAGGAGAACATTTTCAGTCTAATAAAATGTTGCCCAAACAAAATCATTAAACCACACTTTGACTTAATTGGTGAATAAAACACCTAAACCCTCTTTGCTTGTGAAAGAGTTTCTTTCAGAGGTTTGTTTTATTGGTCTAAGCTGCAATCTTGGTTAAGAAGGAAGAACCATCATTAAGTTTCCATCATTAAGACATCTCTGTTTAAAAGACTTGAATGACCATATCTTCATATGACCATATCTTAGATATTTGTGCTTATTTGTAGTTTGCTAACCTCCTATAATAAACGTTACAGGGTGATTTGGTTTTTTCAAAATGGATTTATCTTTAGGGGGTAACAATGAGTAGCACCATGATTCAATTCAACTTCAATTTGACATTTCTCCTTGAAATATCAGCAGCGATCACCATCTGTCACTGTAAAATAGTATTAATTCTGACAGAAATGTTCTTTTTTATTTGACTTTTAAGGAGGCCAGTGTTAGGTTCAAACCCCTTTGTCTTGCTCAGAAATACACAACTCTGCCGCAGTCACGGTAATTGGAAGGAACTAGTGTTTCGTTGAATGATTATGTGATTGTTTTGTATATTATAGAACTTTTTTCATGGTCTGTGATACTACTAATGAGATCATTGGACTGCACTTTGAATTCAAATCAATTGTTGACTTATTACAGAAAATTACACCCTATTGAACTCAGTGGTGTTTTTGCGGTTCGTTTAAACTTTTTGGATCGTCTGTTTTTTTTGTTTTGTGCTTTCTAATGAAAGTCTACCTCACAAGCTCCAGCTTCTCCAATTCACTGTAGAGCATTTCAGGAAATTACTTTGGTCAACCACAACTTTGTTGAAAAAAAGCAAAAAAAGCATAAGGCTGTCCACAATCAAGACTGTTGGTAATGTACCGGAAACCCAGTGTCTCCACTCAATGTATGCATGGCGTCTATCCACATGACTCCATTTCTGATGGACCATTTTTTAAAAATCTCTTTTTTTTCTTTTTCTTTTTTTTTTTATTAAATCTGATAGCGACAAAATATTCAAAAATCAACAAATGAACACTGAAGATATTCATTGATGGCAGCAGACAAGTTAAACCTTTATAACTAAATATAACATTTGGTTACTAAAATAATTAAGTACGCAAATGCTGGATTTAGAAAACTAAAGCTAAACTGTAAATGTTCCTTCACTGCTATACTGTATAGTGTCAGTATTTAGTCATAGTGGTTCAACACTGTCTTGACACGCCAGCCTAAATACAGTTCTCTCAATATTGGTCTTATATCCTTGCAGAGAGCTGCAGTTTAAGTCATCAAGCCGCAGTTTGCAAAGACAAATAGAAACTTGTGGTTTATTCAAGTGGAGTTTGTATTCTAGCGACCAGTGATGAAAACACACATATTTATATGGTGTGTATTTTTCTAATTTTCATTTTGGCACGCACTCAAAAGCATTTAACAAAAGGAATACTGTGTTTTGAATGAAATGCAGTAAATAAGAATGTCCATGTTTCTCCCTGTGAGAGTTGTGTTTACTTTAGAGGTTTGGATGTTGGCCAGTGGAGGAGGAATAGTTTTCAGAAATAATCAGGGGGCGCACTTATTACCCAGGATTCTCTTCTTAAAACGGTAAATGATACTCTTTTACATCCCTGCAAGCAGGAGTCTGCAGATGAAGGAGAAATTCCTCTAGGTTTTGAGAGAGAAAATAAATCCCCCGAAACTCCATGCTTCATTTTAGTTTAATGTTTCACAGGGTCTCAAACTGCGCTGTAAAAGGTTAAGATATTTGTTCTTAATGTGTTGGAACAGCCGTCTCACTTAGCAGATTTGTAGAAAAGAGCTGAGAAAAGCAGACTGTAACTGATGTGCACCCTGTGATTTCAAAGTGCGGTAAACTAGCTGACATTTCACACCACTTTGAAGAGCTTGACTCAAGTAAAAATGACCACGATGACAAAAAAGTGGAACTCAGATGCAGTAGATACATTAAGATAGATATTAATAGCAAGTTTATTCTTGTTCAAACTGCAAATATAGACTTGTGTTATATAAAAAAAATACTCCTTTTATATACTGCACTTGACTATTCCGCAGTGATAATGACACTTGTCCTTTCAGAGCAGTTACTATCCAGATACCCTGTCTTTGGTTTCCTGTTGGTTAAACTTTTCACATAGAGCAGCACCAGCCAGTTATTTAGATGAAAATAGCGTCAACGTCTCAGGAGCTGTCAGTGGAATATTCTATATTGGCATAGTTAGCACAGTAAACAGGTAGTATCTATCCTTGTTTGCCTGCGGTCAAATGTTGTTCCATCTGTGGTTGTTTACTGTGCAAAGCCATAAACGTCTTCATTCTGTAACCTTATTCAGCTCTCAGACTGGACATCCTTATTTCAGGGCTGAAACTAGTGAAAATATTGATGGATTGAGGTATTATGGTTTTGTGTGCAGCAAACCCATGACGGCTTGGTATTTACAGTTTAATTTTAAGATCATGGAATTACACACTTGCGCCGGAGACAATGTATATAGG
Organism: Rachycentron canadum; assembly: GCA_038496675.1. Classification (NCBI taxonomy): domain Eukaryota; kingdom Metazoa; phylum Chordata; class Actinopteri; order Carangiformes; family Rachycentridae; genus Rachycentron; species Rachycentron canadum. The sequence continues at coordinate 14,009,943 of CM076662.1, read as the reverse complement.
TACATATCCTCGTTCCCAAAAAGACTCCCTAAAGTCAGTTTGAGATTTAGAGGTTTTGTAACTCCTTCAGATTATAAACAGGCACCAAAGAGGAGGTGGTGTGTGTGTGTGTGTGTGTGTGTGTGTGTGTGTGGGGGGGGGGGGGTGTGTCTTGAAAAATATCAAGACTGCTGCTTTGCTGCAGTAACTGGTTCTCATGTCATTTTTAGCAGCCAACTACAAATATAGATACTGCTTACTGTGCAGTACTTCTGTTACAATAAGCTTTCCAGCGATGGTATAAGAGTACACTGTCATTAACATCAAAAACAACATTAAGTCATTCATCAGATCTCAATGAACAAATTATTCAATTCAATTATTCAATTTGTTGAAAACAAAATTATGTGACAGTTGTCAATGGAAACCAAAATCATCACCCCATTGAGGCCTGGATTCACAATCACACCAAAAATCTAGGTAAAACTTTAAAATCACAGACTGAATTTCATCAAGGTAACTTATAATGTGACATCAGTAGTGTGTACAGTACTCGGTGGTGTCAAATGCACTGATACATAATGTCTATGAGGTGCTCAATTGGCTTTAGGTCAAAGGAACAAGAGGGACAGTCACTGGCATCGGTGTCTTCGTCATCCAGGTACTGCTGATACTCTCCGGCCACGTGAGGCTGGGCATTTCATCTGAACCTGGAGGAGCCTGACTATTGCTCTGGACACATCCCCCTAGAGGACTTGGGGTCCTCATGCCACTGTCGTGGAGTCTGTTTCTGTCAGTGTGCTCAGAAACATGCACACCAGTAGCCTGCTGGAGGTCATTTTGTTAGGGCTCTGGCCTCACAAAAGAGTAGGTACCGGTCCTGCTGCTGGCTTGATACCCTTCTGCAGCCGTGTCCCGCTCTCCTCATGTAACAGCCTCCTGGTTTCTCCTCTATGCTCTTTAGACTGTGCTGGGAGAGACAGCAAACTTTCCTTGAGGAGCTGGACTCCCTGTGCAACCTGATTGGGCTGCAGGTATTGCCTCACCCTACCAGTAGTTGCAAGGACATTATTAGGAAGAATCAGTCAGGAAGGATAAGGAGAGGGCAATTGTCTGTGGCCACCACATGCAAAGCCATTTCCTTTTTGGGGGTTGTCTTGCTTTTGCCTCTTAATTGCACCTGTTGTCACTTTCATTTGCACAAAAGCAGGTGAAATTGATTTACAATCACCTGTGCTTCCTAAATGGATAGATTGATATCCTAGGTTTAACTGACTTGGTGTTATACTGTGATGATTAAGTGTTCCCTTCATTTTTTTGAGCAGTGCACATTTGCTCAAGTTCTTCAAAATTTCCACTTTCAGCTACTTAATACTTTGACTTCACCACATGTTTGAGGGAAATTATGTTTTGTTTTGTTTTTTTTACTCCAATACAGTTATTGAGTCTAACAGCAGCTGCAGAATAATGAGTATGTTTTCTCCTGACTACATTTTCCTGATAATACCATAAAGCAGATATTGAATGTATCACTTTTTTATTTCATGACTGTACATTTATTCTAGTATTGGATCTAGATACCCCTTATACCACTGCAGTTTTCATGGTTAGAAGCAAAGATTGAGATTCTAACAGTGAATGTTTAAACTAATAATTATGTTCTGCAGGATTTAACATATTCATCATCGATTATTAGCCACTGAACACACACTTTCTGCATGCAAACATCATATCTCCATATTACCTTTGCCTTTGTAAAATGACTGTGAGACTGTGGTTGTATCTTGCATTTTAAGAATGTGATTATTCTATAAATGAAATTATGTCCTACCTGTGTTTGAATTTAACTTCTTCTTTAAAAGAAGTCAGAACAAAAATCTAAATTCTTTACCTCCAAATTTGTGATTTGTGTGTGAAACTGACAAATGCAGCTGCAGCCAGGGAGTCAGCTGCTCTGAGTGAATGTCTGTCTTTAATTTGTAATGTTTGCTCTGCATCACTGAACCAAAAAAACAAGACTGGGAGTTTTTTCAGCCGTACCTCCAGGCATGTTGTATGGCACAAACGTTAGTTTGTATTTCATTGTGTGGATACATATTGCATTTTGCTGCAGTATGGCTCAAAGGACCATGAAAACCTCCGTATGACAGCGTAGAAAATCCTAGTGATTTGTGTGCTGATCTGTGCTTTAGGTTTAGCGCTGGGCTTGAATTTTTATGTTTTCATTTCCACTTTTCTTGTCACGCTCTGTTAGAAATGAATGTGGTCATTTTCAATACAGTCACATTTGTCATTGCTGAAAAGTAATCTGTGGTCAAACAGCAAGCCAGTCAGTGTGACCTATTAGAATGGAAAATGTTTCCCTGACTGGAAAACCACACCTGAGGTACCACGCCACACAATATTCAAAAGCTGAGAAAATATAAGGTATAAGGAAACATTGGGAGTAAAATTTCATTTTTGTCCATGTTGTAACTTTGTCAAGTCTGATTAGTAACCACATAGAGGCTTAACCACAGAAATACAAGCTGGAACGAAGAACAACAAGTGAAACTGATCCTGTTTATTCAAGGAAAAAAAACTTTTGTCATGAACTAAAAGACAGTTAGTCTTTTGGTTCATGACAGTTAAGACATCAATAAATGAACACTTGACAGGCCAGAGTACAATCTAATCTGACCTTTTAGATACAGAGCAAGTTGTCTAACGTCCAGGCCACCCTGTTGCTTCAAGTCACGTTTCATTTGAGAAAATGTCAGTAATGTACATTTTGAGTCATATTTCACTGAGGGAAACTGGATTTAGATTGTGCTGTCCACAGTACTATGACCAGGGTTGTAGGGAGTGGTTAGAGGGTTTTCAAGCAGCTGTGAAGAGCAAATCATGTCTGGATGTCAGCTAACTGATGCATTTCATGCACATTTTTACACTAGGAGCAAAGTCAGAACCTTTGCTTCAGAACCAGATGGGACCACAAATGTGCAGTTAAATATTCCCCTCCCTTTTTTTCAATCATTTTTGGACAGACCAAAAATCTGCCATGTTGTGTATTGATGTTTGGAGATTTGGACTTTGGTTTACAACATATATCGCAAGAAAAGAGTTTCCTAACTTCTTCACCCTGTCATTTTCTGTTTCTGCAGGTTTATGCAGATGATGTGCTCACAAAAGAGGAGCAGATAGGCTTGTTGTTTAAAGCCAAACGGAAGTGTGAGGGTAACATCAAGTCCAAGCACAAGATTCCTGGTGAGTAAAAAAAATAAGTGTCTGCAGCTATGCAAGTCGCTATGTGGGACACTAAATGCTATAAATACCAATGTTAGCATTCTAACATGTTCACATGGCAATGCTAACATGCTAATGTTTAGCAGGTATAATAAAACCAAAAATATGGCTGAGGCTGAAAGGAATTTCGTTAGTTTTTCAAGTATTTAAATTAAGAGTAAGAGGATTACCAAAGTTTTTACAGTTAATACTGCAGGGGACATGAATGTCTGTGCCACATCCATCTAGTAGTTGTTGAGACATTTCACTCAGTACCGCAAACATCAACCTCATTGTCTCGCTAGAGGAAATGTCAGCGGATCACCAGTCAAAATAATTTATCCTCAATGGGCCATGAATGTCTGTACCAAATTTCATAGGAAATCCTTCACTGTTTGTGTGTGCCAGACCACCAGACCAGAGCTGCCACCCCTAGAGCTTCCACCCCACCAGCATGAATGTAAAGACAGGAATGTGTGAAAATGTTACAGACCCGTAGACCCTGTGTAAGATATGTTTTTATGACATTGATTAGATTCCTGCAAAGACACGTTTAGTCATCCAGTAGTACCGAGTAGCTGCTGGTCCATCATTCACACCCTGAACTAGAATTTCATTCTTGTCATGCCTTAAGAGAATGACAGAGAAATTACAGTGTTTATGCTTTCCATGCAAATCAGCAATTTAAATGAGTATGTTGCATAGATAACAGATAAAATCCATAAGCCTATCTATCGTGGTCTTTATATTGAACAAAATGCCTTGATTAACAACAGGTTTACACCACTGACAGTTAACTGAAAGATGAAAACGGAAGGAAACTCATTACGCAGGTTATGCGAAATTGTGATGGGCTCATGCACCGACACGGTCCTTCTTCATTAGCCTTGATTTGATTTCCATTAGTGTGATTTTTCACTACCTGCAGCAAGTTGCTTTGAATGACTTTTGCTTATATCAAAGGCAACTGATCCATTTATCACAGCAAAATTGTTTTATTTGTCAGAGTAGGCTCAGCTTTTCAGGGAGCTCCCCAGTGAATTCAGGCCAGAGTCAGAGTCGATGGGGAATGAAATAAATCCCAGAGGAGCTGCACTGAACAGACCCTCATGGACAAAGATTTGAATATCTCATAATGTGCAAGGCAGGGGCTGCCAGGAGTACCAGCAGGAGGTTGGAGGAAGAAATCAATTGGCACAAACAGTAAAATTTATCAGGAATTGAATGAGTGAACAGTGTTGCTACCAGCAGCAGCAGCTTGATGATCACAAGAGTGAAAGAGAGAGTGCATCAGGCTGTAAAAGGACCGCCTTGTTGTCTTGATTGAATGTGATTGGTGACTTGTTTGAATGTGACTGTTGATTATAAGAGCTCATACTAATCAGCTGATGTTGTGCACACTTCAGCGCTTCTCAATGTTTTTGCCCACTTTTTGCTGATGTGTTCAAATCAAATACATCTTTGGAAGCGGTTCCCAGGCAGCCCAATGCATACTCTAAGTTGATGGTTGCATTTAAAAATCCTGCTCTGTTTTCTTTGTCCTCCATGCAGCTTTCCAGAGGCTGAGATCGAGGGCAAAGCTGATCCTGGGCTGTATTTGTGTATTTATGGGTGTCTGACGAGCACCATTTTCCAGCAGACCCCAGGATCTACTGTATCTCATTGTGGTTACTGCCATTTTCCCAGTTGTTCAGGGGAGGATTTTGGACTCCACAGTCAAACCAGCCATATTATTTTCTCTTTAACCCCAGTGGATTGTGGTCGCATTGAATTCCTCGACCCTCCAAACGATACCCCCTTGTAGATGAAACACATAATTAAAAATGTTTACTTCCAGGCTCTGAACACAAAAAACTTTTGTTGACCATTCCCTGGAGTTACTTTCTCTGTGTGGTAGGATTTCCCAACTCTTCATGGTTTTGATAAATGTCCACAAATCTCAAATTGGATTTCAGAAAATATGACAGAATTGCTACTATTGAAAACTGCAGGCGCCGATCAGCAGCTTGTGTAAGATGCCCTGGGTTTTCATAACAACACTGTGCTTTTAACAGGGCTGCCATAGATGCTAATGAAAAGCAGAGCAGTCAGTCAAACATTAGGCCTCTTTCAGAGGGAGTCTGTCTTGCACATCCGACCACATCACGTTTAATCCATCCTGACATGTCATAGTGACTGGCAAGCCTGGTGTCACACTTCAACAGCCACCTCCAAGCAACATTTGCAGCTGTCTTTTCATTTAGATCTTTTTGTACAGTGAATTTTAATGCCATACTTTTGATTAGTAATGTAGTTAGTACTTTCACACAATCTTGACAGGATAAGATCTAAGTAATACTTCCACTTTGGCATTCATATGGTTAAATGTAGAATTCAATTGAATATTTTTTTTGTTTCAACTGTTGGTCGGACAAAGTAACCGATTGAAGATAGAAATTACCTTGAACTTATAATGAGTATTTAATTTTATTTCACTTCAATCAACTAATTAATCTATCGTTTAATGAATTAAACAATAGTGTAAATAATAATCAGTTGCTGCTCTAATTCGGTGAACTATTCACTCGTGAGCATGTTTCTTCTTTCTGTACATCAGTAAGGATGTTTGGACTGGGACGAGCCAATCAGGAAGGTTGGTCTGGGCATTCTGGGAAATGCTTGAGGTGCTGTTTTGGGAGGTAGATAAGCACATGAGAGCTGGCCTTCATACCTGATGATGCTGACACACTGGACGTGACTCATCCTGCATGTGATGGCTGTTTTCTGACCTCTTTTGGAAGGTTGCACATGTCTGTTCAATCACATAACAGCTGAAGGACTTAGAATAAACATATTACCTTAATAAAGAAGAAGAGCGTCCCTGGTGTGGTTGTACTATATGCCTGAATAAGCACACATGTGTTCTTTTAACATGCTTGATTTGTTATTTTTTTAACTTAATGCTATTCGAATTGCTTTCACTTCACTTTACTTGAACTTGATTTGAACTTACGTGTCTCATCTGGTTGTTTGTTTGTAATTATGTAATGTGGAAATGATTTAAAACCTTGGTTTTAGTGGAGTAAAATTATGGAGGCGGTCAAGATTTGAGATAAAGTTCAAGGAAATCATTACTTGTGCTTTCTGATGACCCATGTAAGCATTTTCTTTGAAGTGTGTCAGGATTTGGACAGAGTTCACTTTTTTACATATTCTTTTTTTGTCTCTTGTATTGTGGTGTAACCTTGAATCTGTGGGTTGAGGTAAATTTAGAGAATAGCAGCTAGTGTGCATTTTTTTTAGGACTTTGGCTTTACATCTGTGTTTGTCTTGCCTGTGTCCTGCCTGACCACCCCCGGAGTTTTTTTTTTTTTTCCTTTTTTTTTTTCTGGCACTGTAAACTTGTGGTTTTCTGAGCTATTATAGGAGATGTGGGGTGATGACTATTTTAAAACACCAGCAGTGTGAAATGTAGGGTTTACTCAGAGTAATGAATTGATTGTGTGCTGAAAAGTCCCATGCGAGGCTGAAACTTTGGTTTGGTTGTATTTCAGCATTTTATCTATTTGTTTTTATTTCTCATTTGTGCTTTAAATACACAAAAGTCTCCATTACGTGGCTGAGACAAGGTTTTCATTGAGGGAAACACTGAGGTTTGCCTGGAGAGGACAGTGGAGGGATGTGGGTTCAATGCCCCAGACCTTGCAGTGTGAAAATAGCTCAGCCTTCAAGCTTGTGGTCTGGGTGTAGAATAACATCAGCAATCATTATAAAAGGTTGCATGTATCAGGAGAAAGTGTAATATGTGTTTTGACATCTGCAGGTCAGAATCAAATGAGTTGGGGGGAGAAAAAACCTTATTAAAAACCTCAGTGACATCACTAATACCAAAGTCCCCCTGTAGCCACGTTTATATTTAAATCGTGGTCAAGAAATTTTCGGGAAATTATATATGTGTGTGTTCAGTGTTTAATTTAAACCTGTTAGTAGGTGGTCTGATGGTAATAAAACCTATGGCAAAAGTGAACAGCAATTCTACTTTTACTCCCACGATGTGTGGTCAGTGTGATTTTCAAAACTAAACGCTATTTTTCTCCCACCAGAAATCTGTAGGAATCAGTCAGCTCCACTCAGTCTGCTCTTTAATTTTGTGACAGGCAAATAAAAAGCATGTCGTCATTGCTTCAGATGTTTCTTTGTAAGTTTGATTACAGGAATGAGAACATAATGGATCTACTGCAAAGAGAGGATAGGTTCAGTTTTATCCTTAGCTACTTATTAGTGGTCAAAGTGGGGCAGATGTTTTCAATAATACAACACAAATGCCAAGCCATAAGGAAGGTTTTTGCCAGGAATCTGTGGGGAAAGGGACTTTGTGCCCACTATCAGAGGGCTGAGGTCCACGGGTTAGCTGACAATTAAGGAGCCCTCTGCTATGAAACAGATTTTTTTTCCATTTGAACCTGCAGCTCTTTGTCTGGTCTAAGTATAGGCACATTATTGCAAAATGACATGGTCTGCATTCCTCTCTGAAAATAGATGACAACATTTTTGTGATGTTCAGAAAAAGAATGCAGTCACCAATGTTGTAGGAATCACAAGAAAGAAAATACTGAGAGGTTTGTGTAATAATGGTTCCTTGGCTTTTTATGTTGTAAATGTTTTTCACCACAGCCTCAAAAACTCTAACATTTAATTGAAAATCCTTCCAAGTTTCATTGGACCAGCCAATCCTGTAATTGCAGAAAAACACATTAAGTGTAATTACAGCATAATAGTTGATTTCTTTAAATTGGTTCATTAGGTACTGATTATTCTTTAAAAACTGCTAATCTGCATATCATCCATTTTATTTTCATTAAAAATTGTGTGTGTCATTTGTTTTTATAGTTCTCCAATATGGATATCTTGGATAAAGCCCTCTCTTGATTTGAATCCTACCTAACCGGGTGCTCCTTCATTGTGTAACTGTAACGACAAATGTCCCTAGCCCACCCCACCCTCCACACTAGGGTGCCCCAAAGTTTGGTTCTGGGACCCCTCCTCTTTGCAATATACACCACCTTCTTGGGTCCAATTATCTGCTCGCACGGCTTCTCTTATCACTGCTACGCTGACGACACCCAGCTATACCTGTCCTTCCCTGTTCAAGGACTGATTATCGTTTTCTGACCGCATCCAATGGTCCATGTCTTGGTAGTGTCACTTTGCCTTTTATAACATCAGGATAAGTCTTACCTCAGTTCTTCACGAGCTCTTGGTCCAGGCCTTGGTTATCTCTCGTTTCAACTGTTGCAATTCTCTTCTGGCAGGCCTTACTTTATGCTTAGCGAAACCCTTGCAGATCGTCCCGAATGCAGTTTCCCTTCTGATCTTCAATCAGTCCAAAAGAGCATGTCAGTAGCGTACTCATTGACGTACACTTGCTAACCATTGTCACCCGAATCAAGTCTAGCAAAGCAATCACAGTCCAGGCTATTCCCAGATGGTGGAACAAGCTTCTGAATCCTATCAGAGCAGGGGGGCATCGCTTTCTGTCTTCAAGAAACTCTTAAAAATATTTTTCAAGAGTAAAAAAGAGTACCTCCTCGCCTAAAAACCTTAACATGTCTAACTAACTAAAACTTTTGTTGCACTTCTTATCATTTGTTTCTCATATGATCTTATTTAATATATGTAGTACTTCATAATTACACTGGGACACTCCGCTGCACTGTAGCTTTTTTCATGTCACTCATTGCAAGTCATTGTGGATAAAAGCGTCTGCCAAATGAGTAAATGTAATGTAACGTAATGTATTATTAAATTGTTGTATTTCATTAGATACAATGCAAAACAACAACATAACAATGGCAATATAGATCACCCATCAGCTGCCCTGCTCTCTAAGTATCAGCATTGACAACAGCCACTGAAAAACCAAAATGATTTGACCATTAATTATTATTATTAGTAATATTATTGTTCATAGTAATGTTAGTAGTTATAAATTATATATTGCAGGTATATATTTTTTGTTTGTTAAACAGTGACAAATAGAGATAGCAGATGCCACTAGTGCTCTGCGGTTTACAACTAAAACAATAAGCCAATGATTTGATTGTATGATAAAAACAAATTTAATTTGCAACAAATTTGATGATTGGTTAATTGTTGCCATTGTTACAGCTGCAGAAAAATGAGCTATACAACATAGCACTTTTATTTCACAGTAATGAGCTACTTAGGTTTAGCCAGTGTTGCAGAGAATATTTTAACTGACATACTGAGACCAGTTCCATACAACATAAAACAATAGGATGTTATCAACAGTGTAGGAGTTGCAGTGGAAATCTGCTGCACTTTACAAACAAACTGGTCTTAATAAGCACACGAGATTCAATGGACATCAGTAGTCTATGCATTACATGATTGTCTTAATTATATCACAACATATGTGGAGCGGTCAAGTATGTATGTTCTAAGGGTGACCCATGCTTGACCTCAAACAAAACAGACTCAATACAGATCACTTGTTTCCTCTGCTGTGCTCATTTACATATCAGTAAAGTTCATGCATCTGGCCCAGTTTTTAAAGGACAACAGAATCATTTATAACACAGAGCCCTTCTCTTGTAAATGCCTACAGCCGTGTAATGCTAAAACCACTCTTTTTTTTAAAGTCAGCACTGCTTTTGTCTCTGCAGATGGTTTCTGCTCACCAGAATGGGACGGCATTGTTTGTTGGCCCGAAGGGCCTCCGGGAAAGCTTGTATCTACTGCCTGTCCAGAGTACATCTATGACTTCAACCATAAAGGTAAGTCTGGCCCAGAATACCAATTGTAACCATGAAGCTCATTTTACAGTTGGTGAAAGAGCACCAGCGCTCAGATGCTACTGTATACTGTAAAATCATAACCTAGGCTCCTTCTTAAAGCTCTTTTGCAATTTTCTAATTAATTAAAAAAGAAGCTGTGAATCGGCAATTGACTATGTTGGCAATTAAAAGGTAAACTTAAAAATAGGTTCTTCCTCTTCTTGATGTCTAGGCCTGGCATACCGCCGGTGTGACAACAATGGAACTTGGGAGCTGGCCACAATCAACAAGACGTGGGCCAATTATAACGAATGTGCAAAATTCCTCTATCATTACAACCACAGCCATGAAAAGGTGAGATCCATCTCATTTGCATTTATATGCTGATTGACACAGTTACAGTGCCTTTCTCCAGAATAATAAAGATGAATAGCTTCTTTGAATACATCGCTGGAGTAAACTGTCACACTCATAGCCTGATATAGCCTTTTAGGCTATTGCACTGTTTTACCCTATAATTACAATCCCTCTGACACGTGTAACATATTTTCAACTTGCTTTCTCAGTAATATGCAATAAGGTTTAGGAATATCTTACAAAATGTTTGAGATGATGATAGGAGATAATGGCAGGATGACAATGTTGCTGCTTTGTGATAATGCCGAATATGATGAAGCTGCAATTAGCTAAATGTCAATTTAAATCTAAACTCAAAACGAGTCTTGACTGCAAATTGCAAAACATGCCAGAAAACACATCATTCAAAGAAAAGTAAAAACTGACCACTGATGGCTAGACCTTGTTTCCACTCTCCAGTTACTAAAAAATGCATTTTTTTTTTAACCAAAACTCTCTGCAGAGCGCTGATGTCATTTTTTTCCTGAAATTGCGCAAAATAATGTAGTTTTAAATGTACAGATTTTATTGTCACCATTTTTTGTTCCAGTAAACTCAAATCTACATATTTGTAAAATATTACATCATGTCATGGCCAAAAGCACAGCCACCTTCAAACATTATACTTAACTGTGACTGTTGAACATCTTATTCGAAGACCATGACCACTACTTAACTGTTACAGTTACAGCTTTTTACACAGTTTTGAAAACTGGCTGCAGGGGTTTGTTCCCATTAAGCCACAAGATCATTGCTGAGGTCGGGCTTGAGTGATTGGCTCACAGTCAGTGGTCCAGCTCATCCCAGGTGTCCACAGGTGTTCTCAAACCCATCAAGGTGTTTGATGGGGTTAGGGTCAGGGTTTTTCTTTTTTTCTTTCTTTTTCTTTTTCTTTTTTTTACCACCAAACGCAGGGGGCATGGTCCCATTGAAACAGAAATGGCCTTCTGCAAGCTGGGGCCAAAAAGTTGGAAGTGTACTATTGCCATTGTAACGTCACTATCATGTTATGATTTCACTTATGATTTCAATTGGAAAAAAAGTTAAAGGAAGTTTTTTTCATGTATTTCCTCGTAAACGAATCATATAAAAAATATAGGTGATTTAATTTTATCTAATTATTGCCATTTGCTTTTATCAAAGAAAACATCTGCATGATTACAGTGTCAGAGCTAATATTGGGATGATACTTGTTTCGTATTTGTCCCATCAGTAGCTGTTATTCCCCCTATTTTGTACTGTAACTGTCAGAAAACAACACTGGCAGTGAATAGGCCCACTGGGTATTGTAAGAGTAAGAGTAAGAGAGTAAGAGTGGAAAACAGCAAGAATCTGGCTACAAATGGAAAAAATAGTTATTGTGTTGTGTATGTGAACACATTTTACTTGTGTAAGAGACTATAAGTTGTTTTCTTTTAACTATTACCCACAAACGTTTTAATATCTCACATAATAAACATTCCATAGCCTTTAAATTAATAGTGTTGGTGTTTGGTGTTAAGTGTCTCTCTTGTTAAAATTGTCACTGGTGGTTACAATTAATCTCACCCTTTGCAAGTGAATATGGGGCATAGAGGAATAGAGTAATCAATCACTCATTGATAAGGAACATCCAAGGGCTCACTCAGGAAGTTTGTCAAATTGCTGTGGAGGCTGTCATAGTTTGATTTTTAGTCATTTTTGGCATGAAATGATCAGCTGTCCCACATAAATTTTCCTCTCCCCTGCTTGAATGTGGTATGGAGGATGTGGGCATAACCTCATCATGGCACACTTCAATTTCTTTCTGACTTCAGACGTTTATGTTGATGGGCTCCCAAGGGAGCGGTTGCAGCAGTTAATGACAAATACATGCACATGAATGAAAGCCCCACGCAGCACGACTGCCATACCGCCGACCACCACCACAACTTAGACAAGGGTTTTTTTTCTGGCATGGGATCCTGATGCTAAATGATAACAGCAGTGGAGTATCTGGTTATATCACATGGAGCTTTTGGCCCCATCAGCCTGTTGACTCAGAGAGGGTCTGCTTATAGTAGCTCTCCTTACATTGTCCTCTGGCTGCCAGCTCACTGCTGGAAGATCAGACTGCCCCACCCAGCCCTTCTCGGCTCCATCGCCCATGTCAGATGCTGTTTCCATTTGAAACTCTTAGGTACTTGAGACATTTCTGTCACCAGGTAGCAATGCATTTTCAAACACAGTGAAGTTGATGCATTATGATGTTAAGTTTTGGGTGGAATATGGTCATAGGTTACTAAAATTTGAAAACCAAATAATTTGCCTACTATTTTTTTTTCTTCTTATGGAAAATATGATATTCATACTGACTATTCAGTCAGTTCATTGCTACTTCATTGGCGTAGCTGAGACTTCCTTCTCCTCCCTGACTGTATATGAGCATATACAAGTGTAGGATATTATGTGTGTTTTCAGTAGTTTGATGCCTTTTGTTATCCTGTATCATTGCGCATTTCTTCATATAATTATGGCAATAGAGATTAGTCAAAAGAGATACCTTCACCTCAGAATGTTTTTCTATGTGTTTAGTATTCTTTTAGTTGTATAAATCACAGACATTTCTGATTTATGTGTTTATACAAACAAATAACATTTTTTGATTTATGATTTGTTTGGCATTTTTGCCTTTACTTGACAGTTATAGCGAACACACAAACAGGAAATGCAGGGGGAGAAAGACAGGGGTCTGTAATGCAACTGAGATCAGGAGCAGAACTGTGGACTTGCACTGTGCTATGCGCCTCAGTCATAAGGCTTTTTGGACAGCCCAACAAAACCTTTTCACATATGCATAAGTGTTCTGTAGTTGACATTTTACTATATATGTTTCCCATACACCGCCTGTCCTTTTATGGACAAGGATTAATGTTTGGTGGCCAAGGTTTTTTTTCTATCATGATGGCTATAAGGTTTTTATTTTTAAACTGCAGTAATTGGACTAAAACCAGCAGTACATCTGGCACTATACAGTAAAGGGAGGATATGCTCTGCTGTAGGTCTAGAGTCTTAATGTCTTTACCTATTCTTTCTTCCCAGTTGACAATCTACCAATTTATCCTCTTCCGACAGGAGGTCTTTCATCGCCTGTATCTCATCTACACAGTGGGCTACTCCATTTCTCTGGGATCACTCATGGTGGCCGTTGTCATCTTGGGATATTTCCGGTGAGTCAATGCTGCCACTGGGAGTTTTTCAATCAATCCTTTCAACCACAAACGTTCTCAGGAGGGAGATTTAGACACAGGGTCAGAAATTAAGGTGAGAGCAATTACAGAAGGGATCAAAACAGGCAGTCTAAATGTTTAATGGTATGATGGCTTGATGAACACCAATTTCTCACCAGGCCATGAAATCATGCCATTCTCCCTCGCTGCATGATCACGCAATGCATTATGTTTTGTGTCACGGCAACAACATGAAACATGCAAACTGTATCAGACGCTACCTTTGACTTTTACTTTGACTTTTAATAGGCTATGATATGTCTACCTTTGAGGAGGAGTCTCCCTCCAGGCTTGCAGCAATGCATGCCTCATTGCCTGACATTTAGGTTCTTTGTTATGTTTCATGCTGATTTAAAGTTTCAATGAATAACAACCAATGCTTGGATATTGATTTTGTAATTCCACCAAGCTTTGAAATATTGCAGTTCTTAAGCTTCTTTGTGTTCCCATTAAACATATAAAGTAGATAAATAAGTAATTTGAAAATGTTAAGAATTGCAAATATATACTCAGAAATATCAGATTAACAGGACAGATTTGTCATTATTTGCTTATTTTGTTGAGCATGGGGAGTATCAGGAATCGATGTGAAGGCACTGTTTACCAATGTTCCCACCACCGTGACTTACTGTACAGGCAGGCAGTCAGAAAGCTGTAGGAAAGCTCCCAACTGGCACCAGGAAATCTACAGGTCAAATGAGTTTAATAAGTTATCCCAGGGGCCCATCTGACATTCTGGCTCCGTGCTCCGGAGCACTCCAGCCATGTCTACCCTTCAACATGTCAGCTTTTAGACAGGAGAGCTCATAAATGTTTTCTAGGGAGAGAAAAGGGATATTTCACATTAGCAGTTGTGTTCAGTATTTTTCACCAGGGAATTGTATGTTATATTGGTTTCTACTCTCGAATCAATCATTTTCTGAGGTTAGCCGGTCTAATGTTTTGCTCATTAATGAGGCTTTAATAGTTAATAGTGGATACAGCGCTGCTGATTCAGTGATTGTTTAAGATTTTTTTCTAAGACTGCAGAATATTGTAATTCAAGTTGGCTTTTTGATTGGAATATTCAGTAAATAATCTAGTAATATTAACCTAGGGACTTCAGACAGGATGTTTTGGGAGAATGTTTTGACAGATAAACTCGTGGTTGTCTGGAAGGAAAGTTGCATCCTTTTCTCAACACATGCTTGCAATTTTGTTTTTACAGCTCACTTTGAGCCCAGCATTTCAATATTTGTGTGATTCAAGCCCTTAAATCTCAAGAATGTGTTATAGTCAGCGTGGAATTCAGCTGGCTCTAATTAGGATGAGTATTGTTTGTGTGTGTATGTGTGTTTGTGTGTAAGTGTGTGTAAATGCTTACACAGACTTAAATGAAGGCGTGCCAGCCCACACACACACACACAAAAAAAACAAACAAAAAAAAAAACAACACAAAGATACCATTTTCAGTAGATCTGTCTTTTGACCTTGGGTCTCCTGTTTGTTTTGTCCCCAGACGATTACACTGCACCAGGAATTACATCCACATGCACCTATTTGTGTCCTACATGCTGAGAGCCATTAGTATTTTTGTGAAAGATGTTGTTCTCTACTCTGGATCAGCCTTAGAGAACATGGAAAGAGTCACAGTAGAAGACCTCAAGTCCATCACTGAGGCTCCGCCAGCCAATAAAACACAGTTTGTAAGTATGCCAACACAACTAAAGAACGCTTACAATGTAGTTGGGGTCAGTTTAAAATACACTCTCCTTGAAATATACTCATGAATTTCTTCTTTAAGATTATTTTGCAGTGTGTATGCTATAACATAGAACACAGCAGATGTAACATAACAGTTATGGCACATAATCCGCAATATAGCCAGTTATGGGTTTTCCATTTTTTACGAAGTCTGATTGCATTACATGCACAGATAATTTGATTTGTGTCGTAGTTGGGCGTTAAACTTTGCTTCCAAAGAGGAAGTGCTGTTTTGTAGAGTCTCACCTGCTTTTCCAATGCTGGAGCAAATAAACTGTACTATTTGTAACCATGCCAAGCTTTTACTAGGCCAGTGCTTGGCTTTCCCTTTAGAGTCAAGTTTAAAAAATTGGTAAAGACTGGGTACTTTTCATGCATGCTTTAATATGCAAAGAAACAATTTGTTCAATTTATTTAGTGGGAATTTTAATCCCACGGCTCTCAGATCTGAGTTGCATTAGAATAAAAGGGGTTTGTTAAAGTAGGTTACATACTGCACATGACACAATGGAGGAACACAATATACATGTATGGTCTTTTGCATACTGCATACTGTATACTGTAGTGTACTGTATGTAGGAGGTCATGATCTATAATCTCTTGAGGATAAAGTTTAGGAGTATCTCCATGTCTGTGTGGATTTCCTCCCACTTGCAAGTTAGTTCAATTTGTGGCTCAGTTTGCCTGTGACATTATCTGATTACCTGTGTGAATGTGAGTGTCCATTACCCCATTAATCCCTAAGGATAAGGTTGAGGGTCAAAGGGTTAATTAATGACAGTTAAATTGGAGACTCTAAATTGCACAAGGATGTGAATGTGAGCACGTTTTAATATATTACAGCTTGTCTGTTTTGTGGAGTTACACAGCATAGGGTTTGCAACAAACCATCAATGGGAAGAACTCCCTAATCATCAGGTTTAGAAATCCATTTTATTCCTGACTTACAGAAAGAAAACGATTCGAGGAACAAAGATATTGACAATAGTCACAGACGGTTCCATGAAAGGCATGAAACAAAAAAAACAACCCCATGGCAAAACCCCTGCTGTAACCCAACAATGCTGGTTTGAATACACAGTGATGAGAAAAGGTAGATATGACAATTTACTTGACTGGCAATCAGCACAGGAAGAGAAGGGTGCTGAGTCTAACAACCATGGCATGACAATAGAGCAGCAGTCGCTGCAACAGCTGAAGCCAGATAACAGCAAGAAGGCTGACTTTAACTGGAGCCCAATCAATGGCTGACTAAATTATAATAGGCTCCTGAGACTTCCACACATCCTGTCAATGCAAAAGCACATAATGCTAACTGGATTATTATTAACCTCTGTTCAAACATAAATAAACTACAATAAGATGTCACTGTCAATATTTTATATTAAAGGCACAGTTCTAGGAATTTCATTTTGAATCAGGACATGTATTATTTATTTTATTTTTTTTTTTCAGTTTAATTCGATCAATAACTTGTGTGATGTGTCTCCTGATTTTCACTGCTCTCCAGTACAAGCCAGCGGGCTCCAGGGAAATTCCCATGGTCGAAAAAGCAATTTAAACATATGATATACTTGACACCTCCAGTTTTCATCTGACATCACTCTATCCAATGAAAGTGTCAAACATGCTAACTGATAGCTCAAAACCCTTTTTTCAAAACTAGAGGCATACATAAAAAGTGTTTGACTACTCTCAGCCTCACATGTATAGAAGTGAATTTCTCGTACTGTTAAACAATGAGTCCCCAATAGAGATAAATAGCAGAGATAAATAACAGGCTGTGAATAATGTATGCATAAACGCCATTATGCCATTTTAAATGTGTGCTGAAGCTCACACGTGCTTTAAGATTATACTGCCAGCAGAGCCAAGAAGCATGTTTTCTTTTCGCAAAGCAAGTACATTATGTCCATTCTGTCTTTCCTTGTGTGTGGTATATCTGCTGTAGATACACTTGCCTATCAAATAAATAAAATGCAAGTTACACTGCCATTATATTTTACTCCTTTAAACCAAAATTGCTAATCTCATAGTGAAACTAGAGCAAAAGTCAGGGGATCACCACAGGATCAATCCTCTGGGGACCATGAGTGTCTGCACACAATGATATATCAATCGATCTAGTAGATGTCTAATTTATTCAGTGAATGATTGAATGATTGAATTGAATTCCATCCACACCGGCCGGTGTGGATGGAATTCAGAAGATAGACAAAATCCTCAGACAGAGACATTCATGGTTCCCAGTCAACTTTGAATTAATGCTTTTTCAATCTGGACAATGTGATCTCCGTGGCAAAAACAGTGCTAGTGAATGGTATCTGAGGTTTTACCAAAAATTCTAGTATTCTAATATAAATATTATTTAATTGCTTTGACTTACTTTTAACCAACAGAATAATGCTGAAAAGTAGGTCAATGCAATGGTTGCTGCAGTGGTTAGCACTGTCGCCTCACAGCAAGAGGACCTAAGATTCTGGGTTCAAACCCCTGCGGCCTTTCTGTGTGGAGTTTGCATGTTCTCACTGTGCCCGCGTGGGTTCCCTCCGGGTACTCCGGCTTCCTCCCAAATGCAGGTTTAGTTTAGCTGGTGACTCAAAATTGCCCGTAGGTGTGAGTGTGAGCGTGAATGGTTGTTTGTCTCTGTATGTTCCTATATGTCAGCCCTGAGGTAGACTGGCGAGGGTCGAGGATGTACACCCCCCCCCCCACCACCACCACCACCACCACCACCACCACCACCACGAACCTGACGGATAAGCAGTATAGATAATGTATGGAGACACACAGCAAAACACGTGACAGTATTTTTGAAATAAAATACATACAAAAATAAGATAAAGTAAAAGACACAGGCAAACAAACATTTATTGAGCTTTGATTTGCGGACCAAGTCAGAATTAATGTAATGACACAAGCGGAAGGTTATGAAACATATCTTTCTGATCTGCAGTTACCTCAACTATCGCACTACTATATCACCACTAAACACAGGATATATACTGGCTGCACTGTGGAGTTGCTGCAGCAGTAAGAAACATTTTTTTTGACAAGAATTCAGAAGGTGTGACTCTTCTTGAGTGTGGGTATTGATTACATCTGTTCCCTGTATGTTTGTGTCTAGATTGGCTGCAAGGTAGTCGTAACCTTGTTCATGTACTTTCTGGCGACCAATTACTACTGGATCCTCGTAGAGGGCCTGTACCTCCATAGCCTCATCTTCATGACCTTCTTCTCAGACAGAAAGTATCTTTGGGGATTTACTCTGATTGGTTGGGGTGAGTTCTGCTTCATTTACATTCTTCTTGCATGCACATGATTACAAAATGAAAAATAGGTTTAATGCCATGCAAATTAAAAATTATGTAAGGTATTTAATTTTTGATGGTCTAATTAGTATGCGAAGAAGTTGAATGAAAATAAAATGGGAGGCACTGTCAAGTCCCTAGATACACACACGAATATGGGTTTTACGGTTCCTGCATTGTACACACTGTGCGTATAAGTTACATAAGCACAGCGCATACAATGTGGATGCTGTGCTCCCCAGGTTCTACTTGACTAGTGTTTTATGGACTTTAATTTTGGAATCATTTAGAGTATTTTCCTATAGTGAAGTTAGATTATTTTTTCTCTTTTATTTTTAAGGGGTTCCAGCTATGTTCGTGACAGTTTGGGCAACTGTGAGAGCCATGTTTGCAGACACAGAGTAAGTGATCTGCACAAATACTGAGACATTGTTCTTGTTCAGCTTCTATACAGAAACACTAAGGTCATTAGTTTCTTTAAGGAAAGAGGGCAGGTGCACAATGGATTTAATTTGTGTCTATGGAACAATTCCTTCCTGCATTGAAATGACGAAAACTAACAAATAGAGAAACACAAGTGCTATTCTCTTCAATCCCTGATAATCAAACACACCTCAATTTAAAGACTGAAGACAGAGTTTAAAGCTGAGTAAGATTTACCTTCCACTTCTGAAAGGGCAGAGCTCATCAGGGAGAAAACTGCCTCAGATCACACTGGCGGACCCTCAGCCCTGTCTGACTGGCACTATCTCTTGTCTCCACATTGGTCCTGTACAGCTAAGCTCGTATCCTGCAGCTGTCTAGTGGAACTAAACTACATATATCTTTTCACTGTTAGTAGGAAAGCAGCGGAAAATTTCTACCTCGCTTTCTTGGGCAGAAAAACAAACCAAGCGTGATAATAACCAGTGCGCCATCATGTTGATTCAGCAGGTAATTGGTAGTATGGAATAAGAGGTAATGGTGGATTACAAATTCTAATCTATCGACTGTCATATTGACAAAAACTGACCTAAATCAAGCACCATACTTGTTTTTATTTTTTTTTTTTTTTACAAATCTATGAAGCTTTCTTGCTCCTCATACACATAAATTAATACAGAGGAAATGACCTCATTGTCCTTGCTGGTAGCTAAAGGCAGATATTTCAGTTATTTCAGTGCTTGGCACAAACTAAAAAAAATCTTTCCAAAGCAGCAAAAGCCCTTGAACGTGAAGGCCACTTCCTAGGGTAATGAATCAATTCATTTGGGATTAAGGCCAGAAATTTCATGTATACATTTATTTTGACAAATTGAATTCATATCTGAATGGTTTCTATGATAGTTGTGTCTAGCACTCTCAGATGACTCTCAAATAGAGGTCAGCGATTCAGTCAGTGCCGTATTTGAATCTCTATCTAATGACAGTGATCATTGGAGACACCAGAGTGAAACAGAGGGATCCTGGATCATCACATCTGCCACCTTGATCCTTAGTTATCTCTTGCTGATCCCTATTTTGTTGTTGTTTATCTGCCGCAGGTGTTGGGACTTAAGTGCAGGCAATTTGAAATGGATATATCAAGTGCCTATCTTGGCGGCTGTAGTGGTGAGTACATGCTCGCCGTTTGCACCTTTCCCCTGCTGCGCAGAAAATTACAGTGTGACACTGCACCTGTGGCATAAGAGCTGTTGGATAGGACACCTCATTATGTTTGCTGTGACACTAAATCATATCATTTTGTTTCTATTTTCTTTCCAGGTTAATTTTATGTTATTTCTGAACATCATCAGAGTCTTGGCAACCAAACTGCGAGAAACAAACGCTGGAAGGTGTGACACAAGGCAACAGTACAGGTACCGACTACGAGCATTGTGCGAAAATTATTATTTTCATTTCTAAATTTTACTAGAGCAGCTGCTCATTTTGACCCATTCATCACATTAGCGTGTTTATAACCTGCATCACAGCAAGCATGATGGAGCAGTGAATGTATTTGCTCAAAACGCATTTCCATCACGAGGCAGGTTCAAATTTGAGGATTGCACTGATGCATAATATTGACCCTTCACTGTCATGAACCAAAGGTAGCAAGCGATGATTATTATCCTTTAATCAGATAGAATATGTCAGTGAGTAATGTAAAGTAGTTAAACATGCTGTTGTGAGTTGTCAGCCGTTGTCAGTGTTTCGTGTAGCTAACAGTCCAATTTATGGCTGTAAATTCAAAATCTTCACATTTGAAAAACAGATGTTTTTGCTTGAGAAATGACTTAAAGTGAACTGAAATATCAACAACATCAGTTAAAAAACTCACCTAAACCAAGAAATTGTTGTTTAAACATATCTTTTGTCTTATGACTAATTAACGAATCAAGTAATTGTTGATTAAAAATAATAAAATCTTTGTCCACAGTGGGTTTTGATTTTAAATACTGAAAATTGTCCTTAAAAGTGAAGCAATAAGGAAACAAAATAAATGAATTAATGACTGAATAAATATGCAGATATTAGTTCTTTTGGTTCTGTAATGTGCTGAAAGTATAACTGTGCAACATTTCTTTTTTTCTGCTGCTACAGAAAACTGTTGAAGTCAACGCTGGTCCTGATGCCATTGTTCGGTGTCCACTATATCATATTCAATGCCATGCCATACACAGAGGTATCAGGAGTTCCCTGGCTCATCCAGATGCACTATGAGATGCTGTTTAACTCATTCCAGGTAAAGCTGCTGTGGTTGAAATGCCAGAAATGCTAAATATAGCTTTGACTGTGACAAATAAATATTAATGTGTCCTTTCAAGCTGAACAAATCTGATTGACCTGAACAGGACTTTACGTTCTCAAGGTTAACTTGTCTTTATCACTGAAAAAAATCTCATGAGCGATCAATTATCTAATAGTTAGTTATTAATGAGGTATTTGGCTGTGGTCAGATATTAATTAAGATAAAGAGGAAGAGAGGGGTGGCTGATGTTTTAAAATGCCATAGTAAATAGCAATGTATACGGTTAAAATGTCATATGATCTGCACACTAGAGATAACTAGTAAAATTGTTCTCTTCTCTTTTCCAGGGATTCTTAGTTGCAATCATATACTGCTTTTGCAATGGGGAGGTAAGAACTGACAGAGTTTTGCATTTTACAGCAACAACTCCTTCATAGTATTAAAGCTCTTAGGTGGCTAAATAACTTCTTCTCCTTTAAGGTCCAAGCTGAGATCAAAAAGTCCTGGAGCAGGAGAAGTCTGGCACTGGACTTCAAAAGAAAAGCTAGGAGTGGCAGTAACACTTACAGCTATGGACCTATGGTGTCACACACTAGTGTTACCAACGTCACTGCCAGAGGACCGCTAGCCCTCCACCTCACCACAAGGCTGGGACCGGTGCCTGTGAACGGGCACAGGAACCTGCCCGGGTACGTGAAGAACGGCTCCGTCTCAGAGAACTCGATACCTTCGTCAGGACAGGAGCTACACATTCCTGAAGAGGAGCATTCTTCTCACATGCGGCCCTGCGAGGACGAGAAACCCTCACCTGTGGTTGAGGAGGAGAGGGAGACAGTCATGTGACCGCTGCGTATAGGAATGAAAACTGGAAAAAATAAATCATAACAGTCTCAGGATGTTCTGACAGTTTTGTTCTCCTGTGAATCGAGCCAGAACACTGCCGACTGATGAGGCATAAAAAAAAAAAAAAAAACCTAAAAAAAACAAAAGGGTGTATCACTTTTGTGAGCTGGGCCACCTTTATTTGAGGGATGAAGACTCTCATTGTTGTTGCAAACACTCTCAAGTCTTTCAACAACCACCTGCCATAGTGAATGTGTAAAAGGCTGAAAACAGACTGCCATTTCTTATTCCTTTCCCACTGCCATCGTGTTTGCTGTTTGCTCTTTTGGCAGATGTCTTGTGCTCAGCTCTTGTGCATAAATCAAACTGAGGTTAGTTAGTTACAGTAGTTGCCAGGAACAGCCTTAATCACCTATGTAAAGCCAGGTGGATTTTGAGTGCAGTTAGTGGCACATGTGAGGGCAATTTCATCAGCAAGTTTTCTCATTAAGTCATTGTGAGTAGGTTAAGTGTAGGCTCGACTTAAAAAATTACCAGTGCTACTATTTGGAGGGATTTGTTCGTGTTTTTCTGGCATGGTATCTCATTTGTTCTGCATTGACTTAAATCCACTTCAGTGTAAAAGGGAAGGTACTCAGGTAATTGAAGTCCTCTGTTGTTGCACAACAATTATTATTCATTTAAAGTGGTGTTTTAGCATGGTCAGCATTTCTCTCCTGAGGATGTTGGTATGTCATGTAAGGCTGTGTTAAATATTCTTGTCTCAAAAACATTGTACAGTTTCTGCTGTTTAGAAAGACTCAGTATTCATCTCTCTAATTGCAACAGATTTCGAAGAGTTCAAATGAATGTTTCATATTCAAATTCACTAGAAAAACACACACACACACACACACACACGCACACAGTCACACACAACACGATGCCAAAGCGAGAATATCTTTTTTGAAGACTGTCTGTTTCTTTGGGTTGCGTGTTGGCTGAGGTAAAGAGGACCTTGATGGAAATTTGACAGGAATAGTATCATGTGTTCTCACTCGATTTTCAAAGGAAGAGACCCCCGTTTAAAAACACAGGGCACAGGAAATGGTTATATGTTCCAGAGGAATGTTA
Source organism: Rachycentron canadum (assembly GCA_038496675.1). Taxonomy (NCBI): domain Eukaryota; kingdom Metazoa; phylum Chordata; class Actinopteri; order Carangiformes; family Rachycentridae; genus Rachycentron; species Rachycentron canadum. The sequence continues at coordinate 13,986,560 of CM076662.1, read as the reverse complement.
ATTAAAAGAGGAATCCAAGAAAATCTCAAATTCCCCTGGAATTCCAAGAGTTTTCATTTGTGGTGAATATGAAGGAAAACCCAGAAATAAATAACACACAGTAATTCTTAGAGATGATCCAGTGTTATGCTGCTTTTTGATGTATATATACAAGTCACAATGTTTACAAAGATCAGAAATACATTCTAATTGTGAGCTAATAGTGTTCATGTGTATGGATATGTTATAAACTATGTTTCAGTGTATATAATGTTGGTTTTTTTTTTTCATGTGTGTGAATGTTTGCAGTATTTGATTATGTATATTGTCCAAAACAAAACTGGTGAATATATTTACAGGTGACAGACAGGCATTGAAACTAACATTTAATGAAGCATTAGACAAGATATTTTAAACTCTGTAACTTGTAATTTACTGTACTTAACCTGCATGTTTTGCAGGTTAGGTCACGTAATATACTATACCAAAGAGAAAAGGCATGATATGCTACCAGGGAAAAGTTATTTTGCAGAATTTCTTTGTATTTTTGTATTTTCATTCACCATCTTGTTTACAGCAACCAAAAAGTCTTAAAGTCACCCTTTCTCTGAAAAACACAGTATTTGCTACTGGTAGATAGTGTAGGAAAAATAAAAGGGTCAAAACAAATCCTCCATATAAATTGAAGTTTTTAAAATAGATATTCAGTTTCATGTAAAGAGCAATCAGGCAAATGAGAAAACCGTCCATAATGCTTAGTAGCTTAGTAACAATGGACTGGGACCATTAATTTTAAAGACAGTTTGTTGCTCTTAAAACTTCCACTTGGACTTTTGACTCAACTCGGTCTCAAGAGCTGAATTAGTCACTATTTGGTTTGGACTAACATGTTTGATGGATTTTAAGCTCAGATTCAGCTAAATGATGTTTTACCTCACATAAATTTCAACTAATATGTGACCAATGCTAATATTTGCTCTTGTGCACAGTGTAATCCTGCATTTTTTTTTTTTTTTCATTTGCTGACCACCGTTTGATGGCAACAACTCTTGTCCCTCTTCCTGTTGTCTACTTTCAATGACTTCATACAGACTCGTAACTCTGTTATTCCCAGGTTTAGTCCGTTTAGGTTTGTGCTTTGACTCTTGGTCTGCTCATTTTGTACCATCTACAAATCCACCCAACATTTTTTACTGCAACAATACAAAACACTACATTCAGACAAATTTACAAACTGTCTTTGCTGATGTTTAAATAGTACATCTGGTAATATTCTGTTGGGTTCTTTTTTTTGTTTATTGCAATGCTCATGTGCAATTGTAATTTTTTTTTGGGGGGGGGGCAATCCCACAAATACTATCATTGGTGCAAATTCACACTTGCTAACAAATAGAGGTAAATGTATGTTAATCCACAGCTTAATCATTCAATTCATTCCTAAAACTAACACCATTCACTGCTGGCTAAGGTGGAAAGAAATAATTTTTTCAATAGCATGGTTGGAAAGTATAAGAGATGGACTAATGCAATGATATTTTTAGTCTTTTTATGGCAATAAGGAAAATACTAAATAATTTTATAAATATCTACAAAAACTGGTTTGAGCGAAACAACTTCCTTTTTTTTTTTTTTTATCTGTTCAGACATTTCTCATTTTGAAATATTAGTCGTGGGATACTGAGTAGTGCATTTTAGCCTTAAACAAACTCAAATTGGACCAAGCTCAGACATTTCCAGGGGGATTGGGATTGATTGGGACTCGCTGACTGGATTGACCACAACAGTAATTGCAGGTGGCTGCAAGCCTCGTGATGAAAAAAGGAAAAGAGGGAAAGCTCAGTGACTCAATAATAAAGTAATATCCTGTCAATAGTTGTAATATGTACATCACTGAAGATTGCAGCTGAGGTAGTTGTTCTTCAAAGCCAATCTGACTTTCCACTAAGTCACTGAGCAGGGAAACATGTTGCCATCAGGCAATCCAGTTTTTCATTAAGTGGGGAGGGGCAGTATCAGAGAAGTAAAATCTTTTATTAAACACTTGGAAAATTATATATGAGCACTTTAGTACCCTATAATACAGTATTTTGTTCTGATTGTATCATGTAAAATGATTGTGTTTTGGAATCAAGTGTACAATAAGGCCAATAACCATAGAGCTAATGTTGTATTTCATTGTTTTCAAATACCTCTCATGGAAATATAAAATGTTTTTCATTGTATTTTATTTATCTTGTGCCGAAATTTACTCAGTGGAGTCAACATTGGTCTTCATGCTTTAGATACAGTATGTGGGCTGTGTTTTTTTTTTGTTTTGTTTTTTAAAGTTGCATCTCACCTTCATCACTCCATAGTGATGTATAGGCATGTTGTAGATATCAGTGTAAACATGGACTCAAATAGGAAGATGTTTTCTGGTTTCTAATGTTCATCAGTGAATTGTGAATAAGTCAATAAATCTATAATTTTACTGTATTCATATTATTTGCAATTTTCATGATTCTGATGTGGACAAAATACCAATAATGCATTTTCTTATATATAAGGTTTTTCTTTAATTTAAATATAATATCATACAAATTTCATTTTAGAAAAAAGTGCCCAAAATGTTTGTAGTGAAAAATATGAAATGATTTTTTTTTTTTTGTCGCTGGAAGGCAGAGTTTACTTTTGAGCTTTCCTGGCTCCCCCTTTAGCCCCTCCTTTGCCTCCTTTATCTCCTTTTTCCCCTTTGTCTCCCTTCTCTCCAGATTTCTTCCCTTTTCCTTTACCATCTTCTTTCTTGGATGCTCCCTTTTCGCCTTTGTCACCCTTTTTCTTTGTTGGTGCATCGTTTTCATCTCCTTTTCCTTCTTTGGCACCCTTGCCCTCTTTCTTGACCTCCTTGGTCTTCTTTCCTCCTTTATCACCATCCACTTTCCCAGAGACTGTTGTCACCTCCTCCTTTTCTTCTGCTTTTGCAGCTGTTAGAAAAAACATGAAAAAAAAGGTTAAAGACTTCATGGCAGCATCAGGTATCTTCAGGGCCCTGTCTCAACGGTAATTGGAAAGGATAATTAAACCCCATAGAAATCCAGGCTAAGTAGGTTGCATGTAATGAAGGCACATCTGTTTTTATCTGTTCTAATAAGCATGGTCCATTTATTCTTTTAATGGGATTGTTTGAAGTGCTTTCTGGGTAAGACATGGAAAACAAGGGTTTGCGGTCAGCTTTGTGTGTGTTTTCAATATTCTTCAAGAGATGACACCATGAAGATGTACACATCTGACAAAGATGAGGATGAATGTCTCCTTCATGTCAGAGTTTAGATGATGGGATATTTTTGTAAATGAAATGGCAGGGGTAATATTTAGAGTAAAACATTTTTGTTGACTTAAGCCATTTGTTAACATTTTGAGAGATATTTATTGGCTTTTCAAACTTTCAAATTCTTCTGGCCAAGAGTTTGATGAGGAGATTCATAATCTTATGTCTGTCCAGTATAAGCTTTATCCAGCAGCCACTTAAAGCAAATAGCAAATAGGAAATGATTATTTTTTTTATTATTCATTATTTGTCTAATTAATACAAAAACAATGACTTGTCATGTAGAGCAGCGAATTCACTGATGACAATATTTCACGAAGTTCATGCTCCTGTCCAAGACATGACCCGAAATATAAACCACTGGGAAACTGTTGATTTCGCATTTCAGTTTTGGCTGTTGTTACCTTCACACAGAGGCAGATATTCCAGATATTCCAAAATATCAAACCGTTGCTTTAGATTCTCACTGACTGCTCCCACATTTTCTATGAAACAAATATCTCCAAACCTGCCTGACAATGTGTAAGATTATACCTGCAAAAACAATAACAGGTTGGTTGCATGTGGAGATTTTGAACCATTAAGTGCTCAAAAGCTTTTTACCTTAAAGTCTGCAGCTGTTGCAATTTGCTCAAGTTATAGTACCTCATTTGAATAATTGAAATGAAAATGTATTTGTTTTTTGTTTTTTTATGAAAACCAAAGGCAGCCCTTGAAAGGACTGTCAAAGGTTTCTTATGCAATTTTTTTTGGCATGTATCGCAAAAACACAGCTTTTGGCGTTTGGCAGAGCCTAACAAAAAAAAAAAACTGCTTTAGGCAAGACTAAACAAATTACACCTGACTGTGATGTGGATCAACAAGAAACATTGAAGTGATTTCACACTTCATCAACTATTGTCTAAAATCAGTGAAAACTGCTCAAAGGAGAGGCACTAGTTGGGGTCAATGGAACATCCTTTCTCTTTTTTTTTTTTTTTTTTCCAGTAGCAAAGTAAACATTAGCTCTACAAAAGCTGCAGAGACACTGGATACACAAACAAAGGCCAAGAAGCCAAATGACAAACACAGACCAAATGTCAGGAGTTGCTGGAGGGAGCCAGAGAGAACTGAAATGATTTTGTGCCCGTGTTTTACTGTGTTGGGTGAATCCAGCAGACTTAAAATAATCAATCAACCATCAGAATGTTAGTGAATGTTTTGTTGTGTTTCGGCTCAATTCTGAAATTGTCCTCCATTCTTATCCTTGTGTATTTCTCCTCAACTCATACCCTGTTTCTTTTTATACCAGTCTGACTATCAGAAAACTTGGAGAGATGATGCATCAGTGGCATCGGGATAAAGCCAGGACTGGTGATGGCTTAAGTGTGGGGGGGTAATTAAATGTCAGATTTTAAAACCCAGATGTGACTCAGACATTGTTACGACTTCAAACTTGGAGGGTTGGTGTCTTTTTGCCCCACTGCTGTGCTATTTAGACACTGTGCACCATAGTGGAATAATTAAAGGTTAACATTGTTTTCTACAAAAGGCCTTGACCCTCACACTATCACTAAATGTCAGAGGTTTGGTAGCTGGTGCACTTTTTTAGGGCACAGTGTGTTTTGACATTTAGAAAAAGGGTGACAGTTCAGCTTGACTGAGGTGACATAATTTCATGTCAGGATTGTAAATGTAATCTCAGAAGTGATGTTTCTACAGAAACTGTCTCAGTGATATCAGTAATATTGCCTGTTTTATTAAAATATGTTTGTGTTTTCATCCTGAGGAACAAAGCCAGACTTGTAACCAGACCAAATTCCTTTTCGCAAGTCCGTCACTCACCACTCGGCATGCTGTGAACCTCAAATGACCTTTTCCTCACTGCCCATTCAGAGCTATGAGGAGACAGATGTGTGAGAAATGTGTTTTGAGTTGTTACAATAGCTGAAACAGTTTGGTGACATTGACACCACCTCCATTTTCAACTACTTGAAATTATGCAGTTTGCACAAACAGGTCTGGTTAGAGCTGATGGTGTTAGTAAAGGTGGTGTCCTTTCAGCCCCTGCATTTTATTGAATTTGTATGAGTGTTTGTGATGGAGATGGATTTGGCCCCTTCCTTTTCTTTCTCACAATGTCTGACAGATATTGGCTGTGAAACTGGAAACTACTTCCTATCCTAATATTTTATCCCAAATGCTTTTAACAGTTTGGTAAGGATGTGCAAATGGAGGCACAGAGAAAAGGTTAATGGAGGAACAGCAGACATTTTAATGGTGCAAAAAGTTAGATCAGTTTAAACAGACAGTTTTATATAACACATACCTATTATTTTATCCCTGTCTTCATTTCTGAATTGATAAGTGGCTGTTATGTCTGAAAAATATATTCAGGCACACATCCAGGAGATAACAGTGGGCATTTCTAGATCCTCATCTCTAACATTTAATTAACTGCTCAGTTATAGTCTGTGTTGTTTTTGCTGATTTTTCTGGAAGATTATTTGCTGTGTACTTTTCCCCTGCATAATCAAGCGCTTGAAAGACCCTTACAGAAGTTTTGATGGTGAATGTCATTTTGTGTTGAGCTGTTTAGTGCTTTGCATTCAACAACACTGCTTTCCCTCAACATTCACTATAAATGATCATCAGGTTTGTCCGAAGATCATCAGAGGCTAACAAACATGTGTTCATCCTGACTCTTAATAATGGCTGCAGTCAGTGCAGCCCCTTCAGCCACACGGTTGATTAGTTAAATTGTCACGAAAGAGGATTTACTCTGATGCATATTAGATCTGCTCTCTGTGGTGACTCTGGAGACTGAACAGATATGGATGCTCCCGCCACAGTAGCTTCATCATGTGATTTTCTTTTCATCCTCTAACGCAGATCTTATTTGACACAATTCTCATGCAAGAAAACCTTATTGACAGTTCAATGCTTTTTCTTCCATAATTAATTTCACAATAACCAATGACTGTATTTGTGCACACAGCTGCATAATATATCATCCAGAGGAACGAGACAAGACAGATGTCAGTCCATATCTGTCACTGTTCTTAACCTGAAAAAGCCACTGCAGTTAAGATGGCTTAGATACACACAATGCCACACACCAATTCCTGAGAGAGAGAAGAGAAGTAAGAACAAGAACATTTAACCAGAGATGAGACCAGTACTGACGTCCATGATCATATTTAATTAAGAGCAATAGTAGATAGTGTGAAGGATTAGTCAAATCTTATCTTAAGAAAGAAAATAGACAGGTGAGGAAAAGACAGACACAGAGAAAAACAAGAGACAGGCATGCTGCATGCATTACCATTTCCACTAGTTAATGTACCAGCAATTTTCAGCCTCACAATTCTCACAAAATTATCGAACTCATTTGCTCTTGACATTTTCGTGCAAATATGCCTGAAGCAATATATGTACATTTACATTGAAAACCTCTAGGCATTGAGAAAGAGCAGAGCCTCACAAAATACAAAAATGATGAACTACATATAAAATCCAGCTGCCCTAAATAAGTTGTGTTTTTTGTGGCCCTAGTCATAGTTGTATCTTCAAAGACACACAGTAACTATAGCCCTGCAGCTCCACTATCAGGAAAAATGTAGGAAATTAAAATTGTGCTCTATTTTCTTGGTATAAATTTCAAAAGTGCTGTGGTAAGCAACTGTAGGAAAGGTGCATTTTTATGTAGTTTCATTAGTTTAATTCCTGTAGCATTCCCATAGCATTAAAGAAAGACCGGATGGACTAATGGCAGGATAAATGGGTGTCGGATGCATGAAGGTGAATTTTATAGTAGTTACTGATGTATACACCTTCTAAAAAGTCACTTAGCAAAGATGTTTGTCTGAGAGAAGATTGGAAGAAAAGGTGAAAAAACATAAGACATTATCCCGACTCAGGCAAACTGACGGAGCTTGAGGGCTCCTCACTGAGCCTGACTACTGAGAGCTGGCTGCTGTTTGTACTTTGAGGTTGGACCTGCTCAGAGACTGTCTGTACTGCGGAGGCATCTGAGGTAGCTGGATAAAAAAGCAGGAAGAGAAGAGAAGAGAAGAGAAGAGAAGAGAAGAGAAGAGAAGAGAAGAGAAGAGAAGATAAGAGAAGAGAAGAAATAAAAAAAGAGAAAATTTAGTATAACAGGCATGACAGAATACATAAGAAATGTAAGCAAGTGTAGCAAGTTTTGTGACTTAAAAAGAAAAGACAGTGAAAATTTCTGAAATTAAAGATGCCCTAGAAAATAGGTTATGTAAAAAGACAGCTGTCCTCTTGGCCTTAATCATAAAGTGGGACAACAACAGTCATGTCCTGTAAGACCCTGTATTAAAAACTAAAAATGCTTTTTAATATCGAATACTCTTCTCTGACTGTAGACAGAGACCCAAATCCAGCAATCACAGACAGGTCTATGGGGGCATAATGAGTAGCTTATTGATGTCACACATTGTGACTTCAGTGTTTAAATGTTCAAACAGTTTTCAAAAATTTATCTCCCGTTTTCTCATTTGCAGCCACCGGCATTTGAAGTTGCCCTTCAAACACAAAATTAAAGGAAACCGTGCCACAAGAAAAACCAAGCAGGCAATTCCAGGAAAGCACCACAGTTGACATCAGAGTTATAGCTCATGCTTGTTATTATTACCAATTTAATATAGTCATATTAATACTGGAGAGATATTAAAGCGGTACTTACATCCTGGGATCTCAGTCAGCTCATTCAGAGGTGGCACTGTCTCTAATGTGTTGGCGTATTTCTTGGCGGCCTGCCGTTGTGCGTGCCGCGCCTCTATTTCCTTTTTAGTTCTTGGGATTCGACATTTGAATATACAACACAGAGTGATAACTGAGGGAGAAAGGGGCAAAAACACACAATGCAGTGAGCTGAATAGAACTAACTGCAACATCTTATACATGATTAGTATGAATTTAAGTGTTTTAAAGGGTCGCGGTACAGATAGTTTTGTTTTTGTTTGCCCAGTTTTTGACATAACTGTCTATATGAAACTACAAAATTTAAAAGCGACACTTTAAAAAAATAAAAAATATCCACAGACATCACTGTCTAGCAGAGTGGCAGTATTGGTTTGTCTGCGTGTTGGTCAGCGACTGGACTGGGATCTCCTGATTTTTATCACACCGACAGCTCAAAATTTTCATTTAAACGCATCAACAAAAATTTAGTTCAGCTACTTATGGTTCTAAGATGAAGAATCCTGACGACTTTGAGGATCCCTTGACTTTTGCTTTAGCGCCACCATTAGCTTCACATTTACAGAGCGAGATTGTCATAAAATTCAGTACAGACATGAATGTCTGTTCATTTTAATAACTTGAGTGGACTTTTAATCAAGCACCATTATGAGGTTGCATTTTTAATGTGCTCAATTTTTTTGGTTACTGCTAATGTTATATTTGAACAAGCTAAACTAAGACGGTGAAAACCTGCATGTTAGCACTGACTTTGTGAGATATTAGCATGCCGGTGTTAGCATTTAGTTTAGCTATGTCTAAGAATGGATGAGGACAATATCGTCTTGAAATTTGCTGACACCACATCAGTCGCTTGTCTGATCACTGGAGGCGACAAAGCAATGTACAGGAGAGAGGTCGCTAGTCTGATGACATGGTGTGACAACAACAACAACCTTTCTCTCAACACAGATGTGACCAACTGCTGACAATCCCTGAGTCTGATGTGGAGAGGGTCAGCAGCTTTAAATTCATGGCTGTCCACATCAGTGATTACCTCACTTGGACATGTAGCATCGCCCAGCTGGTCAAGAAAGCACAACAGCGGCTACACTTTTTGAGACTGAGAAAATTCATCAGGATTCTCGGCAGCTTCTACAGCTTCATCACAGAGAGCATCTTGATCAGCTGCGTTATGGGAACAGCACTGCCATGGTCCACAAATGTCTGCAGAGAGTGGTGAAAAGATCACCAGGATGCCCCTACCACCTCTGCAGGACATCTACACAGCATACACCCTCTAGATTGAGGGACAGCCTTTATCCTCAGGGTATAAAACAGATCAACAGCTCTAATCCACTGACCTCACCATAACCCATTTCACCGTACAGGGACCAAATGCACATACACACATGTAGTGTATATAGAGTTCTTCAGATATTTTAAGATATATCTTGCTTGAAATTTTATTCATTTTCTTTCATTATATATATGTATGTATATATATATATACATATATATGTATATATATGATATGATATGATTCATCTTTTCTTTAACGTGGTTTTCCACGTTATGTGAGGTTTTTCGTGTAAGTTGTACATGTTTCTGGACTCCTAATCTAAAATTCTAAAAAGTTTTATCAGTCTTGCTCTATGGAATTCAAAAACTTTGAATGTCAATATCTCTAAGTCACTCAGAAAGCAGATCAAAGGGGATGGTCTATAAAATGAAAAGATGTAGAAAAATCATGTTGAAAAACCAGCTGAAACAGCAGTGCTTATTAAGATGGTTACTGGAGGAAACATCGGAGAAGCTCTGCCACATGTTTGAGCCCTCAGTCAGACCCAGACTCGGGAGTTTGTTGTGCACCAAAATTGGTGACTGGAAGACATATCAGAACTAGTGCAGTCCTTTTTTTTGTTGTTGTTTTTTGTTAGCTTGTAACTGGTAGTGGCTGACACAGTGTCAGTGCCAATGCAGACTCGATCTCTGTACTGACAAATTTTATTTATTGTTAGCAGAGGAAACATAAGAGACTCAGCTACATATTTGAACCTCACTCAGACCCAGATTCAGATGAGGAGTCTATTGTGCACCAAAATTGGTGACTAGCAAACATAAGGGTTATCATAATTAGCATATTTTATTTATTCATTTTGTTTGTTACGTTGTTAGCTTACAACTGACAGTGGCTGACACCATGTTCCTAAATGTGCCAATGCAAATGCTCCCTGTACTGACAAGGTTTTCAGGTTTATTTACAGAACTTAATTTGAACTCCAAAAACAAAGTTCTCTGCATGTCAGTGATGTATGTGTGAAAACCTGAGCAAATGAAACTAAAACTCTCTGCAGCTAAATATCATAGAGGAAAATTATGTAATTAAACTTTAAACAAAGACTTAGGTGTATTTGACATTTGAATTGTGAAGATTTGTAAGTTTGTTCAATATAATAATCTTTAATATTCGATGAATCTAAAGTTATGCTGTTATTTGGATGACTCACCTCTGAAAACACAGAAGTGATCCACGTCATCACTTGATATTTCCTGACATATTATCAGTGCCATTAAAACCAATAACACTGTGCTTGATAATCATGCTGTAGATGAGTAATTGCATGCAAGGACATCTTTGGCCTGCACTTATTTCTCATTATAAATGTCTATTTCAACAATGGGTTGTGAAGGCAGCAACACAGATTGAGATATACTGACCAACTGCCAGGACAAATACTGCAAAGATGCCGATGACCTGCCATAACCGCAGCCCCCAGAAAACAACAGTCTCAGAGTTCACAGGGTCAGGCTTCTTAGGGGGATCTGTGGGTAAAAGCTGTGGAAAGAAAGAGAAAACCTTGAACTATTCACATAACATAAATAAATCTGTACAGGTTTTACAGTACACAGCAAACCTCAAGATCCAATAGAAACTCAAACGTCACATCACCCATGGATTATGCACAGTTTTCTGTGCGATACTTCAAACTTTAGGTAATGTAGAGTGTCAGTAAAGTAATTGATATGAGATTTTTCAGTCACATCTTTATCTTTCTGACTTAAAGTGAAAATGAAATACTGATAATTCATTTTTGAATTTGATATAGTGTACAAACTGGAGTCATACATTAACACAATTCATGTATAAAAGAATCATTTGAAGTCCTCAAATGGGCATAAATTTCCTAATCACCAGTTTACGGACATGAACAAATCAAGTCTTTCAGATTTCAATGTATCCACATGCATATATCTAAAGAAGACATTAATTAGACATTAGTTAATTTTATTAGTTATTTTTCCTATTTAATCAGATGGATGTCATTGATCTGAACTGACATGCAGTTCCTGGAAAACAGAGGCACCCCAAGATCAAACCACAAAGATGACTTGGAAAGAAAATGTTGGGGTTTTTTTTAATGAATGGGCAAAATATTAAAAAAATTAAAGGTGAAAAGGTCTTTAGCTGCTGAACAAACACCCACTGTGACCTGTGGGTTTTTCTGCTCCCACCTGCATGTGAATCTTTCCTTACTCGAAACCAACAACTGCTGAGGTCTTCAAACCTAACCAGCAAAAAACCCTGCAGCCAGCATAGGCAGAGCAGGTTTCTCGACTTTGCCTGTATGTTGTCTGGACTTTCACTGTAGTCTTAGTTGCCTTAATTCTCTGCTACATCAAGTCAAGTCAATAGTGTCCAAAACACACAAACACTTTTCAAAACACCTTTTTCTTCAGAGCTGGGGATTGGAGAACAATAAGGATAAGCACAGTAAATAGATGTGTGTGTCTTTGTGTTGGATCAATATGCCTTGGGTCAGCCGGCAGGGCACCAGCTCCCTGATAAAACCATAGGTAGAATTTCTCCCCGTCTACTGTGTATTGATCACTTGATTGGATCATACAAGGTTGTTTTGGAAACTCTATACTTTAGTCCAAGCAGCAACAAGCAATGGATCAGAAAAAGGACATTCATCATATTCGTTGACTTTATTGATAACAAAATTACACAATGGAATAGAAAAATATTGTAAGAACGGTGATAGTAAAGACCGAGGACTTGAGGCTCTACAGGAGATGAGACACGGAATAAATTAGCTTGCCTGGTTAAAAATTTGCTAAAATACAATACATACAAATGCAGACATTTACACAAAGTTGTAAACAAATAGGACTTATAGTTTAATTTTTTCATTTCATTATGATGGATAACCATTGCATATCAAGTCTTGAAGACAGTAAAATACAAGTATTTTTTTGAGTTCACAAGGAAAGAACCAAGTAAACCATCAAGAAGTTGCTTTAATCTTTCTAAGTCCTTCCACCTTTGTGCCACCACTAGGGCAAAAATAAACACTTTTTGCTGTTCATTACATCTAAAACTTTTCCAAGAATCAACATAGCAAGTATGACGATATGAGCAGTCTTCAGGGCCTCTTTACCATCTGTCTGCTGTGGAGGACACAAATGTTTGCAAAGAAAATGGTCTGAATGAATTTACAGTGTTTTTGCAACACAGGCAGATTAGCCTTGATGAGGATATTTAAATAATAAACATTTCTTTGCTTCAAGAGTGATTATGTAACACTAAGTCCTTCCCTCTGAAGGGGCATTTCATGTGGCAGGATTAGGGGCAATAAACCTCCTTTTGGCGGAACAAACAACACAGAATCACAATAACCTCAAGTTTCCTCATGTTGTACCACACTGATTACATATTTTTGTTTGTTGCAGAGTTGGTTGTTTTGTTGATTACATATTCAGTTGTATGCTTCTTCCTCAAGTATGTGTTCTGATTTGTTTATCTGAGAAGATCCTATAGGGGTTTCTCAGATAAGAATAATGGATTTGGAATTTAAATTAATTGAAATTGAAAAAAAGTGAAAAATCTAGGGTGTAGGTTATTCCAGCAGTTGCCAAGTCATTTGCTACAAAACTAATGCTGTGTAGAAAGAAAGGGTACATACAAGTATGTGTCATGTGTTTATAGTATTTCTGTTTCTTGATGTTTGAGGCCAAGTGATACAATTTGCAAATGTTATCGTATTGGATGCTTTAACAAATTAGACTATAGATGAGGCCCACACCATTTATTTGGTGAGCATCATTATCACTAACTTTGAGTTAGACTTTTCCACTTTTGGAAGCTCTGTGTGCATCAAAGCAGCAGCTGCAGAGAGGCTGTTTCTGGATGTTTCTTCTACTTTCTATTTCTATAACTAGCTCAATTGATAGTTTGCTGGAGAGCAAAGCTTGGTGGATGTCAACATCACACGTCAAACCAAGGTTATACTGTATATGTATACAGAAACAAACACAATCTTTTTTTCTTTCTTTTTTTTTTACCTTATTATGACTGTACACAAGAACATAATCTACAGGGTTACTCATTATAATATTTTCAGCAGGATTCCACATGCAGTTTATTGTAAAGTCATGGCTGGTTTGATCCCATAGTTTCCTTCTAATATACAACCACAACAATGATTTTAAAATATCTTAAATCATTCATAGTCCAACATAGTGTTTTGTCCTATTAACATAAAGTGCCAAGAAACTGCCTATTCTCCAGAAGCATAATTACTTAATTACCTTGTTTTTATGAAAACATAGTGGATTTTAGCTGCTAGTTTTATAGTCAGATCACAATATTGCATACAGTGTAACCCTCTTCTTTTCATCCCAAAACACACAAAAGAAACAACTCATCTTATTTGTCCTCTTGTTTGCACCTTAAACATGTGTAGGGCCATGCAATGTATCAGGTTTCAAGTTACGGTCAGTCACATCTCATAGCCGAAGGTGAATAAAGCAAGCAAACAATAAACATGAATCACATAAAGCTACGGCAAAGCACCTGCACCCATCAACAGAGAAACCCATGGGATATTCCTGAGAAAAACCTGTGGAGGAAACAGTGATGCATCAGGCTCTTACCTCAGGATCCGGGACCTGGGAGAACACGGAGGACAAGCACTGAGACAGCAGCACTGCTCCCCAGCCCCGCAGTGGGAGCTGAGGTGGACATACAGGCTGATCCCCAACCATTCTCTGCCCCTCTTTTTCCCTGCAGCCACCCAGCCCCCCACTCTCCCTGCTTCTTCCTCTTTCTATCTGTCTGCTTGCCTGCCTGTACTGGCGCTGTGTACAGGACAGGACCACAATGGCCCTGGGTGATTAATGGTCACTATGGTGCTGACGGCGCCCTCCCATTCACACTTGTCTGCTGCTCTTCTCTATTTCCTTTCCTTTCTACCAAAACACCGCAGGGACCCAGAGACAAACCAGTGGTCACCACCACAGCCGAGCTGAAAACTGCTCCACTACAATGGAAGGAGCCAACCCTGCAGTTAGGGTACATTAATTAATTAATAGACCTGGTGTAGTTTACAGCCAGCTCATCCTGCTAGGGACAGGCAGTTCACACAGGGTGGGGGGATGGGCAGTACAGTTAGCCATGAGGTTGGCCTGCGCAGGACAGTGAAGAAAATGGCCGTGAGTGCTATTATCTTCATTGCCTCGGTCTGGAGTGCATAAAGTACTCGCAGCCTTGTACCTTCGATGTGGCAATACAGCACGAGCAATGGTTCTGTAGAATCTGATTTCAATCCACCTGCCTAAGGACAAAACAAAAATTTGGAGTCAAATTACTTTGGTAGCAGTCATTTGTGCTCAAGTCAAGAAGATATTAATGTCATTATGAGTTATTTTTCTTTCTTTCTTTCTTTCTTTCTTTTTTTTTTGGTGTATGCAGTATGTGGCATTTTCCAGTGATGGGAAAATTAAAGAGGAACTCATGTGTAAAATATCCACAAATATGAAAAACATAAAAATGAATTTAACAAGCAGTCCCTTGAGTTTAGCCACTTGGGGCAGTACAAAAAAACTGTAAAGAGAACATAAGTCCAATGTGAAAAAAGTTGCCCATAGACATCCAGCTGCATAATTACTTTGATTAGTTTTATTTGGAGTTGTGTTTCTTGACACCTTGCAAATGTAAACTCAATATTGAATCTCCTTCTAGCTGTGTTATTGTCTCCTCCAACTGCGGCGTGATACATGCGATTTGTTAGCTGATAAAAACTCCACTACGTTCACAGTCTTGTCGTCAGTCTGCTACATAATCTACTTGAAATAGTGACTTAGCTAAGCTAACCAGATGTTGGCTGCAGACTTGTATTTAAGAGACATAAGACAAGAAATTGAATGACTATATTTCATAAAATGTTAGCCTATGCTGCTTTGATTTAAAAGCATTGTGCTTGGTATACATATGTTATTTTACACCACTAGATGTTGGCTGTTCAGAACATACAGCCAGCATAGGTTTAGGGTCACTTATCCAGCCTCACCTCATCTGTTGTTCCTGTGAACAACACATATAATCTTCTCACCTACTGCTATAATGGCCAGTTATCACACTTGCTTTACAGATTGTGTAAAGCTTTCAGTTAAACAGCTGTAAAGAGACTGATTCAATTCAATCTTCATCCTTATGTGTCAGAGAAGGTCTAAAAGGTCCTTTCACGAGAAATGCCATTTGTGAAAGTGGAGTCTTTGTCATTATAAGTCCATCATTTACTCAATTTTTTTTTTTTTTTGTTTCTGGATAGAACTATAATTATCAGTGATGAAATAGCTTGTCTTCGGAGAATTTGTCCAGGAAAAGACATAAGGAATCACTATTACATTTACCACCATAGAAACTGAGACACTATGCATTATGTGTATTGATCGGGGAACATACACTTACATCATGTAGCACACTTGAATATGACTACCCTGATGATGATGATTAATAGAAAATGCATGTGAGCAACCTGTCCCCATCCTGCTTGTTATTGCTGATAATGAGAATCCTTATCTTTGGCCTAAGTCAGAAATAGCTCCTATTGATTGGCTTTTGTCGGAGGTGTTGAATGTAATCACCATACCAGTGCTACAACAGCTATGTCACATCCAACTGGTGGCATATAAAAAAGCCAGTTGTGTTTTTTTTTTTTTTGTAGTTTTTTTTTTTTGTAGTAGTTTTTGTCATTAAATCTCTCTCTCAACTAAGTATTTCAAAGCAAAGGCAGCTTGAGAAAAATATGCAAAATTCTTCTCCTATCTAGCTTGTAATTGTATTTCTGTCATATTCAACACAACAAAGTCGGACAAAGAATAAAGAACATCTGATGGTGAGGATGTTTCGTCCAACATTTCAGTTGGGATCAGACTAACTTTGAGGACAGCAAGTGGCTAATTCAATGACTGAAGTTTTTTCTCACTTATGGCTACCTGCACTCTCAAAGGAAAAATGTGTTTAGGATACAAAGTGAAATGTATAGTTTATGCTATTAGCAAATCATTTCTAAACATCTTTAGGTGTTTTGATAAGAAATAGTTATTGTTGA
The DNA here is from genome assembly GCA_038496675.1 of Rachycentron canadum. Classification (NCBI taxonomy): domain Eukaryota; kingdom Metazoa; phylum Chordata; class Actinopteri; order Carangiformes; family Rachycentridae; genus Rachycentron; species Rachycentron canadum. The sequence goes on along the minus strand of CM076662.1, from coordinate 13,970,186 downwards.
ACAAAGCTGTATTTACGTGGGTTGAAAAATATTGCATGACTACTGTAGGCCAGCTGAATGATAAAAGTAAAGTTAGCCTTTTTATGAAATATGAATGCTACAGTTTAAAGCATGATAAACATAAATGTTTTGACATTTGTATTTGATAAATGTGTATTTGATTTAGCCAAAATCATTTCTTCTAAACCACACTAAATGATCTTAATGGGCTATTTTTCTTCTACTATTTTTAGGTATCTGCTTGTGCCAGGAAGTAAAAAGGCCTCCTCCAGTGGGACAAACTGAGTGTTTGACATTCTCGTCTTATGGCCGACTGCTGAGCTAGTGATAGAAGAAACAAGCTTGGAGCCATTAACACCTGGTATCAGGGGGTAGAGGACAAGTAAGTTGGTAGAGCTTCCACTTAGGGCCAGGAAATATGAGATATACTTAACAAATATGTCTTTTTCACAAATTTCTGATTATCTTTTGAGTATGGAGACAGCTACATGAGAGAAGCAGGAACAACAAATGGCTTGTTCTGGATGCAGCAGCATATGTACTTTAAGTGCACTTTAAAATTGACTGGTATGTGATAATGCGTCCCATTTAGTATTATCTGGAAAGATTGAAAATGAACATGTTGCTTTTTCTATATCAAGTGTGATACTGCATGAATATACTGTCTTTTGAATACAACACTTCATAAACAGCACAGCTACAATTGAATGTAGTGCAGACAGAGCGATGACCCACAATGAGGACCCACTAAGCATTAATGGTGGATGTGATTGTTGTTAAAACAAAGCTTTCACACATTTATATTTATAAAGGATACACAGATAGTATTTCTCTGAGCAAACATGGCAAAACAAACGTGAGTTTCCTCCTTTGTATTTCTTTTATTTTTCTTATTATTTTCTACTGTGATCTGTCAGATGAAGGTAAAACTACAAAAACCAGCCACCTGTGATCAGTGGTGCTCATGCACACATCTCCAGAAGATCCCACTGGCAGTGATCGTATTCATGAGCAAAAGGTCAATGTCATTGTGTCAGCATGTGTTAAGGGACTTGTTTAACAACTTGGTTGAGGGGTTTGCTTTCACGTTATTGCTCCTCTTGCCTTGGAGCTGCAGTCAGCACCAGAGTGCTTGCATGTCAGCTAGGCTGGAAAATGAAGGATATCTGCACCAGTGATGATGGACACACATGACATGACCAGTGATTCAAACTTCCAGCTCCAGTATATTTTCTTCTCCTTTTAGCTATGATTAAAAAAAAAAAAAAAAAAAAAAAAAAAAAGCATATGTGTGTGTCTTTATTCCCCAGTTGTGGTAGTTTGTGAAGTGTTTTAAAATAAAACAATGAAGAGTTGAATAGATATTCAACTAAAACAAAGGGCCTCTTCCTTTTATTACCAGGACTGTCATCAGATGTGAGTTGGGGTGTTTGATGTGACAGAAGACACTGATCATTACAAGGTTTGACAGAACATGGAGAGCTATTCAATTCTGAGGGAAGAAATTGTTCTAGCATTGGGGGGCAACGAGAACGAGTCATGATTAAAGAGTGACAGCGAGGTTTCCACAGGGACTTGGCGGGGTGGGGGTGGGACAGACAGTGAGAGCTACCAGTTTGTCAAAAGACAACACTTTTCGAAGAAAGGTTGTCACCACTTCAGAGTGAGTTTGTTTTAGTGTCACTTTCCTCTCTGTGCCTTTGCTTTGTCCTGCAGCTGGTCTATTCTGCTGCACTGTCAGTACCAAGATATATTCCTGCATTTTTGCTATTTATATAGAATAATACAGTTTTATTGCTGCTTGTCTGATTTAAATTTTCAATAGTCTCTACGAGCACATTTTGTAATTATTCATATTCATATTTTCTTTGCTTTTCTTTACAGTGTATTGATTTATCACAATAAAATCTACCATGTAGAATAGATACCAAACAAAAATGACATTTAGGGTAGATTATGTATACTTTATCGTTTTTGGTTTGAGATTGTATGATTGCTGGATAATAACAGGTCACAGACTGTCAGAAAAACACACCAAAGTTGATATACACCATGAGTTGATATACACGATAAACCACACTGCCACCTAGTGATGCCACCTATTTTTAAACCTGCTGAAAAAAGCAAAATTACTAAAAAAGAGCAAACAGAATTAACATGATACTGCTCCAGAATATTAAGAATATGGGGGAAACTGCAAAGCCACAGTTTGAAAATAAGCAATTATAACTTCAAAGCTTTGATAATAAGAGAGGAAGAGGCACAAGCTAATCGGTTGACATAACTTTTCATACTTGATTTTGGATATTATGTCAGCAACAGTCTTGTTCATTCTGTGAATTTTTCACTTGTAAAAAAAACTACTTGTCATAGCTTTAGCACTGTCCTGAATGAAGATAACAGGTCATTGTTTAATTTCTACTTACTGTAAATGAGCACTTTAGGACTCTGCTGTTTATTTTCTTTCCATTACATGTAAATGAGACGCACTAGGAGATGAATGGACTCATAGAGGCACAAACCGTTTTCTGGCCTGAGTAAAGTTCACAGATCCCTCATATACTGATGGCTAACTTTAACCTCTGCGTTCACAGCTCCACTATTTACTTTAGTTTCTGGATGCAGTCAATGGTCTGCAGGAAGCATTGGTCCAGAACGAGGGAATACCTCTGAGGAGAAGGATGGAGAAAGGAGTCATTCAAACCTGGAATGACAAATAGGTGAGGCTGTTTACGTATGCTGTGTTTACATAAGTTTGTGTTTGGTTTGGTGGGTTATTGGGCATTTTGGAATAAATCTACACCTTTCTGCGTAATACAGGTACATACAACAATATTAAAATTGTTTGCTGAAGTGTAATTTATTTCAAAGTGATGACACTCTATAATGGCTGAAGTCAACAGGAGTAGTTGTATTTATCTGTGACAATTTCAGTAAAATGAACATTGAACAGCAATAAGCTTTATTTAAAACCCCCCAAAACTAGACATATTGGCTGTGAGCTTATCAAGCACATGTTAAAAACAAGTTTCAGATTACACCTTCTGGAAAATGTTCTACACGCTCACAAACACAGTCTATATTTCTATATTAAGTTACACAATTGCAGCTATAAAAAAAATAATAATAATAATACAAAACAAAAATGTATTTTCCATGGAATAGGATGCAGTTAGGGACCATGACAAGTATTTGTTCCATCAACACCCTTTCTGACGCACATTTCTGCATTTGATACACATTTGGCAAAACCCATCAAGTCATAGGGCTTATGGTATCTCATCTGTTCCTCCACTGACACATCTCACTCGACTACATTAAAAGGTGCCTCACCTTCTATCCAGGAGGTATTCAACACAAGCTGTTTTTTGTTACTCTGAGTATAAAGGCTTTCTTCATCACGTCCAAACGCTGATATTTTTGTCATGTGGCACTTTCTCGCTTAGTCCAATGGGGACCTGCCAATCTCCCACAGGGTCCTGGAAGAAATAGTGCGGTATTTGAAGCAGCACACTAACTCAGCCATGGTTTTAAATTAAGCGTGATGTGGAGGGGGAAGAGAAGGAAGGAGAGGGGGGACTTTCTGCTGAAATCCTTTTGGCTACATCGGAAGAAAATAACTCGGATGTTAGTATGAACGTAAGGGCCACTCCCACCAGGCTATGCATATCCAGACATCATTTGGATCGAGAATTTTAAGATCACATAGCCTCCTGTACATATGTGTGACATGCTCTGGGGAACGTATTGAGGACTACAGCGGGAGTTTGTGCAGCTCGAGTCTGCATTAATTTCCAACCACTATTCCCACACAGCTGGTTTCAAGTCAGAAATGATTAACAGTAATATTTAAAAGGAATATTGAAGCTTAACTGAGGTGTTTACTATTTGGATTGGCCTGTCACACATTTACGTACAACCATCTGGAGCCAAAAAAAACAAAAAACCTTAGGAAGGTAATAGCCATGAAGGATATATTGAATATAATCAAAACATTTGGTTAAGATTTGGATCCCTTTTCATTGATTAAATTGGATGTTTCATTAGTTTGTAAAAATATTTGGAAAACAGATATTGTTGCTCTCTATACCTGCAATGCACTTAAGGTTGCCAGCGGAAGAAAAGACATACATTGATTTAATAAAATGTGACAGTGACATTTATAAAACAGCAAGTAGACAAAATATGAAACATTCTACCGGCGTCAAACATTTCTGTAATCGGTAGGAACACTTGTCTGATGCCATTAGGGTTAAGTTGAAAGCTCTGCTAGTCAAGGTACTCAAGTGATTAAACTGATGTCACCCAAGCACAGACAGGGACCATCGTAAACTGTTGATGAGGGTTCAGATGGAGGAAAAGAAGATCTGTGTGGTGTTTGTGAGGCAGAAGAGGAGAGCCTGTTTCCTGGAGGCTGCTGTTTGACACGTGTGACAGGAGAAGGTAGGGCTCAGCTGGACGTGAGGTTGCACAGGGACCAGCCACTTCCCCTGGTTAGTGTCTTGTCTGGGCTGTCACAGAGCCTGCAGGAAAACATGCTTGACTTGTCTCATCACGTCACTGTGGAGCTGCAGGTCATGGTGGAGAGTGCTCTTTAGCGATGCCCTCAGTGCCTCCGTTACCTCCAGCTGAATGACCAGCCAAGAGATGACATATAAGAGCAACATGAACATCTCTGTGTAGGCCAAACGTGAGAGTTGGAATCAGTGCTGTTCATAGGCAGTGTGTCCGCTGTCATGCATCGCTATTTTGGTTGTGTGGTGTAAATTTTATAGCTGGAGAAACACATCTTAAGAAAAAGTTCGAGACATGTTGTCAAAGTTGGAAACAAAATGTTTATGAAGAACAATCAGCGTGTTGGACAGTGTATTGAGTTTGTCTATGGACCATTCCTGTTGTTTATAGATTCCTGCCATACTACTGCTGAGATACATTGCACCTGATGGATTAGAGTCGTGACAGCCACAAACAAGACAGACAAAGGAGAAATTGATGAGTCAGAGCATTAAAATAAAGAGTGAAAAATGAAAATCTGCTTGATATATCATGCTCTCATATTACTTTGACCCATGCTGCTTGTACAGTCCTTACTTTGAATCTAATTTTGTCCTCTCCAGCTGCTGCTCCAGGATCACTGTCTTGCGGCGCTCCTCCTGATACTTCTGCTCTGCCTGCAAACACCTCTGGTTCATCTCTTTTTCTCTAGAAAATTCAAACAAAGCAGATTTATGATAGTTGCATGGACTTAGATATGTGAACAATTACAATTAATCATATGTACAATGTTTTGTTTTAGTGTGTTCCTCATCTGAATTTGACGTAAATAAAATGAACTCCAAGAACAAGACCAGTAACATGTTTCTACGGCCTTGAAGTAGACATGTACAATGGACAACAAATTCACTAAATATCATAGGGGTGTAGTATTGCAGTATTCCCTCATGACTAATTAAAAAAGGTAATTTGATGTTTGTGATGCACAAAAGTGCCAGTATATAATAAAATATGGAAAATAGCATTTCAAAAGGTTAATTTCTCTTTGTGGGAATCATTCAACTGATGCAAAACATGTTCAAGTTTGTACTGCCCCTCTCTGGGACTAGCAGCTGGTAAACAGCTGAAATTGTTGACATTACATTATATAAACATAAATATTAGTCTTTTAGTTATACTGTATAACAGTGGATAATCGCAGGGGATCACTAAATTAATAAAACTAAAGCAATCACTAATTTTATCTAAAGAACATGTATGACCAGCGTAACTGGCAACAAGTGTCCACCTGTTTTTATTGGGATTTTTTGTTAAAATTTGAAGAAATTGAAGAGGCATTTTTAGAGTTATGTATCTCCAAGGTTTGTACTTCAACAAACACCATGACACTGGTACTGACAGTAAAATAATAGATAGCAATAAAATGGAGGAAAAAAATTAGTTCAGCAGGGAAGCAAGTGAGATAAAAAACAGTGTCTGCAGTATATATTACTTTGTCTGCAGGACGTTCACCAGCTCAAGGAGTCTGTTCTTCTCCACGCAGAGGATTTTATATTCACTACACTGTGTCATGAGTGCACTAACATCAGCTGAACATTGTGGACAATTTGAAGAACCTGGAACCCTGAGAACAAAGGCATACAACATTAAAAAATAGTTCATAACTTCATGTATAACAATGTAAGAGAAAGGGTATAAAAAGAGTAGCATTATGTCTACTTACTTAAATTCTACACTTCTTCTTACAGTAGGAACCACCAGTTTATGACCAAATTTAGAAACTGAACTGGGGAAAAAAAGTTGATAGAGTAATGTGAAGAGAAACCCCAGCAGAATACACTGACAAAAGGCATCAAACAAACCTTATCACAGGAAGTCCTTCATTAGCCAGAGTAAATTATTAACCCTTGATTTGCCAGATAATTACAACCTACAATATGTCTTACTGTAGCAGCAGAAGAAATAAATTTAAGATATTAAACATCATCACATTGATAGTGTTATTGAATGTCATGCAAACTCCATTTAGGTAAACTAACAATATTTTTACTCCAATAACCATTCGGCATTATCACCATTAGCATACATACCCTGAAGACACTATTCTCTTGCTAATGTCTCCCTCTTCAGGGGAAAAACTTGAACTGCGAACAAGGCTGGACTGTATTCCCGCGCCATCCTCCTGCAACTGTTGTAAATACATGTGAGGTCAAGATTTGAAGGCAATATTTTTAAATGTGTGTGAATATGACCAGTGAGCAAAAAATGATTGGCATGTTTAAAAAGACAAATAATTTTTGGACTCAAAATGTTGAAAAGAAAAAAGCTTCAACATGACATTTGTCTTATTTCACCTTAAGGAAGAGCTTCTGAATTTCCTCCTCCAGTTCTTTGATCTTAGCTTCTTTCTCAGCCACCCCCTGCTTAAGCTTCTGGATGAGAGTGTTGTGCTCAGAAGGCTCACTGCTCAGCCGGCCTCTCGGGCTCTGGTGGGTCTCCTTGCTCTGTCCTTTATGCTGTTGGCTGAGCCGTCTCAGCACTTCCTGCATCTGGGTCTGCTGCTTCTGTCAGAGATAGATGATTTAAGGAGCAGGTATCGTTAAGGACAACATGGTAAAGCCTGGGCTCATCACTCATACTTAATTCATGAACTAAATTTATGCCTTTTAAATCCAGGTTCAGAAATGTCTCGTCCATGATCAATCATTGCTGAAAGGACGTTTTACAGGTTTTCATATCATAATTTAAAACATAGTCAAACATGCTCTCACAGGAGTTACAGTATAATTAAGACACAATTTGTTTGTTTGCATACAAAAACAGATAGAACTAGTGCATAGATGTTACTGTAGATATTTTACTTTTATCTTAAACCTTACCAACAAAGCATCCACAAGCTCATCGTCATGTTTACCCTTCTCTAGCAAGGTGGAAATTTGGGCCTTCAGAGTTTTTATTTCAGCAGACAGAGATTTGTTCCTGGCTTTAGAGGCTTCCAGCTTTTTCTTCACATCCTCATGGTCTTTCAGCAGGGCCTCATAGTCCATTGTAATCCTCTATACAGTTGTGGAAAAAGAGAAAGGCTTTTGTAGATTAACAAATTTATATTTAATTGATTTACAAATATGTATACAGACCTCAAACGCCTCCCTCTTCTCCTTTTCAATGGTACGGATATAGCTGAGGTTCCTGTCTTGAGGTGGGGTTTTCAAAAGGTCCCCCAAGCCCAAAAACTCTTCCTCGTCACTGACAACACTTGGCTGTCTCCGCTGAATTGACTGATTCAGCTGTTTCTCAAGGTCCCGTACCTGTTGCACGATGTTCAGTTTTGTTAATTTTTTGTAAGCGCTTTATTGACTCTGTTATTAACTTATCTTGAGAAGCACATTATGTGTTCATTTCTAGCGCACCCTCGCCTGAAGAGCCAGTATCTGCTGAGAGCGACCTCTAAAGCTCCCTGGGCAGCTTAGCAATTGCTGGAGGTTGACCTCCCCTCCAACCTCACTGATCAAAACCTGCAACGGTAACAGCAGAGATGATATTGTAGAATACAGAAGTTGCTAATGATATATATGAATATGTGGTATTCTTCTTGAGCAGTGAAATTTAAGACAGGAAAAAAAGATACTACCTTCTGAGCCACTTTCAATTCCTGTTTGATGGCTTGAACTTGGTTGCGATATTCAGTTACTTTCAGCTGGGCAGCAGCTAATTTTTCCTGTAGAGATTTTACCACTGGATTTTCCTGCTTTTGTGAACAAATGATACACGACTCAGACCAAGTTGCCATAATTACCCCAAGGAAGACATTGAAATAACCTTTTGGTTATTGGCTGAACTACTGCTACTACTTCAATAATCACCTCACAGTCTTCAGATAACCTCTTATTCTGTTTATCTATCTTTTGCCCAGGTAGAGAATGCACCAAAGCAGTCTGTAGCTGTAGAAAAGAGTGTAATATTATAATTATTCATTTCAACATTGTGTTATTCTACAAATGGCATGAACAGCACATGCATAAACACCATAAAAACATACAGCCTAAAACAAACAGTAAAAAGCAGTGTGCTGAAATGACAATTCTAATTAAATGATAAACTTAACTCAACTCAACTTACCTCTTTCTCCAGCTCTTTGATTCTGTTGCTGTTTTGCTTCGACTTAATCTTTTCTCGCTCAATTTCAGAGTGGAGCTCTCTATTCTTCTTGGACAGCTCAACGATCTTGGTGGCTGCTACGTCCCCTGCCAAACCTAATGTGCCTTAACGAATGGATGAATCATTAAGAAGCTACGATGCATCTCTAACATCACTGCAGTGGGGAAAAAAAGTGCAAATTGTGGTATTATACCTGCTAGGGCCAGTCGTTCCTCTTCTCTTTTCTTCTTTATGTGTTTAATTTCAAAATCCTTTTCGCTCAGAAGTTTGAAGAGCCGACCATTTTCATCTTGTAGCTCTCTCAGCTTGTCAACCAAACTCTGATTTTCATTCTGCAGAAGTCTATTAATGTCAAATCATTGTCACCCAAGATTATTCATGTAGACAATTTCCAAACTCAAAGATTTTTATTCATCATTTAACTAAAACTGTGTCAGAGCAATTTAAGATGCCACTAAAAGGAAAATTTTGACAAACATTAAATTCAGCCTCTCTAAGACTCACCTGTCATTTGCAACCAGGTTGTCTGCCTGCATGCCTTGTTTCGATAGATCCAAATCATCCTGTGTAACACTGGCATTAAGCTTATCTGGCTCTTTCTCCTTTTTCCTATTCAGTTTCCTTTTTTCCTGCTGTTTCTGTAAAACTTGGAACTGAAGGCGCAAGTCACTAAGCTCATCATCATGCTCCATGACCTGTGATGTACATACAGGGTATGTACATAAGAAGAAAATGATCAACTTTTAGAGTAAAGTTGGGAAATGACAGCAGAAATCAATATCACGACTAAAGATTGTGGGGGAAAAAAAGACTTTTTTCTGAGATTTCTGGCCACACACTGCTACGGTTACACTGTTTTAGGTTCTAGTTGATTTAAAGTAATTATAGCTACGTAGTTTGTTAAGTTTTTTATTTTTTTTTAAACCAGGTTTGAATAAATGCTTATAAGTACTTTCATCCCTGAAAGAGGCAGCAGAGAAAGGACCGACTGGCCTCCCTCTTGTCGTGTACAGAGACATTATCGAGCATGAGAGTGTTATTGCTGCCCCTGTTGCCAGAGAATATTTGGCAAGTCTATACAGACAGAAACTACCTCCAGTCCTCTTAGCAAAAGCACCAGAATTTGCTCGATAATGTAAGAAATTTGCGAAATAAGACTGATGTTTATGACAGTGTGAGTGACTGTGGAAATACCCTCCATAGGGCTACTCTCGCAGAACTAACTCGTCTTTCTTAACAAGCTAAGGTTTTATATTTCAAAAAAATATTTACATATATTATAATATCTCACCTGTCATTTATCAAAGTGCGGCCGCTGTAAACAAACTGGAAGCTGTTTTGCGTTGCATTGTTTTGTCTGTAAGGTTTGAAGAGCGGAGCTGCTTCCTCGTCGATCGCGACCGATAAGCAACGCTACCGTGTCCATAGCAACGGACCCTCCGGAGACTCAGACCAAAATCTCGCGGGAGCAAGAGGGCGGAGTTCTCGGTTTCGGGATGTTTGAGTTCGCGGAAGTTTTGCGAAAATTTAACCTTAAAGATTTTTAGGTCTTTAAAAACCTCACACACACAAACACAAATTATAGGATTTGGCCCATGGGCAGCCGGTTGAATAGGCCTGATCTACTGTGAAGCAAACCAAACACTCCTACCAACACCCCACTCAATTCAAATTAAATCAATGTTTTGAAAGGTTAATTTTATGTGGTTCTGTGGTTAATTTACAGTAATTTAAGTTCATAGTCATTAAAAATCATTATAATGCAACAAATAAGGTTTTTAAAAAGGTGACACTGATGAAAGGTTTGCTTAAAATAATCCAGTTTAAAAAAAAATAGAGCAAAACAGTCATTTTCAGAGAGGTTAAAAAAAATGATCACACTACAAAATAGTTTGAATTACAAGACTAGTCATTTTTATTTTCTGAGAAATCTTCTGTATGTGTACACAAGATTAAAAACTCAACTTTGTGTATAACTTAATGCATCTATTTAAGCTTTTCACAAGGTAGGCTATATGATATTTTATAGATTAGTGCAGTCTGTAGGTGTAAGTGTCAGTTGGTTTATACATCTCATAAGGGGATATGGAGCTGCTGTGGTGAAATATTGGACCCCCTTATGTATCACAACAATAATCATTTTCATTTTTATTCTTAAATTAGTTAAGAAATACAGCTAACCTTTTTTTCTGTTTCTAATTTCCATGTCATTATTTTAAAATATTGCTTTATGGAATGATGCTTTGATGTGTAAAATCCTGTTTTAGTTGTTTAGATAATATGGAAGCCAAGTATTGTGAAAGCCTTCCTCCAGATGCCCAACATTTACTGGGATGCCCATTAAAAAGTGGGCTAAGGTGCAAACATTACTTATTTGGCACAGTATCCCTAAAGCAGTACATAAAATAATATAACAGGTAAGAGACCATAAATACTGAAGGAAATGGTCAGGCTCCCTGTCATTGGTAGTTTTCGAATGAGACCCTGTGCTATATTTTCTCATTTGTAATATTTTTCACTCACTGATCATTAAAATAAGAGGCTTTAAAAACTCTACACTCACTGATGACACTATGTCATCTGTTCACAAAGGTATCAACCCAGCTGCATTTATAACTTAATACACTTCCTTCTCAAAACAGAAGTGATAGCTTGACCCTTCACTACATTAATTAGAAGATATCAAGTGTGATCAATAAGTTATAGTTATGTACAGTAGAGGAGAGCTGCTGAAGGGATTTGTGCATACAAAAATGGACACATCTGTAAAAATACACTCTACACACCTTAATATGAGATAATATTAAGGGACATAAAATAACAGTGTAGGAGGTCATGTTCACTTGTTTTGCATCGTGTTCTCTTCATCTCTTGGTTTTACAATGTAATCTCTGTACATTGAATACAGGACTCCTAAAAAAACAGAAACAAAGGGATAGGTTACACACCCCTGATATCTACTTAGGAACAGTTAAAACAAATATTGCAGCTCAAACTTTATCACTCATATAAAATCAATCATAATGTAATCACAAGATTATATGTGTCACCAGGTTATAAAAAGGTGACTCTGGGTTACATACCAACAGTTATGGCTCCAACCACAAAGCCTTGGGCTCCTACACGCATGTGGATGAGGTGCACCGACATTTTTGTGTCCCCACGACTTTTAAGTTTCATTAGTCTGTATCCAACAATGGCAAAGAATCCAGCAAGTCCTGCAGGGAGCACAAAGGCACATCAATCCATACAGTGCAGTGACTTTTACAACAAAAATGTGTACCTTGAGACAACACAGTTCTGTTTTAACTTAAAAGTTTTGCCATTATGCAATTAAAACGGCTTATATTAAATCTTTTCATGTTTTAACCATGGGGGCACAAGGTGTACTCACCCACTGGGACAAATGGATTCTCTTTTACTTTTCGAATCAACTTGGAGTCATTCTCATCGTAGACAGACATCCTGACTGCAAAGGAAAGGAGACATTTCTGTTAGTTTACGTTGGATGATGGATGATGGATGATTTCCATTTTCCAAAACATAGCATGCTAGCTCATTTGGGTATGATGCTGGTGGGACTGAAACCTCCCTGTGAACTTAATTTCAGTGATAGATAGACTTCAAATTGTGGCCCGCTAAAGTACAAATGAGCACCTTTAAAATAGGAACATCAAGCTGGTTTGTCAGTCCAGAGCTAATGTTAATACAACATGAGCTGCTCAGAGGTTACGCATGAAGGGCGGCGGGGAGATACATCCTTTTAAAGGCCTAAATAACTCTACGTAAACTGCATTTTGTAAGACACATCAACGAAATTACGATTTTTTAATTTTTTAAAAATAAATCACAATCATTTGAAGTTGCTAACGTTTTGCTCGAAGGTCAGATTACAGTGAATGGACGAGAATAAAACGATCCAGAGTACGAACAGCGGATAATTTCGACATAGCGTCTTTAACTCACTTGTTTCTTACCTGTTTAAAGAGCGTGTCGCTGTTTGAACCGTCTGTAAAGAATAATTTTATGGGTCTTTGGAGCCGCAGATCATACGAGCTGTCTGGAGGAAGCAATGAACCGGCAATGTGATGTAACTGTCACCGCGCGCAGGTCTGACGTCAGCAGGTTATCTCGAGCGTGTTGCATTGATGTTATAAGAGAAAGTAGTGAAATACAGCACAAGCTTTGGAAATGGTTCGGAAATTGGAAATGTCAAAGATAGTATAGAAATCCAGGTAAAAGAATTTAGACGACACTATAAAGGACCTTCAATTTATTATTATTTTTTTAAATAAAAAAAATAAAATCCAGGGCTACATCCTTAAACATAAAATCACTGACTTTAGGGCGGTCGCTTTTGGGTATAAGAGGTCCTTAGTGTTGAGGGAAAGCTGTGTGTTATTCAAGGTTAGGCGTATATAACATAATCTTACAAAAGGCAGCATGGCATAGGCTTGGCCCTCAGGTATTGTTACATTGAAAAAATTATTGTTTTAATAAATACGTAAAGTAATTGAACGCAGCACCAGTCGTAGAACCCCTTGTGATATCAAAGATAGTGAGACGAGTTTGAGATACTAATCCCGGGTCAATGAGCTGGTTGTTTGTTTCGCAACGAAACGAAAACAAACAAAACGAAAAATACAGTCAGACACTTTTCGTGTAATTATGTTACAGTTTAAATTCTAACTAAAGTTTTAATTTTACTATTGTGGAAGCCAGAGTGACTAACCATTTTTAAAGGTGAATATCTAACAGCGTAGATATGATGACATTAAATGATCTCTCTCTTTTGTTACCTAACAGGCTATCTCTCCCTGCCATAGTCCCCACCTCAGCGTTTCAACATCTCACTGTAAAATTGCAGTGTGAGTTAGTAGTTGGAGGTGAGTCATCTTGCTTCACGTGTTAATCTCTGGGATGATGTAAGAGTGGGCTCACGTGAGCAGGGCTCGTAGCACATTTCTGCAACGTGCAGCGTCACTTTCAAAACAGAAATATTAAATATATTAAACATTACAACACTTTTGGTACAAGGTTGAAGGTTGAAGGTGATACTTCAATGTTTAATATCTTTAATAATATGTTTAATACGTTTAGCAACGGAATCCAATCATATTAGAAAATAGTTTATTATCGTAATAATAATTTTGTAAATATATGATGATTATAAGAATAATCACCATCGTTATTATTATTATTATTATTATTATTATTATTATTATTATTATTATTATTATTATAAGAGAGTTACAGGAGTAATCATCAATGATGGGTTAATCAATCGGGCCATAAATTTTAACGTAATATCCAGGATAGAGATAGTGTGGTATGGTTACGTCTAGTGACACAGGATAAATGGGGCAATTATAGCAAAATAGACAATTTTGAGGAATATGAGTCTTTACTGAGTCATCAACAGACGAGCGTCTGTGGAATTCAGGAGGGGATGGGAGTTGCAGTCGCAGACAAACTGGCGAAGAGCAAATGGTAAACCAAATAAATACAGTGGACAATGAAGCTGACGGAGAATAGGTGTGCCAAGTAATTGGTGCTGAACCACGCCCGTGCCGAGAAACGCATACACACACGCACACATGACAAGGACACAAGAGTAGAACCGACCTAACCTAACAATGGTATATTGGCACATTCTTGTTTACACAAATTTTAAAGTGATTTGGAGCATCTTACCCATGTAACTATGTTATTTAAATAAAACAAAGAGAGTTTTGTTATCATAGAAACAATTGTTTAGCTTATTGGAAGTGCACATTATGAATAATTCAATAATAGTTTAAACAAATTCTTATTAAATTAAACAATTCTACCTGATATTAATCATGTGATGAACTGAAACCAGTCTGACTCACCGAAAACTAAGGATTTGGTTATTAACAGTGGCAACTTGTCATGTTTTTGTGAGAGCTTCTGCACTGTGTTCAGTCCACTTGAGGATGAACATCAAAACAGCTTTGAAGCTCTAATGAGCCTGTAGTATTTCCTTAATGTGATTATGGACTATTTGTTCCCACTGATCATGTGCCAGACCTTGATCAACACTGTGAATTAAAGTAGGGAGATAAAGGAAGGAGTGCTGCAAACAATCTTTACTTATCTTCCAACAACCAGACAACCCTTTTTAAAAAAAATACACATTTTCTTTTATTGATTTCCATTCTGTTGAGTCTCTGCTGACTTGGTGAAGTCAATATCGTTATTAACTAAAATTAATTAATGTCGCCACATTTCCCTTTGCCTTGTCCAATGACAAGAAAATCATACTGCAATCCAACTCATTGAAACTCAAGAACTCTTTGAAGGTAAACTTACAAAAACTGTAAAGAAGAAACACCTTCGTCCAGTGCTGAATGTGTGAATCAGTCGTGAGAAAGGATGGCATGATGCTCAAATCAATCATTTCTTTCACACACACACAAACACACACTAAAAGTTTCTGTTCAATTTCTCTAGTTTCGATTGGAGACTGGTGTACTTGGTGGCCTATTGTCCTATTTGTAGTGATGTTAAAATTAGTCAAAACTTTCTGTGGTCACCAAAAGCAAACCACCACTGCCACCAATAACATTTAAGAGTGAAAATATATAATGTTTATTGCACACCTCTTCATTTAAACAGTTTGATCAAATCCATACTTTATTAAATTCATTCATACATTTTAAATTGGGTTTTAGTGTTGCAGATGTCCTTTGCATGTACGTCTTTTGTAACCCCAATTTGTGTGGTTCCTATTGACGCAACCCCACAGGTAGTTAAGGGTTATGTGATGCACACATGAAAATGATGATTACTCATTTCTTGAACAGTGAAAACTCCACTGAAGTCCACTCTGAACATGACCTGGTACCAAATTCATTGCTTCTCAACCT
>CM076662.1:13781494-13951411 GCA_038496675.1 Rachycentron canadum | reverse complement strand
TTATTATTATTATTATTATTATTATTATTATTATTATTATTATTATTATTATTATAAGAGAGTTACAGGAGTAATCATCAATGATGGGTTAATCAATCGGGCCATAAATTTTAACGTAATATCCAGGATAGAGATAGTGTGGTATGGTTACGTCTAGTGACACAGGATAAATGGGGCAATTATAGCAAAATAGACAATTTTGAGGAATATGAGTCTTTACTGAGTCATCAACAGACGAGCGTCTGTGGAATTCAGGAGGGGATGGGAGTTGCAGTCGCAGACAAACTGGCGAAGAGCAAATGGTAAACCAAATAAATACAGTGGACAATGAAGCTGACGGAGAATAGGTGTGCCAAGTAATTGGTGCTGAACCACGCCCGTGCCGAGAAACGCATACACACACGCACACATGACAAGGACACAAGAGTAGAACCGACCTAACCTAACAATGGTATATTGGCACATTCTTGTTTACACAAATTTTAAAGTGATTTGGAGCATCTTACCCATGTAACTATGTTATTTAAATAAAACAAAGAGAGTTTTGTTATCATAGAAACAATTGTTTAGCTTATTGGAAGTGCACATTATGAATAATTCAATAATAGTTTAAACAAATTCTTATTAAATTAAACAATTCTACCTGATATTAATCATGTGATGAACTGAAACCAGTCTGACTCACCGAAAACTAAGGATTTGGTTATTAACAGTGGCAACTTGTCATGTTTTTGTGAGAGCTTCTGCACTGTGTTCAGTCCACTTGAGGATGAACATCAAAACAGCTTTGAAGCTCTAATGAGCCTGTAGTATTTCCTTAATGTGATTATGGACTATTTGTTCCCACTGATCATGTGCCAGACCTTGATCAACACTGTGAATTAAAGTAGGGAGATAAAGGAAGGAGTGCTGCAAACAATCTTTACTTATCTTCCAACAACCAGACAACCCTTTTTAAAAAAAATACACATTTTCTTTTATTGATTTCCATTCTGTTGAGTCTCTGCTGACTTGGTGAAGTCAATATCGTTATTAACTAAAATTAATTAATGTCGCCACATTTCCCTTTGCCTTGTCCAATGACAAGAAAATCATACTGCAATCCAACTCATTGAAACTCAAGAACTCTTTGAAGGTAAACTTACAAAAACTGTAAAGAAGAAACACCTTCGTCCAGTGCTGAATGTGTGAATCAGTCGTGAGAAAGGATGGCATGATGCTCAAATCAATCATTTCTTTCACACACACACAAACACACACTAAAAGTTTCTGTTCAATTTCTCTAGTTTCGATTGGAGACTGGTGTACTTGGTGGCCTATTGTCCTATTTGTAGTGATGTTAAAATTAGTCAAAACTTTCTGTGGTCACCAAAAGCAAACCACCACTGCCACCAATAACATTTAAGAGTGAAAATATATAATGTTTATTGCACACCTCTTCATTTAAACAGTTTGATCAAATCCATACTTTATTAAATTCATTCATACATTTTAAATTGGGTTTTAGTGTTGCAGATGTCCTTTGCATGTACGTCTTTTGTAACCCCAATTTGTGTGGTTCCTATTGACGCAACCCCACAGGTAGTTAAGGGTTATGTGATGCACACATGAAAATGATGATTACTCATTTCTTGAACAGTGAAAACTCCACTGAAGTCCACTCTGAACATGACCTGGTACCAAATTCATTGCTTCTCAACCTCTTAAAACCTTTACTGTTATGGCCGACTTCAGTTTCTTTTCTTTTTTTGCTTTGAGATCATGCTTTATATCTTAAAGACCCAATAATCTCACACAATAAATTTCTCATTAAGACAAATACATGCATGAAAAGCATGACAATGTATATTTCCAGAACATGTGTGTCTTGGTTGTGTCGAGCAGGCACAGTATGGATGACACTCACAGGACAGAAGAGCTGCACAAGATGCTCAGAAATCAAATTAATGAATTAATTAAATTCAATTAAACAACAATCAAATAAACCTTTAATAAACAAAACTTGCCAAAAGGTCAGTCACAACCAGCTTTTTACAGTTGTTTTCCAATACAATGTATGAACCAGTAGGTGGTGTTACATGTCAAGGTATCAACAAAGCAAACATGGACAAGCAAGAGAATTCAGTACTGTTAATTTAGCTCTAAAAGTAATTTGTTTATATTCCTGATTAAATGTGAGTGTATTTATTTTGTTCACATTTTCATGTGATTCCTCTATAGAGAAAAATACATATTAAATGTTAATGTGTTAGTGTGTCTGTCCTGTTTGTTGCAATGGCAACAAAAATTTGATTAAAGTAATTTAAGAAAATCAGAAAGAAGTAAAGAGAGCAAATAAATGTTTTGTTATAGATGTTAGAAAATGCACCTGCCTCTGTGTAACCCACATGTCAGACAGGACAGGTTTTTATCTTTAGTATATTCTGTTTCACAGTTGCAAAAATATGTTATCTGTCATGCTTCACATTTTTAACATATGTGCATACAAAAGAGGGTTTTACCAGAAAGTCGAGTTTTTAATCACAGATCTCCTTTTGTCTACATAACTAAATAACTTTACCCATTAGCTGCAAAAATACTATACAATGTGTATGTTTTCCATTTAAAATATGTCTGACCAAATGATGACATGATGAAAATTAACTTCTCCTTTCTGGTAAGAATGGATATGGATAGTGTCTGACTTCTTTTAAATGAAACTGCTCAGTCTTCTCTGTCTTCCACATTAATGGTTACTAAGAATCTGAGCTGAATATTCTCCTGTCCACAATAGTTAGGTGATCTGAATACTGGTTAATGAATATAAACTCTCTTTAAATTAATCTGTGGCATTTTTTCACTACTGTACACCGCAACATAGCAAAATGTCAATGTTTCACTGTAATCATGTTTCCCAGAAAGCAGGGCAAAATCCCACAGAAGGGGAGGAGTAAAAGTCTGTGTAATTGTGAAGGATGTTTAGTGGAACAAATGTCTGTGTAACCGTCAGAGGAGTCAGTCATGGGTCTAATGCTGCCAATCCTTCTTGGCTTTCTTGCTGCTTTGATCGGAGGACTGTATCTCCTCGGGCTGTTTCGACAACAGCACCCTGGAGAACCACCTTTGGATAAGGGTCCAATCCCTTGGCTGGGTCATGTCTTCGAGTTTCGCAGAAATACATCCAAATTTCTTGAGGGGATGAGGAAAAAGCATGGTGATATATTCACTATACAGCTGGCGGGATTTCATGTTACTTTCCTTCAGGATCCCCTGTCGTTTGGAGCATTTACTAAGGAGACTCGAGAGAAACTAGACTTCAATCAGTTTGCTGAGCAGCTGGTGCAAAGAGTGTTCGGTTATGTGGCTGTAGAGAATGACCACCACATCCTCCAGACTGTAAGCAACAAGCATCTCAAAGGAGATGGCCTTGGGGTAATGACACAAGCTATGATGGGTAATTTACAGAATCTGATGTTGCACAAAATTGGCTCAGCTGCAGACCAAAGACCCTGGACAGAAGACGGACTGTTTAAGTACAGCTACAATATTCTTTTTCGAGCTGGCTACTTATCTCTGTTTGGTAACGTGCCACACAAATCAGAAGAAAATGAGGAGAGAGCTAAAGAGAAAGACAGAACTGAATCCGAAGCCCTATTTTATGAGTTTCGTAAATATGACCAACTCTTTCCAGACATGGCTTATGGAGTCCTCACTCCAGGGAAACGGGTGGAGGCACAGAGGCTAATGGAATTTTTCTGGGACTCTCTGTCAGTGCAGAAGATAAAGGCCAAAGACAACATCAGTCGCTGGATATGGGACATGCAACAGAAGAGAGAGGAGACAGGTATGTCGGAGTCAATGATCAACAAGTATATGTTTGTGCTTCTTTGGGCCTCTCAGGGCAACACAGGCCCCTCTGCATTTTGGCTACTGCTTTTCCTCATGAAACACCCAGAAGCCATGGAAGCAGTGAAGGAGGAAGTAGATAAAGTTCTAAAGGAAACTGGGCAGGAAGTTCAACAAGGTGGTCCTTTAGTTAACCTGACCCGTGAAATGCTGATGAAAACACCCATCCTGGACAGTGCTGTAGAAGAGACCCTCCGACTCACTGCTGCACCCCTCCTCACCAGAGCTGTGCTCCAGGATTTGACCTTCAAGATGGCTGATGGGCATGAATACTTCATTCGCAAGGGTGACAGAATGGCAATGTTTCCTTACATTGCTGTTCACATTGACCCAGAGATCCACCCTGACCCACATTCCTTCAAATATGATCGCTTTCTGAATCCAGATGGGAGCAAGAAAACTGATTTTTACAAAGGAGGGAAGAAGGTGAGGTATTACAACATGCCCTGGGGAGCTGGGGTCTCCATGTGTCCTGGGCGTTTCTTTGCCACCAATGAGCTGAAGCAGTTTGTTTTCCTCATGCTGGTCTACTTTGAGTTTGAGCTGCAGAATCCTGATGAGAAGATACCTGAAATTGACTTCAAACGATGGGGCTTTGGATCCATGCAGCCCAACAGAGAAGTTCCGTTCCGATACAGACTCAGAAATTAAGCAAATCAATAATTTTTCAGATTTTCTGCTTTTTATGGTTATGTTTCTAGAAAACATGGGAATCTACAATGAACTTTTATTTTTAACTCTATACCAATGCTATTATAAGGATTATGGATGTGACCCAGACTACATGTATTTTGAATAATTTATCATGAATGTTTTCTGTCCGTCGCAAATCGAGCAGTTTCTTTTCCATCCAGAATAATTCAGTACTAAAAAAAATTCTCTTGGCTTAACTATTTAACTAAATATTGTGTCTGCTTCTTTGCACAGCTGTTTTTCATTGCCATATAGGTGATGCTATATATCCATTGATCCAGTAATACCTCATCAAATAAAATGCTATTGCCTAATAATGCTTTCAAAGTTTAGCAACATTTTGTAGTAAAGATAAAATAAATAAGAAGATTAACAGCTTTACATGCAAAAATTAGATTCTTGTTAAGTATCTAAAGCCACTACACATACTGAGAGTAGTAAGCATTACTTAGTAAGCATGCCTATTGAAAAAAAAAACAGAAGGAGTCTCAGCAGTGATAAGTGGTGCAAGCTGGTTTGGGAAGATTAATCATAAGAAGACGGTTGTGCATTGTGGTTGTTGATTTTATCAATGCCCTTCAAGCAGTCTGTTCAACATTTGCTCTTTGAAGGCCACATTGCACAATGAGATGGAAACAGTTATTTGTTATGCTGTGTGTATTTGTTGTATTTAACTCAAAGCTTATAAAATAAATAGAAGAAGCAAAGATGTGCCAGTGCTTTGTTAACATTCTATTTGCATTTCTGTTTAGTTGTGCATCCATATTCAGTAATCTGCTAATTAAAACACAACAGTGTTTATGTAATCTTCATGTGCAAAGCTGGCATTTAGGTGTGTGGGATCTGTTCAGATCTGTAATTTTGTATTTTAACAGAAAGCAGCTGAACTGGTTTTTGACCTGTCTTGTTAGGTGTCATTGGTCTCTTTCCATAAACTGCAAATATAGTTATAATAAAGAGTTTTAAATTGTGTGTCTTTGGTCTTACACTTTTTTTCCCAATCTGTAGCTTTTGCTTTCACTAAACCAAAATAACAAAAGATCACCTTTCATGGTGCCAGTGCTTCTTTGCACAGCTGTTTTTCAGTGCCATATAGGTGATGCTATATATCCACTGATCCAGTAATACATCATGAAAGAAAGTGTCATTGCCTAATAATTCTTTCAAGGTTTAGCAACATTTTGTAGTAAAGATAAAATAAATAAGAAGATAAACAGCTTTACATGCTAACAGATTCTTGTTAAGTATCTAAAGCCACTACACACACTGACAGTAGTAAGCATTACTTAGTAAGCATGCCTATTGAAAAGAAAAACAGAAGGAGTCTCAGCAGTGATAAGTGGTGCAAGCTGGTTTGGGAAGATTACTCATAAGGAGATGGTTGTGCATTGTGGTTGTTGATTTTATCAATGCCCTTCAAGCAGTCTGTTCAACATTTGCTCTTTGAAGGCCACATTGCACAATGAGATGGAAACAGTTATTTGTTATGCTGTGTGTATTTGTTGTATTTAACTCAAAGATTAACATTCTATTTGTCTTTCTGTTTAGTTGTGCATCCATATTCAATAATCTGCTAATTTAAACACAACAGTGTTTATGTAATCTTCATGTGCAAAGCTGGCATTTAGGTGTGTGTGATGTAATTTTGTACCTTAGCAGAAAGTAGCTGAACTGGTTTTTGACCTGTCTCGTCAAATTGTCGTTAATTGTCATTGTTCTCTTTCCATAAATATAGTTATAATAAAGAGTTTAATATTGTGTGTCTTTGGTCTCACATTTGTTTCCCAATCTGTAGCTTTTGCTTTCACTAAACAAAAATAACAAAAGATCATCTTTCATGGTGCCAGTGCCTACCGCTTTAACAAGACTGAATTACAAAGTACACTCAACTCGACAAGATAGACCTATGAACTGACTATGAACCTGTTATTTTGTAGTGTGATTGTTCAGTGACAAAGCTGAAAGTTTCTTTTAGTAACTGAATGTTGGATCCTTTCAGGCCACAGATGTTAATAATTATTTTCAGTTTATTCTGCAGTATTTGCTAAGCTTAGCTAAGAAAATGATTATCATGTATAATAACACTGAAATGGACCTGCTTTCATTTTCTGAAACAGGAAAATATAACTTCCACCTTCAGCATAAAACAGGTAATAGCACAATCATAAGCATGTCATTTTCTATGATTAACACTGTCAGCATGGAAAGATGTGGCCCAATGGTATTTGTCAAATGTGTGTCAGAAAGAGCTCAAACAAAAACAAAAGACTGTAGTTATACACATTACCTATTCATTCAATTAAACAAAGATTTTGTCCCACTTGTGTTACAATAACCTTTTTAAAACTTTTCAGTCTGTCTTCAGAGGCAGCCATTCCACTGAAACAATAATGACACGGCTGGTTAATGGTCTTTTGGTCTGGTACTTACGAGGTTAAAGTCCTGTTTATCTGACAGAACACAGTGTGTCTTTTGTAATAATATTATATTGACTTATTCTCATGTGAACTGTGCAGTACCTCAGAACCGCTTTTCTGCCCTTTCTTCGCCTGCTTTTTCGCCCTTTTGTACCAAAATCACAGTCGTAGGATGAATTTTCATTGGTGATACTCAGCTGTGTGTGTCTATAAGAGCTGATTACACTTATTGAATTAAAAGTTAGATGTCAGTTTTTATTTCCATCACTTGACAAAAGAACAATCGCCCTTTATATCCCTCTGAGGAAAAGCCTTATGCAACCTTTCTTGGCCTTGAAAATAACCTCAACCCTAAAGGGAAATTCTTCAAATTGTATCAGAAGAAAAGTTTAAGCTGGTAATAAAACATGTTGAACTCTCTGTAATCCACTAGATGTTAACTTAATTCACCCAAAAATGTTTTTTATTTATATGTTCTGTTACAAATAAAGTGGATTCACTGTGATAGTTTAGTCGTCATTTCACATCTAATGCAGGCGCACACACTTTAACACACACTGCTAAATAAGGGGAGGCAAGATTTTGGAGGTCCAGAACTACGTCACTGTTCATTTCTGGGTGAATGAATGAGGTTGTAGTAGAAGTCATCGTGAATTAAATATATAAACACTCAGTAGTCATAGCAATGGAGGCTGACAAGTTGGTAAACAATGGGGCCTTTTGCAGGATGCTGGTTTCCTGAGTGTCCTGCCTGTACTTGGTGGTGAGGGGTTTTGAAGAAAAATGACCCATTGTCTCTCTCATCCCTCTGAGCCTGAGCAGTGAAACGATGCCTCTGGATTCCTGCCCAGGATGCTCTACCATAGAGCATAGAGTGAGCTGCTGCTTTAGTCACATGGACAGGTAAGTGCAGCCTTTCATTGTCCTTTTGTCACTGTGGTGCTGTGGATTATGCTTTAGGCTCTCATAGAATACAATAGATGACAACTTTCCTCACTATCATTTGAATTTAGCTGGATATATAAAAGTTCACAGAACTTGGAGTGAGAAGAGTAGTAGGTTTGCCTATTCAATTTTTCCTTAGAGGTTATTTATGCTTTTAAATGCAATCATAATGGAGTCATTAAAGAGACCCCATTAAGCATGCAGTGTCTCACATAATGCTGGTGTGTTGGATTTTATACTTGAAAGTAAAGTTGATTTTGTTGCAAAACCAAGGTGTTGGTTTCTGTCATGTTAGTCTGTGATACTGACAAATTTTGACTAATTCAGTTATGTGAGTCATTTGAGTAGATAACATGTGAATCATTATAGTTTTAGATTAGATTTCTAGAGCTAGATTGTGTGCCATGTTGCCACATAAAGTTCATTGCACTTACTGAAGGTTAACCAAACTACTACCTGCTGCCAGTATTTATCTACAGACTACAGTCTTTACCTTACCTCTTTATTCTTTACCTAACATTAAACGACTTTTAATGAGTCAGCTTTAATGTTTGTTTGATCATAAGAGCTGGCACAGATTTTTTTTTTTTGTATGTGTTCTAGCTAGTGTTACTCTGTGTCACCTAGGTCATTGCTCTTATTATCAGGATGGTTACCCTCTTATCTAATCAGTGTCATTAATCCAGACAGGTCCTTCACCTCGGTGAAGTAACCTGAGGAAATCTAACATTTTTCGTTAGTGGGTAGTTTGTGCTTCTGGAATACATGACTGCCATCTAGTGGCTAAAAGGACCACTGAGAAAAGTCGACCCAATAAAGGCTTTCAAAGCAAATACACTGCATATTTAATGCTAGGCTTTATGTTTAATATTTAGCAGGTGTTTTTCTTTTGATTTAAGAGGAAAAACATTTTATACATAATTGCTTAATGTCCTTGTAGGTTAATGTCCCGCCCGGTCTGTCCCCTCTATCCTTTTTTCTTTTGCTCAGCAGATTGTCTTTTCTTATCACTGCTTTTTAATAGCTGAGCTTATAAATGTCACGTGTTAACTAGTACACTCTGCTGTATGTCTACATGTACAGTTTTGATCTGAGCTTTAGTTGCGTAAGTGTATGCCAAAGAGAAAGGGAATAGCGCTGTTATCAGTGGTGGTCCTGCAGCATTGCTACTAGTGTCTGGACTTGCACTGAGTTTGAGAAAGGCAACTGCACTAAGGCATCTGGAAGGAAGGAGGAACTGCAGTAAACATATCTCTGCTAGTCCAAATGACCCTGACTAGGTCTGCTGCTCCTTTGGGCCTGCCTCAGATCAGCCCATGACATAGCCAGTTAAGACAAGATAATGTCAGAGATTAAGGCCCTGCAGCTCTGCAAGCAAAGCACTGTTGTTTTCTTTATTTGGATGGGTGGTTGTGTGTTGTGTGTTTACTGCCCTGGTGGGAACAGCTCACATCAGAGGGTTAATTACAACAGAGTCATTTTATGGGTGAGGTGAAACTGTTTCAATGCTTACTTACTTCCAGATTAGATAGCAGTTTTAATTGAATTTTCCATAAATGAAAGAGCAGTAGTAGAATCTTTTCGAGCAATAGTAGAATCTCAGAGCAGTAAAATCAAACTTACTTCTGCGAGAGGAAACAAGCCACGACAAGTGAAACATTTTTGGGACACAATTAATTCATTTCCACTTGTTGTTTTTAAGTTTTAATGATCTTTACACTTTCAAAACTAATTAAGCACTTAAATTGTGTTACTTTGTTGAGATTGTTGACATTATTTGCAACTGAGGTACATTAAAAATGAAAGTTCCATTGTTTGTTTTTGTTTTTTGTAATGCAGTGTCAGAACAGTGTAATTCACACTCAACACGCTTTACTTATATGAGGGAGGCGCAGAGCCCTGGCTGAGGAAAGTTGTTGGCATCCACCTCAAGGCTTTTCATCTCAGTCGCTTCAGTAGAGTCCAGCCTTAGCAAAACTGGCACGGGACGCACTCTGCCCGGGGGTAGGATAGGCTCAGCTGAGAAACTGGGAGAAAAACTGAACAAATGAGATGGGACTGCCACCACTCTCAGGCTGCCTATAGGATAACCCCCCCCACACACACACACACACACCCACACACACACACACACACACACACACACACACACACACACACACACACACACACAGCAGTTTAATGATAGTGGTGGGAGAAAGGAGTCCGAGCACCATGTTGCATGTTTTTGTTCTGGTGTCTAGTGTCACTCTTTTCTCTAAGGGTGGGGGTGGGGGGTTAGTGTGTGTGTCTGTGTGTGTGCGTGTGTGTGTGTATGTGTGTGAGTGTGTGTGTGTGTGTGGGGGGGGGCACATCCAAGTCACATGGTGGAGCTTGATCTCTTACATAAACACAGACCTCCACAGCCCCCAGTCTGCTCGCATCAACTTTGTTCAGTAAATACATGTGGATAAAACTTCTGTGATGACATTGGTGGCGGCCAAGGAGAGTTGTCGAGATGTTCACTCCGCCATGTT
This sequence comes from Rachycentron canadum, assembly GCA_038496675.1. Classification (NCBI taxonomy): domain Eukaryota; kingdom Metazoa; phylum Chordata; class Actinopteri; order Carangiformes; family Rachycentridae; genus Rachycentron; species Rachycentron canadum. Next base: position 13,940,955 of record CM076662.1, on the reverse strand, counting down.
GCATCACTACAACAATTGCCTGCTCTGCAAATCCTCACAGCTCCCACTGACCTCTTAAAGGAGAAACTGTCTGGGACTGAAACATCATAATTCTGCAAAGACAGCATACATGAAGACGTGGGTTATTCAGCGAGTGCTCACCTCCAACACAATTGTTTTTTGGTTTTTTTTGGGATGAATTTTGTTTTACACCTCAACTGTAACAGCGTGTTCATTTATCAGCTGTGAGGTATAATTTTTTTTGGAAAGTTGTACATATCACACAGATGTTACAACAATTAGAAAAAATAATAATAATCAGATGTACATTTTAAATTTAATACTAAATATAACTTCAATCTAATGAATATTAAATAATTTCATTTGGCTGTCGCAGGATGCCAGTCCTTGTAATAAGAGCAATGTCAAGCGATGTCTTACAGGGGAATACTGTAATGTTTTCCTGGCTCTGGGCAGTTCAATCAATATTTATCAACATGAATTAGTTTCCCAAAGCTAGAATAGCCTGAATTGTCCGAGGACACGGGGGCAACAACATATTAAGCACTAGACAGTCATTGGTTTGACTCCATGAGTTTGTGTGCTTTTGTTTTTGCTTAACTTTGAGCAATTCAGATATTTTAGTCATCTAAAAGACAAAATAATTCTTGGAATTTTTTTTTTTAAATCATTTGTATAATAATTAGACTTTGTCAGAATTACTGTGTTGGAACATAAATCCTGCTATTAGTGACATTTAAGCCATTTATTAATTGTAATTATGAAACTGTAATGTTTTTACGTGCTTATTTTGTTTAATAATGAGAAAGATATAAAATGAGAGAGGTTAAACAGGTTAAATCCCTGTGTGGTGTCATGATCTCAGATTAACTAGAGTCTAAGAGAAGAAAACAGTGGTTCCTTTTTCGAGGAAATCTTTTCAATTTAGATTATGCTGTTTTCCTCAATGAGACAGGAGGCTATGAAACCTTTGTGAGGGTTAGCCACAACCATGGGCGGGGAATTGTACCAACTGTCAAGAAACACAAATTCTAATTGACTTTGAGTTTAAAATCATATTAATGCTCTCTTATCAGCCGTCTCCACTCAACCATCTGTGTCTCTTGGAAGACGGGAAGATTTTGGAGGAAGAGGAGCACATCACAACTTAAAAACACGTGCTCATCTGTCCCTCAGGGATAGCACATGTCCAAACCCCAAATGCTCTAGTCATTCCAGCAGCATCCCCTGTCTTTTTTTCCTCAGCGCCTCACCAAGGGTGCACGCTACGCCACATCTCCTCAGTCAGATGGAGAGGGGAGCCTTGAAGGCGAGGCCTCTGGAGGATGGATCCTGCAGGCCCAGATGGTTAGCTCTCAGAGCATGAGATCTAAACACAAAAACCTCTCATGTGCTTGCGCCATCTCTCCCTTTGACCTGTTTTGCTGCAGTTGTTTTTGCTTTCCTGACAAGCAAAAATATTCTTGCGATGTAATAAGACAGAGGGATTTGAGAACTTTTCATAATCACTTAAATAACTGGGTTGAAGCTGTGATCTGATTGATGGTGGACTTACTGATGATGTTGAACGTTATTCTTTACTTTATAGCAGTATACAGATCATAATTAAGGGTTATTGAGAGCCTTGTGAAAGTAGCATAATAATAATATGGTCACTGTGACAATGAGCAGACACATTTCATTAATGCAAGCCAGACACTAGCCCGTTAATCTGTCCTCTATTAAAAGTAGTTGAGTTTAGATCCCTTCCTAAACTTGACAGGGGGCCTGGCACATGGAATAAAGAGATGGAGAAATTTTTTTCCGATTTTAATCTTCCAGGAATCACCTTCTCATCTGTGCTTTGTCGTGTCATGTCAGGGTAAAAAAAGAAAGACAGAGAGAGAGAGAGAGAGAGAGAGACTTCCATCCATATACATACACCCACTCTTGCCAGCACATGAAAAAATCCATCTCATTCCTTAAGTAACATGTGCTACTGCGCTCCACAGGCTGAGGTGAAAGCCTCAAGTATAAACATCAAGTCGGAAAAGACGTGGTGTGGTGGAGCAGAGTGCAACCTGTCCACTGCTCTGTTATCTGGCTATCTGCCTGGATTGAAGATGTAAATATTATGACACTTGATATGACTGAGCATACCTGCTGGTTACATTCTAGCGGATTTGCACTGAGGCAAGGTGGCTTATGTCTCTGTGACACTTCTGTCCTCAAACTCCCTGTCTTTGTCCCCCCATAAAAGTTGTTATTTTTCATAACTGTCACCCGCTGCACATCGTTATGTAACTGACAATATAGAGGTTGATAATCTGCATTTCTGTGTGTGTGAATTTTACAAATGTGTGTGTGTGAAGCGTGCCACAACTCTATATATCACCATTGTCCTCAGAGTGAGCCGCTGCTGTTGCTGTTTAAGTGGTTGTGGGGGCATGAAGATATTAACCTACAAGAAGCTAAGATACATAGATAGATGGAGACATAGAGGAGGAGAGAGGGAGAGAGAGAGAGGAAGGAAGAGAGAGAGAGATACCCTCATCAGCTGTGTTGGAAATGTTGCATATGAGTGTTGGAGGGGGGGGCTGACTGTGTTGCGATTAACACGCTTCCTCGGCTGGGTGTTCATTTCATTGTGCAGTACGGTATCCTCAAGTCTGAACCCTTGGATGAGGGTCACTTGCCAAAGGAGGACTTTTTTTCTGCCTCCCTGTTTTTTTTACTTCCTTCTAGGCAGAAGGCTGGTGTAATAGAAACCAGACACAAGCCAGAATGTGAGGCATTCACAGTGGCGAGACCTCAGTTCTTCATGCACTGAGAAAACAGGATAAATAGAAAACAGGACAGAAAGCCTGCGAGTCATTGTTTCTTGGGGTTTCCTTAGAAGTTGTCAATAAGTTGGAAAAGGCTAAGACATTAAGATGGAGGTGGAATTCCGTGGATAAGCCTGTTGAGGGAAAATCTAGAGAGGGCAGAGGAGACCTTCAGGATGGGAAATGTATCTACAACTTTACCAGGTGGGTTGTTTCAGTTTTTAACTTTCCTCTTATGAAATACATGATTGTTTCTATTCAACTATCATTGTATACCACTGTAGATGCACATGTCAGTCAAACTTTGAGCTCTTTGTGTTGTTCAATATCTGGAATAAATCGTGTTGACAATTTCTGTCAAATATTAAAATTCTTTGATAAATGCAAAATTACATAATAATAGGCTGCTGCTGGATATTCATCCAACAATATAATTCAAGCGTATGATGTAAACTATATGTATTGCACCTGTATTCATGAGTAAATATTTATACTCCATTTAATAATGTGTCTTGACCATACAACATCTATACCTTTATTGATGTCAGCTAAACCATTGTTTCTCTAGTTTCAAGTCTGACCATCTTTAGTAGTGGCCCAAGTAAAATTCTGTTACTTGGGATCAAGTTGTGAACATCTGAACAAACACATTTTGGCAAAACTTACTTAATCCAAACTTGATATTTACTTGTTTCAAATGTAATTATGTTTGTATGCACATTCGGTTTTAAATTAAAAGAGTTACAATTTTCTTCAGTAAAATCTAATCTTTATTAAAGATGGCAGGGCCGGTTGAAATCGCTGCATCAATTTAATTAGAAACAGTGGTGAGATAGCTAAAGGTCAATTAACTGTTGTTGATAATATGACACGCTATAAATTGATTCAAACCTCAGTGTAAATCCTAAAGTAAAGTGGAAGCAGTCCTCCTGTCATGCCATCCTGAGGCAGACATGAGTTGCATACCATAGGTGCCATCTGTCTCCATGTGGTTGAACCACTCCCCAGTGTCAGCAGTGCTGGATCTGGAGGGGAGGCCTCGTGGCAGGAGCAACAAGCCTCTCCTGTTTACTCAGATGGCAGGGGAGATGGCACATCCCACGCCAGGGAGCACAGTGCCGTAGTCATGAGATCAACGTGAACTCTGCAGCTCTGTTCCATGAATGAAGGGACAGAAGCGCTACGCTGTCGCCTCATCCCAGCTTCATTCACCTCACAGAGCAATGACTCTGACTGTGAGAAGAGTATGAGACTGTGAGGTTTCTTGTCATCTGTTTTTCTGTGTGTGTGTGTCTGTGTGTGTCCCCTGGCATCAAGTGTTAAAGTGCCATGTGCAGTATGTTTCTGGAGAGGCACTGATTGGAGCATACTCCGGCACCAGAAAGAACTTTTCATTCATTCACTTCTGTCAGTGTTTTCGATCCGTCACCATCTTGTAGTGACTGTTGTCGGTGGGTTTGAGAATGTCTTTTTGTGTCTGTGAGTGAATCTGTTTTCAAGCCTCCCTTTGCTATTTTTGCAATTTAAACTTATTTACACACTATTTATCTGCTTGAAGAAACATTTAAACACTGGAAATGCTGTGTGATGTGAGTTGGTATCGGGTGAGAGAATGACATCACTGTACTTGTTGACATGAATCAACACAAGCCTTTGTTTTGTGTTTGGATGTGCATTCAATTGTAAAATGGATGTCGCTACATCAAGAGTTATTACTGAGCAGATGAGAACAATTTACATTTACTCCATTCATGGGCTTATTTTTATATAAGTCCTTTATAGATCACTAGTTGTATCACTTTGATGCAGCCAGATTTAACAGATTTAACAACAAACAACACAAGAATTTGCAATGCATCTACTGCAGAGCACAACAAAGTAATGAGATGTCTGTGATTTCTGGCATAAAATCAAAGTTCAATAAAACAATTCAATCCATTCAATCCATGGCTTTTTTAATGTCCCAGCACTGCTCTTACTCAGCTCTTTTTTCCATTTCTTTACAGATTCTAGTTGAAACGCTTGCAAGAGCAACATGAGCTGGAGTTTTCTCACTCGTCTCCTGGAAGAGATCCACAACCACTCCACCTTTGTGGGGAAAGTGTGGCTGACTGTGCTCATCATCTTCCGCATTGTACTCACAGCAGTTGGAGGTGAGTCCATCTACTCGGACGAGCAGACCAAGTTCACCTGCAACACCAAGCAGCCGGGTTGTGACAACGTTTGCTATGATGCCTTTGCTCCCCTCTCGCATGTCCGATTCTGGGTCTTCCAAATCATCATGATCTCCACTCCCTCCATCATGTACATGGGTTATGCTATTCACAAGATAGCCCGAACTTCGGAGGAGGAACGCAGGAAACACCAAAGGCTCCGCAAGAAACAACCTCCTCATTCCCGGTGGAGAGAGAGCCACCATCTGGAGGAGATCTTAGAGGAGGAGGAAGATGACGATGCAGAGCCCATGATCTATGAGGATACACTGGAAGGGCAGGAGGTCAAGCCTGAGCAAGTAAGCAGCACCAACAAAGACCCACCAAAACATGATGGCCGCAGAAGAATTATGCAAGAAGGACTGATGAGAATCTATGTTCTTCAGCTCATGTCACGGGCTATTTTTGAAATTGCTTTCCTTGCAGGACAGTATCTCCTCTATGGCTTTCGAGTTAATCCTTCATATGTGTGCAGCAGGCTTCCCTGTCCACACAGCGTGGACTGTTTCATCTCTAGGCCCACAGAGAAAACTATTTTTCTCCTCATCATGTATGTAGTAAGCTGTCTTTGTCTGGTGCTAAACGTGTGTGAGATGTTGCACCTGGGAATTGGCACTTTTCGGGACACGCTACGCCTGAAGAGGAACCGGGGCCAACGGATGTCCTATGGCTACCCGTTCTCTCGCAACATCCCAGCCTCTCCTCCAGGGTACAACCTAGTAATGAAGACAGACAAACCAAGCAGGATCCCCAACAGCCTCATCACCCATGAGCAGAACATGGCTAATGTGGCCCAGGAGCAGCAATGCACCAGTCCGGATGAGAACATCCCCTCTGATCTGGCTAGCCTGCACCGTCACCTACGGGTTGCCCAAGAGCAGCTCGATATGGCCTTTCAAACATATCAGACAAAGAACAACCAGCAAACCTCCAGAACCAGTAGTCCTGTATCTGGGGGAACTATGGCTGAGCAAAACCGGGTCAATACAGTCCAGGAGAAACAAGGGGCCAGGCCGAAATCAACCACAGAGAAAGCTGCCACCATTGTAAAAAACGGAAAGACCTCTGTCTGGATCTAGAAGATGAATCTAATTTAGTACATTAACAGTAAAAACATTTCAGACTTCAGGACTGCACTGTGACACAGCTGGAGGATGTGTATGAATATGAGATGCGATTTTGGACAATAACAACTGAGAATTTCAATCACACTGGTTGAAGGAGTACAATAAAAAGTAGGGTTAGGTTTTTGGAAATTAAAAACAAACCACACATGAAGAAAATGTCAAAACTAGTATCATGAATCTCCTTTCTTACTGTAGTGTGTCATTTCGTGCTTGCTATAGTTTCCAGACATGGTTAACATATGCTTACTTAGTTAAACATCTCTAATTCCAGATGAAATGTCAAAGTACAAACAGATTGCTTTAAACTGTTTATCTGATCTACCCTTGACTGCTGATGAACTGGATTCATTTAAGGAAATTTAAATTTGAAAGTGTGTGATTGAACCCTAAATTCAAATTTGCAATACAAAACACAGTACAAATTACACAATGAGATATTTCTGAAGAATGGTGATTGTTGGAAAGATGCATGTTTATTTTTGGGGGATGTAGTTTGGATGAGTGTTGCTGGAAGCAGATTAAATGTGAGGTATTTTGATGAAGGTGATGAAACAGGGCTCTATCACCATAGGCATAAGGGTAAACATCTGCTCAGTGTTATGGTCTTCAGTCATTGCGTGCCTGGGTTTTCCAAAGCACATACCATGAAGGGGAAAAGGTAAGTGGATAGAAAATCTGATAATTTGTCTAGAGTAAATACTGATTTTCTGCAATCTGAAGCAGACGATGCATGCTTTTCAACTGGGAACATACAGTATACACTACAGTAGAAATCCCATCCTTTGCTATTCAATTAGCTTACATTTATGTTAAGTTTAGGCATGTTGTTGAGCATTTAAATTTTTCTGTCATTGAAAGAGTATGTTTTCCAAAAATGGTTTCAGATTAATATATAATCCTGCCTTCACTGTTGTTATACTTCAAAGTGCCTCGGACTTTTAAAGACTGTTCTAGTATTTTATTCATGAAGAAATAAACTTATTTCAAACCTCTGATTTCCTGCATTGTAGTAGCTGTCTGCTTCTAAGGCTTGTCATTTTAGAAACTGCTAAATTATAATCTTCCACTTCAGGATATTTCAGTTTGAAGCTTGCAGGAAACATTTATTAATATAAAAAGACATGTACGTCATCATGGGAAGAGTGTCATAACTTGGAAGAAGAAATGGATCCAATGTGACACAAGCAAAAGCTATTGTAGCATTTACCATGAGTGAAATTGAATATAGGTCATTTATACAACCTGATTAAGTTTGATTTCATGTTTCAGAAGAAACAGAGGTTAATGAAACTTAAAATTGCGTTATGGAATCTTTAAGATTTAACTTAAATCCATCAGCTCTCATCATTACATGATATTATTTTTTAGTAGCAACATTTACAACTATTTATAAACTGTAATTTATGTGTCTGAGTCTCTCTGATGTTTTCGTCACTAACACTCTGAATATGTGCAGCTCTTTCACTGGTCATCAAAACCTTGTCAGTACAGAGAGTGAGACTGTGTCAGCCCCTACCAGTTATAAGCTAACAAACAACATTTACAAAAAACCAACACTTCACAGCAATTCTGGTGCAGAAAAGACTCACATGTGTAGCTGAGTCCAAATATAATTGTAGACAAGATGGCTCAAAGGAGACAGTGTAACAAATGAATGAAACCAGCAAGGTGTCATGCTGTCCACCTTTTGAGAAGATGAAAGTTGTTGTTAACAATGGCTTATAACTGATCTATAAAGCATTATTTATCAACCAATAATAAATCCATCAATCCCAGTTTAAAGCATTTTTCCTGCAGAAAGTTATAGGATTTTTTTTTTTCTGCAGCATCACATCCTGCAACATCTAAAATTATTCAGTTCAGTTCAATTTCCTTTATTTGATCCACAGGGGGAAATTGCAGAGTACAAAAGCAGTGCAAAATTATTAGGTAGGGTAGAAGGGAGTAGGTTAAAAAAAGAGGGGAAAAAAAGGAAATTTAAAAAAATAAATAAATACATAGTAATGAATTAAGGGGAATAGGGTTTATCCACATTCGATGTATGTGGTCTACACTTTTTTATGTATTATGTATTATATTTGAAACAACACGAACTAAAGATTATAACATACTCAGGGGTAGGATTTAATGTGGGGTTGTTGTATTAGACTGCAAACTACATTAAGTACTTAAAGTACATTTACCTGATCACCTACATACCTTTACTCAGGAAACTACTAAAGGAGTAGTGCACTACTTTTTCTTGAGTAAATACTTCCTCGGCATATAAAGTTAGTGTCCGGGAAATAATTTTATTTATCCAGATTTTCTCACTGGTAAATCTTAAAGTAACCACAGGCGGCAGCACGACCGCCGCACACGTGCTCCAATATTATCGAGAAATGCATTGTGGGACATCAAGATGGAGCCCGTTCACCGGGAGTTAACCGTGATGTCCTGTGTTATGTAGCCGCCCCGCCGGGCTCAAAAACTCGGCGTAACCACTTCCCGCGACATTAAAAACACACTCCAGTGACCGTGTACAACATGGCGGTTCTGTGCCTCGCCCGGAAGGCGTTGACGTCCGCGGGCTTCCTCGGCGTTTACGCCGGAAAATGCGCCGGTCGCTATTTGTGCGTGACGCTTCTCCCCGGTGTCTCAGCTCCGGCAGGGACACGCGTCAGTAGGTACAGTCAGGACACCAGAAATGTCCCGGGACAGTTTGTGTGCTATCACCTCCCGCACAGGACCGTGCTCAAACTCCAGGGCCAAGACACGAGCCCCTTTCTTCAGGGGATTATAACCAATGACATGGAGCTGCTGGAGGAGCCTGGACTCAGAGCCATGTACTCACACATGCTCAATGTACAGGGAAGGACACTATATGACATCATGTTGTACAGGTGCAGTACAAACTATTACATGCTGTTTAAAGGCTTCTGCACTTTTTCGACAAACAAGGGTGTGTGGGGGGAAACTCCTCTTATCTTTGTAACGCAGTTGTTGCCACTGGTAGCCTTGTGGTAGAGTTCATGATAAGAAAGCCAGTGTATGTTCTGGGTCAAATGACTCCTCTGGGTTTTCACCTGAGTCAGAGAAAAGGACAGTTCACCTTGGAGGTCAGATCAGACAAAAAAAACAAAACAAAACTGCTCATCTAGTCTTGTCTGAATTCTTAAAATATCTACAAGAGCGTGTCCTCTCGTGTGCAACCCTGCATCCAAACATGCTTCAATAACATCAACACCATCATTCTCATAGTTTTAAAGATTATATGCATGTCACTTTGCAAGCATTTCTTGAAAGCCACTTAAAAACACATAATAAATAAAAAACATTATTTCATTATTCTGCCAAATTAGAGGGAAATGTGTTTTTCCCTGTTATGCTTTTGAATTGAAAAGATAGCAAATTTGTTGAGCTACCGCTTGTAAAATAGGTACATTTGTCTCCTAAGAGTATAATATTTAAATATGTAAGTATTCTGGTACTATATTTTTAACAATGCATATTATATTTATACAGTATTTCAACGAGTTACTTATTACCCTTATCCATTTGGAGTTGCAAACCCTTTTAACATTTTTTGTATTGCTACCAAAAGAAATTCACTTTAAAGACACACCCATAGCAGTGCAGCAATTTCTGCAGCTAGCAGTTTATAGTGGCAGCAAAATAGATTCAAATATGTAACTGATGTCACTCTGCCACAGCACTTTGAACTTGTTTATTTCCCAGGATAGCTCCAACCATTGTGACCTAATTAATTAAAATAAGTGAAAATTGTACTGTGGTGATTGATGGTGGAGACTTTTTTTTTTAATGAGGTACTCAACTTGCTGTATTTTCTTGCAGTCTGAAAGAAGCTGATGCTGGGCATGGCGTGTTCCTGGAGTGTGACAGCACAATTAAGGACTCAATCTTGAGACACTTGAAGGTGTATAAGATTCGTAGAAAGGTCAATGTTGATCCCTGTCCAGAGCTCTCTGTATGGGCAGTGCTCCCTCAGCAAAAAAGAACAGGTCAAGAGGCCAGTAAACCTGAGCTTTCCTCCCCTGAGAAAGCTCTGGTGTGGGAAGGTGATCCGCGAACTCAGGAAATGGGCTGGAGATTGGTGTTAGACAGTCAAATTGACCCCGGGGATATCATTGCATCATGTCAGAAAGGCGACACAGAGGAGTATCACAGACATCGCTATGCAATAGGTAAGACGAGTTAGTATTAGGAGATAAATAGGGTGAGAAATATAGATTTGTACGAGCATGTGCTGTTGAAATTTTGCGAGAAGTTTGTTACTTCCACTGTCATTGTCTAGGACTTCCTGAGGGAGTGAAGGACCTTCCTCCTGGAGTGGCACTACCACTAGAGTCAAATCTTGTCTACATGCATGGCATCAGCTTTAGCAAAGGCTGCTACATTGGCCAGGAGCTGACAGCCAGAACTCATCACACTGGGGTGGTTCGGAAACGCCTGATGCCAGTACGCCTATCATCTCCAGTCCAAGACCTCGAGGAAGGAGCCACACTGCAAACACAGTCAGGCAAGCCAGCTGGGAAACACCGGGCAGGGTTGGGAGAGCTGGGTCTGAGCTTAATCCGCATGGCTCATGCCAAAGAGGTGTTGACGCTCAAATCGTCTGACGACACCACAGTGACACTTGAGGCCTCTGTGCCAGACTGGTGGCCTAAAGATGTGAAAACAGACTGAAGAGAATGTTTTATAGCTCTCTAAAATGTGACATACATCACATCTGATAGATGTCTCATAGACAGACACAGAACCCTCAAGTACAGTATGTTACACTGTCATTGCTTAGCAGCTGTGTGCCACTAACTCATATTTGTTTTTTGCTTTTAGACTTAGTTTTCCCAAATGGTAAAGTATTTTTCACAGATTTGTTATTTAACATGTTCTACTGAAGCCCTACACATCAGGATATACCAACTGTGATATGGCATTTGTGGTTGTTGACTAAATATGCAAAATAAAAACTCAATCAACTTGTGTGTTGTTTTTAAAATTTGTTTATCTTTCAGTGCAAAAACCAATTCCAAAGGTTCAACAAGCAACATTTGAGATTACAAGTCATCTCAAAACCAGAGGTGCAGTAACGCCACAATCATCATCCTTTCACGCGCTACAAACTGGCACTTGTCATTCAAGCTATTTCCAGGTGTCAGTTCTTATTCCTGATAAAGGAGATGCTGCCCTCTTGTGGATTGTATGGTGTCCCGAATTTGCTGTAACATGCTTTCTGGTTGCAGGGTCAATGCTGAATGATCGAGTCGCTTAAAGTCTTCATTGCAGAGTAGGCATTCGATTATGTGAGCCACTCTCTGTAGGTCAAAGGCAGCATGGTATGGTCCGAGTGTGGTGAGGGTCTCTGAGAGATGTCGCGGGTAATCTGAGGAATCCCCAGTGGAGCAAGCGCTGAGGAAAGCCATTCGGTTGTCAGCGATGATTTTAAGGAACGAGGCAAATTCACCATAATCGATACCAGAACAGGCCTTCATGATGACCTGAAAAGCATCACACACAGTAATTACTTTGCACAATCTTTATTTTGTTGTTGGATAACTTGCACACAATAATCTTATCTGTAAAGTACCTGGCAGTGCTGATGCCAGGAATCCATCGTGTTTCTCCATTCATCTATTTCTTTTTGAACAGATGACAGCTCATTCTGAAGGAACTGCCACATGATGTCAATGTTGCAGCCATTAAGCCAGTTGTGATTAATAGAGATGGTGTCCTCCTATAAGATAAACATTTGTTCCATGATTATGAACTGCTGATGCCAAGACAACCCACTTTTATACATCTGTAATAAAAGGTTATTTCCATGTCACTATTATATAAAAGATCACAATGTGTAATATATCATTTGATAAAACAGTTTGCTCTTTCTCTACCGCTCAGACATAAAATTATCTCTCCAGTTCTTACCAGATTATAAACTTGGTGGTGCCAGCCACTGGGCACAAATATTATTTCCCCTGCCTCTTGGATAATCTCAAGAGGCTGGCAGGCTTCTTCAGAGTGAGGGAAAAGGCCTTTGTCTTGAAGCTCAGACGATGTCACATCGTAAGGCAGGTTACCGTGGGTGTCCCGTAAAAACTCCTCCTGACCTGGGGGATAAAGGAGCCATTTCTTCCTGCCACAGATGTTTGCTGACCAACTGTAGGAGCGGAACACATCAGCATGGAATGGGGTCCTGGTAATATAAAAAAAAAATCTGATTGTATGAAAAATAAAAACATAAGCTATAACGACTTGCCAATCTTCTGTTCAATTTTTCATACCATGAACCTTTAGGGCCCATATAGACAAACCGGTAGTCATCCACTTCAAGTGTATCCCAGTATTCATTAAGCCAGTCAGAAGAAAAGTAGACTGGTGTGATGTAAACATTGTGTTCTGGAAAGTCCCTGTAGAATAACAAAAGTTCTCAGTTAAATATATAACACAATTGTTCACAAAAATTCAAAGTCTGCTTTAAATATGCACCTTGACATGTGCCAGTCTTTCAGATAGAGACATCCTTTAGGTGATGAGTGGCCATTCTGGATATACTCCTTCCAGTAGTGTATGAATTCTTTGAAAGGCATCACTTGTTTAGGGTTTGCATTGTACTCCTTTGCATTGCAGTTTGCCACAGGAACAGGAGTTTCATCTGTGATAGAGAACAAATACATTAGCTGACATGACACCATGACATGTGGCAGTTAGTTAATGCATTGGCAGCAGGCCTATTTACCAAACTCTTGCAGTAGTTTCTGGAAATTAGGCTTCCCTTCCTCCGTCACCCATTGTTTTCTACACTTCCAGTCTTCTGTGAACCTTCTTGAAAACATGCATGGGTGATTGGGGAGTAAGTATTTCTTGAAAAACTTGGAGTAGGTCAGGTCCTTGTCGATGTAATCTACAAAATGCGAAGACCAAAACTGCTCATACGACTGTCTTGGTATTTTGACCAGGCTGCAGCAGTTACGATACGCCTCCCTGTCCATGATGGTAAACAAGCGGCTAGCCAGTTAGCGAGCTTAGCTGTCACTGTCTGGACAGCAAGAAACCGGTAGGAAAAAAGCTAGCTACGTAGTCCCACTGTTGCTGTCAAACGTGAAACCTGCTTATATTAGAAAACGCACATTAATTAAAACGCATGCTGCCTATTTAAACAACAGGTCGCTACATTTGACTCCATCCTTAAGACATTTACGGTTCAAGATCTACGCACATTTAAAACCGCTGCTGTTTATTGTTTATATATTAACGTTGTCATTTCTTTAACGCTACCGCTGCTCGTTATTTTAGCTAATTCAGAAACCGCCCTCATAGCTACCAATACACACACATATATATAGAGAGAGAAAGAGAGAGAGAGAGAGATTATTTTTTATTTTATTTTTCCCCCCTAAAACCTTGCCCTGGTCACCTTGTCTGACAGCAGCATTTTCCAGTCGGACAGTAAACACGGCCGAGCTCGTGCGTGACGTCACTTCCGCAATAAACATCACCGTCCTAATGGAGAAGACTATGGGGTAACGTAATGTTCAGCTCAACAAGATAATGTCGACTAATGTGGTTTGAGACGGCTATAATCCACCAAGAGGAAGTAACAAATGCTAAAAGGGTTTATGACATTTCGGTGACGCACTTGTAATGCGGCCAGTTGGAGAGAAAGCTGAAGTTGCCAGTGTAAACGCCTCAGATGAGCTCATCTTCTGCCTGAATCCCTTATTATACTCTGTCTGACAAAAGTATGTTCAAGATTAAGGCAGAATGATCAGTCAGCAATGTGTCCTTATGATGTAATAGTAGATTAAAACTGCATCAGTGTTTGCATGTGTATGGTACATGTTGTCACACTGAACCTTATTTTGTCCCTCTTTCAGGTGATTTAGTGATCCTCATTTCAAAATGAGCCGGGACATTCCTATCCACAGCTGGCCCGGCTCCTATTACATCAACAGTGAGAAGCGATGGGAAAATGGCACACTTTCCCTCACCAGGACCACGGTGCGCTTCGTCTCTAACCAGAGTAAGGAAAGTCTTGCCAGCTTCCGTCTCTCCCGTATCATGGAGATCAAGATGGAGTCTTCCAGTTTTATCTTCAGCACACTCACAGTGCTTGAAGAGGGGAACGTGAAGCACTGGTTTGGCTCCCTTAAGCCCAACAGGGTTGTGGTTTATAATGTGTTGGAACATTTCTGGAGAGAGCACCTTCTGTCCCCTAGCTCAGAGGCCCGTGGGGCAGAGTCTCAGGCCTCTAAGGGCAGAGAGCTGATCAACCTGGTGGCAGGGGCCCAAAGAAGACTGGAGGACACCGGCAGAGTCCTCAGCCACCAAGGAGAGCAGTTTGATAACATGATGCAGGGACTGGAGAAGATTGACTCTGACCTGGGAGTGGCTGATAAGTAAATATCTGCATATTTCCATCCTGGATGATATTTACCTAATTTTATTTTGAAGTCTTCTTTCCTTTGTACTGGATGTTACAACTAAATTGCAGTTAAAAAAAAAAAATTATGACAAACATTTCCCTCTCTGTCTCTCTCTCCCACTCCTTTTCCACACTGTTGCAGACTTCTGTCAGAGCTGGAGTCTCCCTCCTGGTGGCCATTTGGAAAACTCCCCTGGAAGACTCAGCAGGAAGCTAAGGCTGAGGATGCCGCAAGAGCTGCAGCTGCTTCAGTTGGCAGGGGGTCTGGTAGAAATAAGGTGATCACAAGCATCCCAGCTGTAGTGTCCAAAGGTGGAGATTCAGATTTGAAACCGGGGTGCTTGTTAGTGCTGGTGTCCTCATTGGAGGTGCGAGACACAAATTGCCAGCTCCGTCACCGTTTTGAACGAAATGAAATAGATGAAATCAGAGTGCAGAGCCCTTATGAGATTACAATTAGGCAGCGGTTCATTGGGAAACCAGATATATGCTACAGGCTACTGTCTGCCAAGATGCCCGAGGCAATGTCAGTGTTGGAGATGCAGTACAAAAAGAAGGTGGATTTCACAAACGAATATACTGCTTTCAGGGCAACACCAGTCTCATCACCATGTGACTCAGAAGGAAAAAACTGGAACGAAGGTAAGGAAGAGGACAAACTGATTGTTCAGTTGTTTCTGTGACTAGAATAAATTTGACCACTGAGTGGCAGTAAAGCTCTATGTTTCCATAGCTGTATATTTTTAACTACGCAGCCACGTGTAAAAACACTTTATCCACATGACAGTTGGACATGGTTATTGCTGTCTCGTCTTCACAGAAATGTATTTTGATGAGTCACTTCACCCTGACTGCCTCAGCTGCTGTGATTTGGAGTTTACTGTCTGGTTTCCTCATAAACAACATATGCACTCTGCACTTTTTCACCATCTCCACCCATGGAGTCAGGTTTGTTGCAGACATGCCAAGAGACAGAGCTCCCACTGGAGGTCCCAGCAGGAGAGCTGTCCCAGTTGCAGGTGCATGTCCTCCAACCATCTGTCAGTCAGTCTGAGGCCCAGGAACTTAAACAGGTGAGGCCCAGTTGGACTCCCATTGCCTGTGCAACTGTATGATTTGCACTATTGCATTTAGATTTTTCATATTTATATATACAAGGTAGGTAATACAAATGTCATGTCTGTGTGTACAGACAACAGATTGCCTTGGCAGCTGTTATAGCAGCATGTATTTTAATAGTTCCATTCCAAGCCACAATTCATCATAATGATTTTTATTTTTTATCCTGTGTGTTTAAAATGTTATTTGGTGAGACCACAAACCAAAGTCCATCCCGGTTTTAAGAGAGGAAAAGAAACATGGTCAGTCCTTTGGTCAGACTGTACAACGTCTTTCCATTCAGAACTTTGCAACACTGAGAACTGTTACAGATATGGTCTGTGGTGGCAAAACCTACACAGTGACGCAAATTCGGGCCTATGATTCAGACACTTTTGTGTGTGTGTGTGTGTGATGCACAATATTACAGGCTCTGTAGAATAAGATATTTAATGTAATATCTTTAGCCGGCTACTTTAACTTTAGGAGTAACATGTTTAGATACATGAATGAATGAATGACGACCATCTACATTACCTCCGGTTCTGCTACCAGTTGCTAAGATTATATGTTGGCTTACTTAATTTAGGGGTAGACCAAATCATTTGAACTTGCATCGGGCAGAAGCAACTAAACAGTCATAGCAAGCATACTAAAAATGTGGGAAATATGGTAAATGCCAATTAAAACCAGACAGTGTTAAGTTTAACAAAGTTTAAACAAAGTTTTTTTTATTCAAATGCATAACAACAACATTGTCGATCCCTCAAATGAGAATTTTAAAGAATTGTGACTAAAACGTGCTGAGAAAGACGTGTTACAGTTCACTTCTGTATGGTGGATATGTAACACTGACACTGTCTCTAACCATCCTCATATGCTTATCTTTGGCATTTCTTTTCTGCCATTTCTTGTTGCTTATTTTCATAGACATCAACATATATTCAGACACCAATATCAGCCAATGTATAGACCCAACCAGTTTATCAGTATGGAAATCAGCTATTTCATATTTGAGATATGAAACCAAAATGAGACATTTGTTTTCACGGTACAGGCCCATTGATAAAAAACTGCAAATTCATTTAATATGTAAAAGAAAAAAGCCATCGAAAATAAAGACTGTTATTGCCAGAGAAATCCCACTACAATCAGTAATAGTAGACACTAGTTGATACCAATAATTCAGAGTATGATATACAGTATAACGGGCCTTCTGATAATACCTGAGCATTCGACCCACCTTTGTTTCAGTGTGGTCAATCATGGTTTAAAAGTCCTCCTACTTGGTGCATTATTTTGCCTGTGCACTGCATGAATCATATCTCAAATGAGGCATCTAATATTTAGTTAATTATTGTACATAATATCAATGCACACTGGTTACTGTTGTTTTTTGCTGTATAATCATTTTTCAAACAAATTTATCACAGCAGGCCATTTATACACCATGGCTTGTCTATTGTGTTTATAAATGGCAAAATGGTTTTGTTGATAATGCTGATAATTCAGCAGGTTCAGGTTCAGACATCAAAGGCTCCCAATTTTAAATTAATACTACGCTTCTGTACACACCCTACTCTTAATGTAATTCATGTCAAGATTACAATCTATAGCGGGGCAACTTCCACAGAGGGTCACTCAGTTTAATGTCCTGCCCTGTGTGCTTTAGCAAATATTCCCCCTTTGTCCAAGCATCTTTATACAATTATTATTGTTTGAGGTTGGAAATTCCAACTTGTTAACAGTACAAACTAATTCACTCCTAAGGATGATAAAGCATTTTTTGGATGTTGTGTACTGTATGTCTATGAACACAGACCTGAAATTACCCTGCTAATGTCCATGGCACTAGGAATTTTAGCTCATATATTTTTCTATTAGTTGTAGCCTAAATGTTTAATTTTAGGGATTTCTGCATGACTTAAGTCCTCTAGCCATCATATAAGCAGCAGCTAAAAATATTCATTTTCTGTGTTTTTCTATGACACACCAAAACTCTGTTAACTGCAAGGTGTGATTCAGTTATGTTCTCCCAGTTGAAATTGTAAAGCCACAGACCTGAGTGAGTGAATACAGTTGTTCCTCGGTGTGTATTGACATACTATCTGTTTTTTAAACTGCTGTCTGGACCCTTTTCTGTACTCACTTGCAATGTCCGCATATAACGGCCAGTGAAAACTGACATAATGTCAGTGGGTGTGCGAGTGTGTGTGTGTGTGTGAGAGAGCATATGTAGCATAACATAATATTAGTTTAGAAACCATGGTGGTGGGGTTTGGAGTGAGTGTTTATTAGGTTTTGCTTGGCACATTGCAGCATATTTAAGTTGTTCCATCAACCATAACATACACAGTTGTTGGACCATTGAGATGTAGTTGCAGTATTCCTTAAACCCACTGGAAGCAGAAAACAAATGGTATTGTATGATATCAGTGATCCCAGGAGACAAAGCCAAGACTCGCCTCTGAAAATACTCTCAAGTTTCATATACTACTTAATGTGGAATATTTTTATGTCCGCCACGAGTAACTGCTTTTACATCGTGGATGATGTTGAATTGTAGCATTGTCGTCTGATATATAGGTATTCATTTGCAGGCTATTGTCTTCATAGACAAAGTGAAAAGAAAAAGCTCTAAATTAAATGAAAATCTCATCCTGATCTACTTCTCTGTGTCACTAACACACTGACTTCCTAACTCACTGACCCCATCTTTACACTTCTCCACATATGGTCCATATGTTTCACTCCAACGTTGTGTTGGTTTTAATATTCTTTTAATCTTCTTTTACTTGTATCTTGCTCCTCAGTTGTTCAAGTTCACTTGGGGATGGTGTGTAATTAACCAGCATAAACAAATGAGTATGTGCGTCTCCACAAGTGTTTACTTCTTTGGTTGTGTGTATCTCTGTGCAGATGCTGATGCAGCTGAAGAACCTTGCCCTGGAGGCAGAGACCGAGCTGGAAAGGCAGGATGAAGTTCTGGATGTCCTGACCAGCTCCACGGACCGTGCCACCATGCACATTGAGAAGCACACCTGCCGTATGAAAAGACTTCTGTAGCTCTGACTGTCCAAATGGCATGTGGTCACCATGTCCCCTCTAAAAATGCACTGTAAGCTTCCTCATTGTCTTCATGGAGTTGGTATGGTTAGGCAGTATTGCAAAAACAGCGGTAGGGACTTACACATAGAATTTTTGTTGCATTTGATGGTACAGTTACATGGGTTCAACTGTTGAGTGACCCCAGGGAAGTGCAGCAATGTCCGTTTAACACTAAAGATAATCACCACAGCCCATCTGCACACACTGCATTTGCACATCAGTTATTATGACTTAAAAGAAGAACTTATGAGCATTTTTTAAAAGATTGGTTCTTTTTTTAGAGAAATTAAGCAAGAACATTAATTAAGTAATTTACAGACTTTGTGGACTTTGTGCAGACTTTCTACATTATGTAAGTTAACCCTTTAGTTCAAATCAAAATGTTTTAATTTTACTGTTTTATTTGAAATAATTTAAATGTGTGCCTGTGATAAATGAGCCATGTTTATGAGGGATGGAGTCTCTTGGTTGGTGGAGTGAGATCTGGGGAAATTGCATGAATCCACAGTGCATGTCATGTCCACCCAGTGACGCTGTCAGGTGAAAAAAAATAAGCTGTTGAGGGAAACACAACAGTTTACACCTTCCCCGTGCCCACTGGGAGACGGCAATGATAGCGACCACAGTAAAGGGCAAAATGGAAACGAAAAAGCAAATAACTTTTTTTTTTTTTTTTGCTCCCTGCACAAATTCAAAACAAATTGCATGTTAATTTCATAGGTGTTGTTTACAAGACAGATGTAAGAAAGAGGGACAACTTGATTCAAACTTGATGAAAATAATTGGCAAATAATAGACCTTTAGATAAGGCTTGCAGCATCATCAGAGTAATGTCAGTGTTTCTAATGATATACCTGTGCCATCCCTTTTATACTATTTCTGTCTTGATAAATGTGCTCCTCAGGTCCCAGGTGCCACTTATCCTCTGGAAAATTATTTCCTTGTGGTTTAATGTTGCATGTCTCAATATTGCCGCTTTGTAATGCATCAAGTGGAAATGTCTCATTATCAACAAATGGCAGACGATTGTAAATGTGCAACTAAGTTCTGGGACAGAACAGAAAACACTCCCTCTCTCTGGTTTTAAATATTATACACAAAATCCTCCATGTTATGGACCACATCTACTGTATATGACTTGCTTAAGATTGATACTATTCAAAGTCTATATTATCTGTAAAGAAATGACATATATTGTAATTCTGTAATTTTAATGTGGTCTGTTATCACTGTGAACTTGTAATTAGCAGTTAGTTTAACTTGAAATATCTGCACCATGCTTTAAAACCCAGTTTTAGTTCTGTACGGTTGTGGCTTTTTGCTGATGATGCCAATTTATCGTAAAATTGGCTGCTACAACTCAACAATTAGCTCAGGCTACAAGGGAAAAATTGTACACCTGCATCCTACAGCGCAGTACCGGGATTCATTTTCACCATCACCATGAACAGTCTGTAACAACATATAATTTGCAATAAAATTAAGTCTCAACTTCTTATACATTAGATTATTGTTTGTTAATTCTAATATTTTGTTGATTTGAAGCAATTACCTTTTATTTTTATTAGTTTATCAGTTGATCAAATTGCTATTGTGTGATGAACAGTTACTAAGGTGAATTTGTGTCTTTGAGCTCATTGTTTCGGTTTAATCTTGGCGCTCACGTCAGTATTTCCTGCTATTTAAAAAAAAAGAAAAAAAAAGAAAAGATGGCCACCTGCGCAGCACGAACAGGCCGCTGGTCCCCCCCACGTTCATAATCACACAGGGGCCGCCCACATGCAAAAATGACTTATAGCAGCATACAGGTGAAAGTCTCCTTCAATAATTTTCTTCACTTGAGAGAAATCGCTGCTTCATTTTAAGAAAGAAGAGACTTGAGGGAGGGGGGCAAGCCAGAGCAGAGGAGGCGTCGGCCATGGCGGCTGGTCTGGCGGTACCGAGATGGAAAGCTAACGGGCGGCTGAAAGGCTCCAGTTTGACTCTTAAGCGGCTTCTCTTCAACAAGAAAAGTGAGTAAAATGATGGCTACAGTCAAGTTACACGTCTGTTTTCATTAATGACCGGCTACAGAAGGCAGGAGAACAACCGCGGCTAACTTGCTGTCTTGAGTGTGTCTGGTAATTGTTGCTATCGCTAGCTGGCTAACTGCTAGCAGTGCTGTTGGAGCATATAGCAGTGCTAGCATGGGTTACAGGCTGTGCTGTTTTTATGTTGGCGCCTGTGTACACAAATGAACTTGATTCATTTGTGCTTGTGGTGTGTTTTGAGGCTATTCCCCCTTGGTTTTATAGCTTTACAGTTTTTATAGAAGATAGTGGTGGCCGACGGTCAGAGACTGACCATTAACCATAAACTGCTGGTGGTCCAGTGCGACATCTAGTGGCTTTGACGATCATTTACCGGCCTTAAAACTAAGGCTAAGTGATAACTGTGGGTCTGTCTCTGACTAAATCGCTGGTAGCACGCTTGTAAATTACTTTTATAGTTAGAAACTAAAAGAAACAACAATCAATAACCTTTGTCCCATTATGCATTGTATAATATGTGTTGTTTTCACCCTCAGTCTCTTAAATGTTGCCAACATGAGTTTTGGAAGATAAATTGTCATCAGGCATACATAAGCCATTATATACGGGGAGTATATGGGTCTCATTAGTTGAGAATTTCTTGTGCTAGAGAACACTAAAATATGGGGTTTTATCACCTTTTAACACCAGTTTGAGATGAGTGCCTTGGAAATGTTTTTAAAGGCAAGTTGAAGGTTTTTTGAACAACCAATTGACTGGAATGAGCAGAACACTTGAATATACTATCCTGGCATAAAATGACCATTAAAGCCAGAGAAACCACAATTTATTAACTGGAAAGCAAATTAGGTTTAGTTGTGTGGAAGAATCCAGAGTGAAATAAGTCTCCTGAAATCTAACCAGGCTTTATTCCTTAACAAAAAGTCAACAGGCAACGCCTCTCGTAGTCAACTCCTGTGTGACAAACTGCAACAGAGAATATCAAAACATGTGCAAATTAGAAACGGATGTTAATTAGTGTTTGAGCCGCCTGTGCATGCTGTTGTGTGGAAGTGGCTCACTTTGTACACTCCGCTGTCATAACATCCTGTTGACACCAAGACTGTTGGCATCGACTGACTGACCGACCGTGTCAGGCTGCTTTCACCAAAAGGGGGACTCCTCCTTGTCAACAGTGGACCAGATTTGATTTGGCAAGTGGTTGAGCACTGAATTATGAATCAGGAAGACGCTTTACATAAAGAGTGTTTGAAAGAAGACTGACAGCCTCACTCAACAGTCTGGTCCCAGTTAGCATGAACTTATCACTTGTATTAAACACAGCCCACCATGAAAGATGTGAGACTAAAAGCACAAGCACATGATAACACAAAAGGAATGTCTAATTATGACATTGTGAAGCGTTCCTCTGGCACAGTTGAAAATGTTTTCACTGTGGACTGTTTATTTTTGTCGATTTGAGTGATAAACAGTGAGATTTTGGACGTCCCAAACTCCAGAAGCACACCACATGGTTATGTGAATTCCAACCCTTAAAAAAAAGGTTAGGGAAATAGAGCGCACACTGGCGTGGTTTTGAAGCAGCCTTGCAATACAAGGAAGTGGTGGCGGTCTTGTCTGACCACAGATACATGAGATCCGGCTTTGCCTTCCTAACGGATGGTATGGAGACACAAGGGATTTTGCTGGCCTTGACTTCCAAGTCTGTTTACTCGATAGTTCTGTGGTGAGCACTCTCATTCAAGGAGCGTGTCTCCATTGATGGCCAATCAATCAACTCTTGCTGGGAAAAAGCAGCCCAAGATTGTGGCCTATGAGGGCACATGTGGGTTGCACTGTACTCCAAAATACAGAGCCATGTGATTGCAATACAAATAGGCTGATTTTCAGTGTCTATTTGAAACAAAATTAAAGCTTTTTGCCTCAGTTTATGTCTGTTATGTGGCAATGTGTAAACAATGCAGCAGTTGTCTCTCAAGTAGTATGTGTAGTATTTGTCATGAAATGCATATATGTCATAATTGATGCAGAGAATCAAAATTAGTTTAACAAATTATTTTTAAAAAATCACTTCCACTCCAATATTATACTGTCTGGTTATAATGGCCAGATTTTTGACTCAAGTCCTGGCCGGCCTCTTACTAGTGCAGGTGTTGCTGGGTTTCCTTTTGCTGAGGGAGTTTCTGGTTTCAGGAAATAAGGCCTGTTGGTTAATGTTAGAGCTGGGAGAAAACGTTCCTGGAAGGAAGGTGCTTGAGTCCAACCAGGGGTTGTATATGTAGTCCTCAACAGAAAGTGATATGACACTTGACATCAAAACATCATGTTCTTGTCTCTGGCTACCAACGTGGTAACATCTTCTCCTTTGCTGTATTGGAAAAATACACATTGTTCTGCAGATGTTTTTCTGTAAATTTGTACTGTTTTTGCTTTATTTCATTGTGAAGATGCTTTCTTTGCACATACGTTGTTTGGATTCAGAGCTTTCTTTGGTTATGTCGGACCATAAATGTGCTCTGCATGGCTGTTAATATGGTACTTTCCCAGATGCTGAGCTGCATGATGATATCATGTGCTTTTGCACTTATTGTTATGTTTTCCTTGGTCTTTGAGGCGCACTTTGGTTTTCTGGCTTTTGTTTCACAAACTTTTCTCATTCCTCTGCGACAGGGTTAACAGCTAGGGAGCCAAACCAAACTTGGCTCTGGTTTTATACAGTAGTATCAGTCTCAAATCAACTCCAGGTGAAATCCCACATTACAACCTACCTGGACTCTGCTGAAGTGCTTGCCTTTCTAGCATATAAATACTGTATGACTTGCTAACTTGCTGAATAGTCAGTAAGTAATAGTAAGTGGTTAAGCAGAAAAACTAATTCTAATCATGTTTATATCTTGTATAAGGTGTTTGTAATTACTTCTTCCTATACTTTTTGTTATTCCTAAAAAGTTAGGTGTCATCATGTCATTCTGGCTACATACCCCTACCTGTCAAAATACAGGGTTCCCGGTTGGCCATGAGGTGGTAAATTATTCCATGTAAAATTTTCTCTTAAAATTCTCTTAAATCGTTGTTAGGTGTGCACAGTGGATTCAGTAGAGGGCAGCAGTAAGTTGCTGATGGTGAGGTTCAACTCATTAACTATTTCATTTCATTGCGATTTAACCTGAGCACTTTGAGTGAGGACAGTATTGTGTGGGGTCAGGTGGGATTCGACCATATGCGCTGTGTATGAAGTATGCATATACTTGCAAATGTCTTGCTGTATATTGAAAGGGCTAACAATCAAAAACATGTAAATTGACGTTTTCCTCTTTCTCGCTGATTCACTGGAGTCAGGTCATATATTTTGCCCTAGTTGTTAAAATCAAATGATTGCCCTGCATTTAAATCTTTGCACATGAGAATTAACAAAGAAGCCTAGTAACAGTAACCAACAACAGAAATTTCTTTGCAGATTTTGTTTATTTCTTTGGGAAACCTTTTTTAAAAATGCATGCCACCTTTCTGCATAAAGTGAATGGGAACAAAGTGGTCCAAAGCTGCAATTTTGGCAAGTGTGAGGAGTCCTTTTGTGATGACTGGATTATGTATTCATTAAAACCCCATCTATACTACTCCCCAAACAGGTTGTCAGGCCATGAGCCAGCTCACACCGCATCACTACTTTTACAAGCAGGCCCCCCCAGAAACCTTCAGCAGGTCTGTTTTTAGTGGCTCTTACTGCAAATGGAAACACTTAGCTCCCACAATAAATTACCCACCCAACTGATGCCACACTGCATAGACCCCCAGCTATTCACAGAGAGACTATGGATTTATATTTTAACATTTAATCCTATTGGACTCTGGTGTGTTTTAGTGACTTTGGGTCACATGAGCTGACGAGGACAGGAAAAAATTAATCACACAAAGGTTGTTGCACTTGCGTGCAGCCTGCAGGGCCAGCGGTTTGATTTAAGTTAAGGATGTGTGCCCCCCCTCCCTGCCTCACCTCATGGGGTTGACACTGGGGTCATTTCAGGATAAATATAGACTTTCTTGGTTACTCATTTTCTCTGGAAAGTACATAGCCATTAGTGGAACAGGCCAGTGATCTCAAGGGCGAGACTAGCATTCAGTCTGAACTATTGTTTATACTGCTGCCAGATGATTAAAAGAGACAACGGGGTACAACAGGCCCTGCTGTTAAATAGAGCATCCCTAGCACAAACAGTAATGGTGGTGCTCCCTAATGTGAACACAGTCCAGTGGGGTCAAGTTCAGGCATTGTGAAAACATACTTTAAAGCACTTGACTTCTCCTGTATTGAATGTCGAGGTGTGTTAGGAAATAAGCGTCTAGGACCCTTGCTAAGAGTGCCCGTGAAATAATCCTAATTATCATTCCAGCAAACTTATGTGTTTGACCACCTAGTGATGTAATTGCAGCTGACCAAATAGATTGTTGTTGAAATATTGCCCCGCTGTTACAGCTACGTTGTGACAGAGTTGTATGTTCACACAGGGCCGGCACAACCATAACAAACACAGCTGAATCTGGGGTTTACATTTCAGCAGGATGACGGCGCACGCAGCGTCTGGGTGGAACTTGTGAAAAGGAGCCTGGGCCGGCAGCCTCGTATGGCTCCCTGCCAGCATGGTAAGAACAGCCTTGACAGAGGGACCTGTGAAGTCATTGTCCAGAGACACCAGTTTATGAATGTAAATGAATGAATGGACATGATCAGTTATAGTTTTGCATCCACACAAAGTAGGGAACATGTTTGACAAAGTAGGTAAAGCCTTGCCAGGACAACAGATTGGGTCAGTAATGAGGGTGTGGACCATCAAATTATTGTGACGTGTTCTTTTAAGAACTTCCAAAAGGAAGCCACTAGCCAAATACCATGGACTGTGACTTTTAAAGTCAATACAACCACAAACGGAAAGAATAATTGCAACCATCTTTGGCCTAAGGATTTAGAAATTAAGTGAAACTTCTGAAATGCCCTCAGCCCAGCATTTCATACATGTCTTCTTTGGGGTAGCTAAAAAGAAGTATTGTATTTTTTAACTTGATTGTTCACTTAAATTGAACTTAAACTCAATTGCAAAGTTTAGAGATGAAAAGTTAACAACAAAAGAAAAAAAGGTTCTGGTTAAATGTACCCAAAGAAATGCCCATAAGCTCATTCTCAACTCTTCTGAGTCTCAATATCACTTTCTCTTTTTGTGGGTTTATTTCCATAACTGCAAGGAATTTTTGGACAACACCTATTTTGTGGAAACTCCTTCCGCAATCCCAAATGGTTTGTCCACGTAACCTCAGGGGAGCAGCCAGTAACTATGTAATTGGAGAAGATTGAGTACACAGAGCAAGACCATAGCCTGGTGAGCTATTGAGAAGCTGAAACAAAGATTACCAGATGTTTACCCAGCCCTGCCATATGTGAGGTGGTTACTGAACTTTTGCGCAAAATGTGCGAGTGGCAGACAGGAGGAGTATGAACCTTTGACCCAGTGTCCATTACAGGTACAGAAAAAACTGCAATGCCGATTGACCATGAAGCCAATGCAAAACACTGACGTGTTACCCCGTTTGGTTTTCCTCTAAAAGGAAATCTAGTGTTCCTCAGGATATCACTCAGGAATCCCCTTTTTTACTGATGGAAACCATGGAGCCGTCAAAGCAGAGCTCAGTAATTCTGCTGCCTGGTTTCAATTAAAGCATTGAATATCAAAGACAATCACTCTGATTTTAATGTGCATTTTTTATGTGTTTCCAGTTTGTTTTGATGGAAAATTTGTGGGTGGAGCACTTGCTAATTGGTATGGAAAGCTTGCACCTGTGGTAGACCAATGTTTTGAGAGTCAGAAACATTGAATATTTGAGTTCTTTTCTTCTGAGAAGGAGCCCAACTTTATCCCAAAAACAATTCCAGACTGGAATCGACGTTTGAGATTGTCTGGAATAATAGAGTTTCACAGTGGCTGTGAGCTTTTACTTCATAGTGCAGTCTAATTTATCATTCACCACAACAATTTACAAACCATTTAACCATTTATAGGTGATACCGGCATTGAAAACAAACATGAAACTTCAATACCACAAACTTCAGATCTGATTTAATGTAGCAGATATTGGTGGTATGGCACAGGATATAATGACATTTTGTATTATGTAATAGCACTAATGGAGTACAGTACTTTCCTGTATACAGTTCTGTAAATTACATCCAAAACACCCTTCACAGTAAGTCAGTCTGTTGGAGGCTGCTGGCTAAGTTTTGTGGAAGAAATTATGATCCTCGTGCCACGTTCCTCGCTGACTGACTGAATCTGAATTTCTCCTTCAGACTTTCTGTAGCTGTACGTGGTCACTGCTGAAACTACCAACCCATACAAAACTGTATACTGGACTCAACTTGGCTCCCATTGATACCAGCTTTCATTCAACCTTCTGCCCTTGGCACTTCCCATTCATGCTGAACAGCAGCCCGCAAGGGGAGGAATGCCAAAGAGACCACTTGGGAGCTTCGCGGCTTGCTGGATTTATTTATGTGCCAAAGTCAGCAAGTCGACTGACGAGACTTACGGCTGCAGTTTGCTTATATTATGCAACTTTTAGTGCTTCTTAGTTTTAATAATTGTTTTGCATTTATTTTGTATCTTATCACCTCCAGGTTATATCCTATTTCTTATTATTATTTTGGCCTCGGAAGTGCGTGACACCCAATACTCGGAAATACCCTATACATTTAGAGGAGCGCACCTGGTGGGGAAAACACACTGGAATCTGCACACAGTTTGTGCCACAGTTTCACTTTATAGTGAATGCAATTAAAGTCACATTTAATAATCATCATATATACAAGAGTGGCTATATATTAATGTTAGTTTTTATTTATGTAGGGGCTGTTTTTATGTTTGTATGTAGGCCTATGTGTGGGGTGGATGTATCAAGACATTCTTTCCATTCTGATGCGAGAGAGGTGGAATCGCCATGTCTATATATATATGACAAAGTGCGTCACGCTCCTCTTCTGTGGTTTTAAGGACCAGAGGGAGATCTACAAGTCACTGTGGTGTTCTGTCATTAGTGGTGAGCTTTAATCTCCAAATTAGAGGGGTAAATCGTTAAATATTGCTTACTTCGGCAAACAGGAACACATATGATGAGCGTTTCCCTTTTCATAAAACAGCTGGTTGACGTAGTTTATGTAGTTCATTGGCTGCTAAATGATTTATAACCAGTCTGATATAAGCCTATTACTTTACTTTATTTAACAATTTACTTTATACAATTGCATTATGGTAAAAAACAGTCAGATAACTCACTGCATAGGAGTAATTGTGTTATCTGCCCATGAAGGTCTTAAATCAAATGATTATACAAAGGTTTAAACTGATCATATGGTTGAACTTATATTATATGAAGGACACTTATTAGACATTAGGGTACATTTGGTTTGAAAGTAAGTCAATTGTATAACCACTGAGCAAATGAGCCTATGATTAACTGGTTACATAATCTCCCTAATTATCATAATTATTATAATTAAATGGCAATCTATGGCCAGCCTAACAAGGCCAATTTTGAGGAAAAAAACAAGCAGAGTGGACAGAGTGGTGAAGTGACCAAAGCCTAATTTGTATTTTAAGATGTACCCCAACAAGTAAAACATTATCATTGTCTGATATTGAACACAAGTCAGTTTTAAAGTCCAGTTTGTTCACACACACACACACACACACACACACACACACACACACACACATATATATACACCGTATTTAATGCACTGTGTGTCATTCATGCTTCTGTCATTCTTATGCAACTTATGCAAGACACCAGAGTTTTAGTGGGTCACTCACTTGCTCACACCCAATGTTGTCAAGTTCCTTAACTTGATTTATACAGGTCTAACATTTCACTAGATATTAGTGCTAGAATTTATTAGTTTGGAGATATGACAGGCCTCTGAGAGAGGATGAAAAGTAAATTTTGTGTTTGTTAGCTCAGTCGCAGAGCTTTGAAACAGCTCGGTTCATCAGGGTTTGCAATCCTTGGAGCACAGAAACGCGTCACTCAATGACGACATGAGAACACCACGCTGAGGTGATACCAAAACCAACCACTTAATCGCAATTACATCATGTCTCTCCAACGAGCAGGCCAGCATAGATGTGACAACTTTTCTAAGCAGTAAATTATTGGACCTGACCATCCTCAAGGAAATGAATTACTTTGTTGTAGACTCGTATGATATCTGAACTGTTTTGGACTGCTTTACGATAATATTTCTCTTCATGGCTATAGACCCCTATTAACCTCCTTGGATGATTGTTTTTGTTTTATATGCCCTCTGCGTAGTATTATTAAAATTTTTTCCAGGTGTCGAATAGAGTTATTTAATCTTTTCATTTTGCTGTGATTTTGTTATGGTTTTTATATGTGCACACCTGCTCTCTTGCTCTTGCTCTGCTCTTAGTACGTTTGGGGAGGTAATATCCGCCATCGATTATGTGAATTCATGAGACACATCCTGGATTTTTACAGTCCATTAAAAAGGTACTGAGAACCAGAGAAGCAGTAAATGAGTGTTCAACAATGACACCATGTCTGGTTTTATTATTACCCTCATATGTCAGGTCACACATTACTCCCTCGTAACAAGTGAATATTCTGCACTCATTGTCTTACATGTCAGTTTAAGTAACTGCTATGCATCAGGTTTACATAGATTTTCCAGCTTGAATGGAAGCCAGCTTTTCTTTCCTTTTCAATGATCGAGGGATTCACTCCATTATGTGCTCTTAAGGAGCACAGCAAAGGACAGCCCTTCCTTCTTTGAGTATTGGGAGCGATCAAGTATCTTTCTGGTTCACCCCTCAAACTGAAGCTGCATCTGGGAATATTTCTCTATATTCACCAAACCGTAATTTAAGACTTGCAACTGACTATTGGAGATGGTGACCTCTTGTGATTTGGGTTTACGCCGAAGCTAACACAAGGCCGCCACGCCAGAGTGAGGGGGGACATTGGTTTCACTGGCCCACCCGCAAGGAGAGTGCAACTATTTCCTCTCCATAAATCAAAATGGACATGCTCTGTCTGGGGGCTTTCAATAGGAACAGAGCGTGTTCATTTTAAAAACTAAAAGAGGCTGAAATTAACTTTCCCCCCCAGTGGATTTGGCCTCACACATACACATACTGCACATGCAGTATTCATGGTTTTATATTTTTTTCATACAAGATGGCTGTCAGATATTTCATTGAAAAATTATGACATCCCTTGAAGTGTCTTTGTATGAGAGGAAACAGGTGCAGTAAAAAAAATAAAATAAAACAACCAATAATTTAATTTAGTCACAATTCATGTCTGTTTTTAGCAAAAAAGCATGGATTTATTTTGGCCACTAGGTGGCAGCATAACGAGCTGTAATAACATTTTTCCGATTTAAAGTCAGTTACCTATTTATACACATATAACATTGGTATTGATATTGATTATAAAACTATAATATTCATTCCCCCTTTTACTCTGTCATGGTCTCTACCATCACCAGAGGGAAATAGCTAGCACCTCAGCTTGTTAGCTAGTTGCTAATTTTCTCTATTTGATGCTGGACAGGTAGCATACACTGGGGATTTTTCTTGCTGAAAAAATACTTAGGAGTGGTGAGAGTGAGGCAAAAAAGTTGATTTGCAGCCCATAAAAATAAAAAAAAACAATAATTTAAAAGACTATGTGAAACCATGAGCGAAGCAAGATCAAACATCTACATAAAGATCTGGTGATGTTCTGGTGATATTCTTCAGAGTGTAAATGTCAATCACAGCAATATTTTGGGTTATGATTTTTCATTAATATAACACACACTCTGCAAACTTTCCATTATAGTGTGTGTCTTTGCTTTGACATATCTAGATTCCCCCGCCCATCACAACAAAACAATCACCAAAAATTTTCCTTGTAATGAGATTCTCTGCAGGGACCAGGGGTTATGGAACACACATACAGACGAGTCATGACATGACTCACCCCACCAAACTGCGTCTACAAATATGTGCCTGATGTCAATGACACCATGTCTCGGATACTAAAAGCATTCGCATCCCTGAGAAAATATCAGGGAGTAATACACATTTCCTTTGAGATATGGAAATTATTAAAATGTGTTTTAGATCTACTAGCAATGATGTGTCATTGAATGCCCCTTATAAAGGAAAGAAAAGAAATCTCTATAATGCAAATTTATGTCCGTCAGACACTTCTTGCAATTTTTAGGTTCAAAATCTATTCCTTGCGCCCTCTGTGTATTGGTGGTTGATGAAAAAATGTCAGTCGATGGCAGGCCATATTTCCAATGTAAACCCACAGGAGGATGTCCTGGAACAATTCAGCCAAGCGTCTGGCTGAGACTCTGCAGAGCTGTGTGCATGGAGGGTAATTGGTTGAGCAGCAGAGGAATGACCTTAAGTTTAGATTCAGGCAGTTAGGAGACCATGGAGACAGCCTTGATCCCCAGGCTGTCCTTCACATGATTTTATTCTGGGTCTCTGCTTATACTTTGCCACTGGGGAAGTGCACATAGGCGTTATAGTATCTGTGCAATGACAGCACAAGGTCTTATGATATAAATGCTGTAATAATTCTTTTATTAATGAATTATGAGTACATATTGATTGACAGTGGAGAAATACAGGTTTATTTTTGCTGCTGCACAACATGCACTCTCATCATTGGCTCCCCTGGTGTCTGAATGAGCACATTTTCAACATCAGGATAGTAGTGAAAACCCTTAAAAATGAGTAGAGGCCAGTCCTCCCACTGAAAAAAGTCCATATCTGTTGAGGAAATGGTTCCTTCCGCATGACCTTCAGCGTGAGGCCCTTATACACGCATGACAGCCACTTTTATACAGGAAAAAAACGGGCTCCAACTCTGCAAAGAGCTTGATAGAAGAGCATATCATACCCCCAGCACCTCTCCTCCCATTCGATTCGGTCAATATACAGCACCAGTGGTGGAAGTAAGTGCAGGGAGCTCCCCATTGATCAGTAGTGGAACAGAATCCAGATCCAGCCAGCTGGGGCTGTTAGCTGGGGAAGCCGTGTTCTTTGCAGTGAGGTAATACTTCAGACATCTGCAGCAGGTTCTAATTATGCCAGAACAACTCAGTGTCTGGCTGCGTTTGGCGTGAGGAATAGCCAACACAAGCCATTCTACTCTTCTGCGTGCGTAAGACATAAAGGCCAAGGGGATGCCCTCATACTGCCCAGCTTCGTCATCAGCTGCGTGAGAAATTCAAGAACAAAAGTAGTTAATTTAAAAAACATTGGTAAGTGATCCCAAGATTATATGATGCATATTTGATCTTTAATCTCTTCTTTGCATCATTTACCAACCTGGAAAGCTTAAACATTTGTCGTCTTTGATTTACAATGTTTTTTTGTCAACTACCACAGTGGCCTTGATGAAATTTAACTTGATAGTTTGATAAGGTATTTTTTTTTGTTGTGTTTTTTTTTTTTTTTTTAAGACCTTTTAACCTTTGACTGTGTCACAACACAAGGTGGTGCTACTGTATCTTTCCGTTCTGCTGCTGTGCAGAAGGAAACCTGCAAAGATGCCAAAGAGGCAAACGGGGTAAAGGCCATGTGTGTAAGGTCAGAACTGTTTTATAATGTGAGCAGCCAAATTGACTTCATGCAAGTAGGGAATGATTAAGGACGTCATGCTGTACTCAGGCTGCATTGCCTTGGGGATAATGCGTTCCCAAAAGCTATATCATTTTGTGACATTCAATTATCTTAATTCCTTACCCACCTGGGAGATTTCTCTCATAAACGCATGCCATGAAAAATGTTTATTTTTTTCATAATTAAATTGATATTTCCCTCCATGTGACATAATTAGGGGTTCAACAACACCCTGGTCTTAAAAAAGGATGGTAATAAGAGCAAAACTACACTTTGCCTCGAAACCCTTGATTTGACTAAGCTGTAAACTGTAAGTTGATAGTGATTACCACAAAAACATTTGCTTCTATAGTAACCGGTCAGCACCGTGTGTAATAGAGATGCCTGTGTTATGGTGCAGTCATACCTGGCAATTATGTTTAATCTGTTTTAATTGTTCCTTGTCAAGGACTATAATTCTCCTTTATTAAAGAGTTGTAGATTTACCATCAACCATCTGAAAAATTTGGTCTGGTAAACTCTGCAGGTCTTTCACATTACTGTATGTGTCGTGCTTTCGCCCTCTCTGACCCCATTCAGCGCAAACACACGCACACAAAAACATGTGAACATGTGCCCGCACATCTCCACATGCGCATACTTGCTGCAGCCCAACAGTAGCTGCAAATGCAATCAAGAGTTTTGATTGCACACACGGCAAAAGTGGCTGACTAACCTCAAATCTCATCATTACCGGTGCTACAGGGGGACCAAAAAAAAAACCCACTGAAGTCCCACCACTGAAATAGAGTGGTGACAGCTTAATGGTCTCCGCGCTCAGAGCACCACACCCATGCCACTCTATATAAAAGACCCTACTCCCACCCTCAGCACGTGACGTCAGGTGCTTGAACCTGCTCTGCAAAGCGTTCTGGGCTTGTTAATCTACAGGGGCGTTAAATTCCCTTTCAGCGACGACATTACTGTGCGTGACTGAAAATGGAAATTTTGCAGCCCTCCATCATTGTCAAGGCTCCTAATGCTAACATTTACTTCTCGTTTATTTATGCTAATCAGTTACAACTGGACATTTTTCTCCTCTTTTTTTTTTTTTTTTTTTTTTTTTAATATGATTTGCAATTTGATATTTCTAAATGATTAAAAGCTGGACGACGTGTAAAATTTTATCATGCTTTGGGAACGCTTTCTCTACTGAGATGAGAAGGTCATTCCATTGTAATGAATTCTCTGTGCCTGTGTCTGTCTCCTACATCCACTCTGAATATTCATTAATTTTTCCCTTCAAGGCTTTTCCAAATAATATGACTACTTTTTCCTGTGCACTCATTGAGCCATCCGTATGGAGAATTATAACCCACAGACTTTCTGTCTCTCTGAGCCCCATATTCCACAACACGGGGACCTGGTTGAAACAACTGTTGAAAGTTTGCTGGAGCCTATGCAGCCTTCCTGGCCTGACACTGTTTTGTGTGAGACACTCCAGATGGGATCCCACACTTTGAGCTGTCCTAATGACCAGCACTATCACCAGAACCACAAGTGAAAGCCTCTGATGTGACAGAGAGGGAAGTAACATCATTAATAAAGATAATGAAGCAGATGGGTGCTCTAATGGGTGGCTGGAGAAAAAAAAAAAAACCTGAGAAGTCAGTCAGAGGTGAAGGTCTGGGGTGGGCTTGTTGGGAGACGTTCCGATATAGAAACCGGATGCTTACTGCTGCATGTGTTTGACCTTGAATGACCACATTAACACTGTGTTTTGAAGTTGAATGTAAGCAGAAAATAAGTTGTCA
This sequence comes from Rachycentron canadum, assembly GCA_038496675.1. Taxonomy (NCBI): domain Eukaryota; kingdom Metazoa; phylum Chordata; class Actinopteri; order Carangiformes; family Rachycentridae; genus Rachycentron; species Rachycentron canadum. The sequence goes on along the minus strand of CM076662.1, from coordinate 13,906,670 downwards.
CTTAAATTTAATTTTGTCTGTGTACTTTGGTTCAAGGCCCCTCGATTTGCCTGTTATGAGGAGAAGATAATTACATAACTCCTCTATTCCCAGTTGATTGAATTGAAATACATAGAAACTATCAAATATAAAATATGCATCAGTGGTTTCATTCATGCGTCGCAGTCATTGGCTCATTACAGTTGTGTGGCTATCAGATGACTAGTTAGATCCAATCATATTGCACAGTCCCTAATAACCACTTAGGCACTACTGATATGCTCATACAAACGGCAGAATTATAGTGACTGCATTTTCCTTTACCCCCTCAACCTCTGTGTTATTTGCTATAATTTTTTGTGTTACTTTAACTCAAATTTAATGTCCAAATATATCTAGGAAGTGGGGATTAGCTGTTCCAGCAGAATCCTCATTGCTGGACCTTTCAAATTTGCTATAAATTATAAATATATAGCTTTGTTTTGCTATTGCAACAAACCCAACGTTAGTACTTTCAACCATTTACTCACCAGTCTAGAAGAAACGTTGCAAGTTCATCATCAAACTTAAATCCTTTACTTACCAGTCACTATCTGTGGCAGTAGAAACCTAAGCTAACTTCATTTCCTGATACTGAGTCACTGCCCTGAAGAACTTGTAAACACACTGACAGCAGGACTGGTAAGTAAACAGTTCTTTTTGATGTTTGTGTTTCTGACTGTGTTTATGTCTGGTATGACACTATATGAAAGTACAAATTTAGAGGAAAGGGATCATAACCAAATTGTTAACCTATTTCATCAGCCAATTCACCTTTATAGTGTTTACTGTAAACCATGCCTATGTTTTGAACCATGTATACAGTACACCTTCACATTTTTAGCCCTGAGGCTGGGAGATAGAACCCTCTGAGAAGGGAAACAGTGTGTTGATACGCCCAGGGGCAGTGGAAAAAAAGGCCTGTGTGAACTGTCAGCACCAGATAGACACAGGAGCAGCTAATCTGCTCCCAGGCCACCATTCACTACCATGTGCCACTTGCACTCTTGCTGACCGACTTCCTCCATATGCATACAGGAGGAGGTGGAGAGGGTCTGGGTGTACCCGCAGCTGGAAATCCTGAGTATAGATATACATGCATGAGGAGACGGTTACCATACATCAGATGCAATTGAACTCTGGGAACACACTTCCTGGCGAGGGACCCCCATTTGGAAAATCACTTCAAATGCAGACTTAAGTATGGGTCGCCTATGGATTGAAGACACAATGATGTGTGAACACAACTGTATTATCTCATTCTGTACACTGGGGGAGGTGTTGACATGCAGCTTGTGCTTTAATTAAATATATCATTGTCCAGACAATGGAAAATGGATCATTTAATCAGCCACTCCTGGCTGAACAAGAAGAGCAAATAAAAGATTGTTTGCTCAGTGACTAAGATTTGGAGATGGACTGAAGATGGATAGCTACAAAGCAGACCAAACCCCATGATATCATATCCTTTACTGTAAATCTCCATGAAACTTACTTCATGATTCATTAGTGTTGAACAAAGTCTGTCTTGTCATTAAGACCGTTTAAGTCTTTTGATTGCTGTTGAGTGATCAATAATAAGTTAAAGCTCAATCTGGATGCCACATCATTTACAAGTGTACCAGGGTCGATGAACCTTGAAGATGAATATGATTTTTTTTTTTTTTTTTTTCTTACTCCGACTCCACCTTCTGTTTAATCGACTGCATACATGATTTTGCCTTTTATCTAGACAGGTGCTGCCCAGGCATCATGTTAGACCTTTTGCGGCTGACACGGTGACCTTTATAGCTTTTGCTGCCCACAAGGCAGACCAGGAGCTGGTCTGCAGACAGATCAAAGTGGGAATCATGCCCCACCAACAGAGATAAATACACACTTCCTCTCTTCCCTTTCACATTGGTTTTTCCCACACTCCTCGAACCCCCGTGCTGTAGCAAAGCCAGCTCAGAGGAAATGACAGACCACATCAAGAGGCTCGCTGTTGCTTTAAGAGGAGCGCTTGTGCCAAGCTTCAGCAGAGTGTGGTGCTTTAGCGTTCATCAGGGGGTTGCAATACTTGTTTGTCTGTCTTTTGCAAATGTTGGCAGCAGCAGGGTGGCACTTCCAAGTAAAAATGGTTTCACACTGATTTTGAAACATGCATGACCTAAATTCACCATACTCGCACCAGAGGCCAGATGTAAAAATGATGCGTACACACGTGGCTCAAGCAGTGAACACAATGTGCGGTGAGACTGTGCACACCTCACACATTCTTTTGACCATGGATACACATGTTTTTTTTAGTGCAAGCATAGTTAGATACATCATACATTATCTATACCGTTTATCCATCAAGGTTGCGGGGGGGCTGGAGCCAATCCCAGTTGACATTAGGCGAGGGCCGGCTGTCACAGGGCCAACACATAAAGACATACAGAGGCAAACAACCATTCAAGCCTACAGGCAATTTAGAGTTACCAGTTCACCCTATGTCTTTGGACTGTGGGAGGAAGAGTACCCGGAGAACATGCAAACTCCACAGAGAAAGCCTCCAGGCCCAGGAATCGAACCCAAAACCTTCTTGCTGTGAGGCGACAGTGCAAGCCACCTAGTTAGATACAGTGAAGCGAAAATATGAAGTAGAAGGGACACGGAATTTGACAAAACAAAATAAGCTTCATAAAGCTGCATTTATTACTATTATTATAAACTTTACTGTTCACACAGCAAAAACTTTGACAACTCATAAACGAAAGTAATTGTGTGCTCAATGTTTCCTTGGGCGTTGTTTAATATTATATCCTCATTATTTATTGTGACACATCTGCAAACTGTTTAGATATTATTTTAATATTTACTAATCACAATTTTGTACGCCTGCCTGTAGCCTGAGGACATGTCTAGTCCCAACAAATAAAGTTAAGAGTAAAACAGAACTTTACAGTTGGTTATTGTATTAAAGTACTGAAGAGCTCCCGTCCATTTCCCAACCTAGAATCAGTGAGATTATGTTTTTCTGACATTCTTTTCTCAGCCATGCCTGATAACTTGTGGCACAGGCAGTGATTTTGTATGCAAAATGATGGATTAGGGGGGGGCTTCATCCATTTTTGGACTTCTCAATGAGTGAGATTTATAAACCAGAATCATGTATATGCACGCCTTTATAAGTCTGCAAAAAACAATGGATGTACATATTTCTGATCTTGTGCCTGCATGTAGTTTTATCCATGAATCTTCACAGAGATTAACGCATTTGGCGCCAGATGCGGTAAAGGAATGTCATTAAACCTGTGCACATGTCAGTAATTTTATACTGTAATCAACCATAATTTGGCCAACAATTGCTCTAATTGTGTTTCATTTATTATTCTGCTTGTGCTCTTTACATCATCAACAGAATCTAATGGACAAGAAATTAGGCTCCAGCCAGCACAGTGAAAAACTTTCCTTTTTTTTTTCTTTCTTTTTTTTTTTTTTTTTTTTTTAACAGTATCGATATCATTCTCAAGTCAATAAATATGAAACCATAAAGTTTTAGCCAGGAGCTTAACTTAGCAATAGCATAGCATAGCATATCTGAAGGTTTTACTTTCAGACAGAGCCAGGTTAGCTGTTTCTAAACTTTATGCTAATATAAGCTAACCAACTGCTGGCTATCACTTAATATTTAACATGTACAAGAGCGGTATTGATATTTTTATCCTACTCTCAGCAGGAACCTGGGCATTTTTCCCTGAAAATGCCAAATAATTTATTTTATTTATTTCATTTTAAATGAAACCGCAATCCGAACACTTGTAGTTATTGTAACCTGTGAATGCCCTTATACTTTTTTAATGATTTACTAACTTGACCTCTTCAGTAGGTAACTGATGTTCTTCCCACTGAGTGGTATATCACAGGCAAATACCCTCCCAGTAGCTTGCTTTTACTGCCTGTAAGGCTGCTTGCTTTTCCTGGGCACTGCAATGTAGCACACCAGAGTGCATTTAAATAGCATGTAAATCCTGCACGTCTGATCTCATCTGATCCTTCCAGACTCAATAGGCATTGCTGGAAATCTTAGAAATGTGGTGCTGAACAAAAACCTTTTTAGAAATGAATAACGATGGATTCTCTTCTTCTGAGGTCTGTACTTATTTTATTGTCTGCCCAGTTCATACTTTCTCAAACTGTCCATCATGAACTACTACACTGTAGACATGCCTCTGTCCTTGACATCAAGAAACAGTAGCTCAGAAACAAGTTGTTTTTCTGGGTTTGGCCTTGATGCTTACCTGTTTCCTCAATCTGCATCTTGCAACAAAAGCCCCTCTCAGTTTGAGCAACTCATGGAGTAAATCAATTGCATTTCTGGCCAGTGTTTCTCGAACACGATCCTTCTGAGACATGTACTTGTCATGGCAAAAAATGGCAGCTGCAAGGAAAAACCTCTCCTCAAGCAATGAATTATGTTTGGGCATTCCCTGAACAGCGGCTGTTTATATTTTCTTGGGGGGATATGCAAGGCCACCCAAAACAAAATTATGTAATGTTATATTATTCCACTGCTTTACTACAAACACAAGAAAACGCCAGATCCTCCTAATAGGGTTGTGCTGCTTTTCCAGTTTTCTGCTCTATTTTATGCTTCTCCTCAGGAAATCCACCCATGCTCATAAGTTTCTCCACCTGTTTGGAAATATCTTTGAATCGTTTCTGGTCTCTGTGAAGGATCATAAGCAAGGCTCTTAATGAGCAAATAAAGTTTGGCAATGCTTTGCACCCAAAATCGGAGAGAATGAATCATTCTGCAGATTCATCTTCTGCAACACCTAATATTGTTTGTGATTCATGTAGACATGTCAAAAGGAACCAGTGGGAGAATGGGAAAACTGAACCTTGATGTCCCATAGCCTGAGTCCAGATCCATTAATCCTAACTGAACAACCGAGTCCAGCTTCATTAAATCTGGCCGAACATTTCACATTCGTACGCAAAAACTGTACCACTCTTGGCTGGAACAAATCTAAGTGTTAGTGTGGGTTGACAGTAAAATACTTCCCCTTTAATATAGGATAATCCAAGTCATCATTTTAAACATAGTAAAACAAAATTCATGGATAGGTTTTAATATTCTGATTATAATCAGTTTAAAGGCCCAAACAGATTGAAAATGCTTCTTAGAAAACACTTCAATAAGAATAAATAAACTCAAACATTAAATTCAAATAAAGTTTTGATTGGTTGCAGATGTGTAAGTTAAAGCTTTTCAGAAAACAATTTAAACTGCTTACTGTTTGCATCTTAATGTAAATGTGTAGGGATGTATGTTTTTCCACTTTTTGTGCATGTCACACAGTCATTCTGATTAAATACATAGGTGTATATAGAATAGTATATTAGTCACATTAAATCCCATGTAAACAGCTCACTTGAAGTCTTCAATCGAAATGATAAAAAGTGTGCACCTAGCCACAGATACACAGAACTGATTAAGTCTTTGGCAAGTCAAGTCTCAAGTCAGTCGAGATAAAATGCAAATTAAGTTTGAAGTCTCATGAAAATAAGTCTGAAGTCAAGGTTAAAGTGTGAGAGAAAGTCATGGGATCATGGGTGCTTATAAGAAAAAATCTAAAATATATGTTTATGATTCAGTGTCAAAACGTCCATTGTTCCTCAATAATAATGACTGTGCTTGCGTAGAGCCTAATAATAATCTTGGTAACAAATAGGAATACATGTTCTGTGGTTTCACCAAAATGGCCAGGTAACAACCTCTTTTGATTCCTGCACAGTGCAAAAGGAGGCCTTTTAAAAACCACTGTAAACTGTACTCCTGCCAGCCTGGTCCAAGCCGTGGGAGCAGGGCAGGAGCCTCAGCTCAGAGATGGGGAAGGATACCAGGAGTATGTCTGGCCAATGAAAAACAGGTGGCTGGACAGAAGTAAATGAGTTGTAAGTTGCGAGTGTAAATTTCTGTTGGCAAAAACTGAAGGCCTTTAAGAGTGGTTGGGAGATGGCTGTGAAGATACGACGCTGGCTTCATTGATGTATGTACGTAAGACAGTGGACCACGTCACACTGATGCCAACTGTTTAGCTCCTTCATCCCTGCCTCTGCTCACATATCAGTGACCTAATAGATCTTAGATTGTGTCACTGTCTATCATCATAAAGTATCAAGAACCTCAACCTCAGCTACTTCTGCTGTGACAGTCAGTGTCAAGGGAATGTCAGAGAAAAAAGTGCCAGGTCTTTTTAGCAAGCTGTTTGTTTATTTTTCTTTTAGTTCCTTTGTGGCTCTTTTAAAGCCTTTGGCATGGGATGATTCTGCCTGGCAGCCCCCCCTCCTCTCTACCACACACCTTCCCTCTTGCCATCCGTAATTACCACACTGTTTGAGTCCTAGCCTGTCCAAAAGCCACTGCAGGTCTGATTTTTTTTGGCTTGGCTCCTCTCTGACATGCCTGGGAAGGGCAAGGAAAGGAAATGGGTGGACCAGCCGCTCTCCTTTCCCCCAGAGCAGGCCTGGGAGAAACCAGCCCAGTGTTTTTCGACTCGGTCGAGCTTGTAAGGGAGCACAGCCCATCTGGTTCTAATAAATCCTCCATACAGCTTCGCAACTGGAATTGCCTGACCTGTTTGGGGACGTGATCACTGATACAGTCATTTTGCAAAACAACAGGGAAGAACTTGAGAGCAGTTCTGAATGTCAGACTTGTGGCCCAAAGCTGAGCTTTGTACTCTGAAGAGAACAAAGCTCACACTAAGCAGACCTCCCCGACACCCCACAGTGCTAAGTGATGGATGTGTGGTGTAACGGTGACCATATTGTAAATATTCATTCCTGCCAACGGTGGGCAGTGTATCACTGTTTCTTGCTCCATGACTCCTTATAATTTATCAAACACAGACTGAGAGGTCATGGACAGACCAACACTAATTTTTATAATGAGTCCAAAGTGCTCAATTAGTCAATTTATAATTCCTTTGCTATCATGCAAGTATTAGGTCAAGGACATCTTATTACCATATCACCTGCAATAAGTACAAAAACACTTTTCTGCACTGACAGAGTGCAAGTGTAAATATTCTTCTCACTTTCCCTCCTTTTCTATTCAATATCAAGGTTTTTCTTCATTTTAATTACACAAATTTATACCCTGTTTGATCAGTATCACATTTGTCATATGTTACAGCAGAACAGTAAATCTATTTTGCAGTGTGAATGAATGGTAGTATGGGCACACCAAAACAACACACTACGCCGTCTATAACTTGCCAGATCATTAGGTCATACAGCACTATGTTGGTAATGTCTGCCTCCCGATCCCAGGCATATATTTATGACCTGTTGGCTTCGAGAGTCCTGCTGACTCGCGCATATGAGGTCAAAGCCATCAAAGTGACCTCACCATCAGAGACAACACAACATCTGTCCTCATCTTTCACACCTTCAGTGGCTGGGTTTCCTCAGACCTCCCAGCCTCTCCCTGTACTCACTTCCCTCTAATTAGAAACAGTTTGATTTACCGCCCTGAACACGGTAGATAAAATAACAGGAGTCAAGACTATTAAGACTTAACAGGGAAATATTTACAGCGGCATGTTTTACAGGTCAGCACAATGCATGTAAACACACTACACTCATAACACTCTATATTTAGAAACAAAGACGACTTAAGTCACAATTCACATGATGTGAAAATAGAAGGAACAGTCGTTATCTTCCGGTATAAGCCTGTCCACTCTCTCTGTTGACATTTCACTGCCAGAAGCTTGTGAGAAATGTGTAGGATTCAATGGTGGTGAAAAGGTCCCATTTAAAAACACTGTAACTGTAACTTAAGTAGCGCTTATTTGTCTTATCTGGAGTAAAAATGCATCTCAAAAACAAAGCATGTGACACAAATGTCAATCAGTTGTATATCAATATTATTAGCAACAATAATGATACAATATCCCACAGGTATTATCCTGTAATTAAAATGGGTAATAATAGGATTTGGGAGGAGGTTTACGGCAGGAGACCACACATGGGGTAAGCTTGTATTGTACATGCTTAATCAGATTAAAACTTTAAATGTGATTATGAAAAAGAGTGACACAGACTTCACAGGAATGTTGACATCCACCGGGTTTGTTCTTACAGTCCCTCCTGATAGGCCAGCACTATTAATGTTACTCTAATTCTCCCTGCTGCAGCTTTTAGAGACATTTTTTGGGGGATTTCGCACTCCAATATGGGCTGACAGAAAAGTTATTGGGCTGCTGGTATAGATTTGCACATCTGGTACTGGATGATTTGGGTTCAGTGAAGCATAGCAAAGAGTAATGGGACTAGGTCATCCACCTATATGATTCATCTGTGTCTGAAGATGGGCTATTGTTATTACTGAATTTTAGGGGTGAATCATTCTGGGTTGGTGTTTAGTCTTACCCCCTGTAATTAATGTGACAAGGGCCTGTCCTGGCAACTTTATCTACTGGTAAACATGAGTATTACCTCACTTGAAAAAGTCATGCAGCTCTTTTGTCAAACACCCTCTGATCTAGAGGGAATTGAAATTAGATGAGAAATTAACCCCCCCCCCCCACCTTTCTCCATAACAAAATTGTTCTCCATGACAGTTATGGAGTGTGTCACTGTGATAAATTCAAAACACCAGAACCACCAGCAGAACTTCACCCCACATTTTCCATGCATTTTTCTGTGAAGTGTGTGATATTGACCACCCCTTGACTTTTAAAGGAGACACCCGACAGGCGATGAACAAAGCATCTCATTCCTGCCCTCTTATCTTTTCATTATCTATGCACCACATTCTTTCTTGTGGCCATTTTTGTTCATTTTGTCCTGTGCACTATTGGCCCTTTTCTACATGTCTTGGGATGAAATTCATGCCTCTCTCCTTCCCTTTGTGTCCTGGAACCAATCTGTAATAAATTGTTTTAGCACAGTGGTAATAACAGAAACATCTGAGGGCCACATGGGATGCAACAGGCCCATTTGCTTCTGAGAGAAAGAAGTTTGAAGTCATTTCTGCCACAGGATAGTACAATACATTTTGGAAAAAGGCAGCCCCTTCCACTGGTGCACACCACGTGTGTGTGTGTGTGTGTGTGTGTGTGTGTGTGTGTGTGTGTGTGTGTTTTCTTCCAGGAATGAAACCTTTATCTTGAGAAAGCAACATGAAAAGTATAACACCTGGTATGTATCAGTAAATTGAAGGGAGGAAAGGGAGAGCCATATGTCCACCTTCAGTCTTCAAAGCAGCGAGAATGTGTATCTAAGTGCATTTGAAGATTGAAACAATCCAAAAAGGAAATTTATCACTGAGCTGAAATTTCTGGGCTCTTAAGGATTTAGTTTCATAAACATTGCACGCTGGATGTTTTTCAAATCAGACTGATGCCATTTGAGCTCAGGCATCTGCAACTGTCAGGATATTTTCAGTGTATCTGCCAAGGCTATTCATGTGGGTCTGTAGTAATTTTGGTAACGCTGAATTTATCATTTCTGGCTTTAAATACACCCTAACAGATCAGAGTCCTGTTAATATCTTCGTCCTTTGACCCACAAATAGGTCTTTTGCCCATTATCAAGAATAATCTCACATTTTTGCCTCACGCTTGTTCATTTTCTTGCCAAGAGTTAGGTCAGGGAAGAGTTCGTGCCTTTTTGTTGATTATATAATATATTAGATGGGACCAGGAGACAGGAGGAAAACCACAACACTTTACTACATTAGTTAGTGAGCTTTAGAGGAGCTAATAAGCAGAATTTATTACCAGCAGATAGAGCCAGGCCAGCAATTTATGCTAAGCTAAGATAATTGACTGCAGGCAATAACTTCATATTTACCATACACAAATGAAAGTGGTATCAATCTTGTCATCTAATTAGCAGCAAGAAAGCAAATAAGCACACTTCACAAAGTGTTGGACCATTTCTTTAATATTTAGATTATTTGCGTAAAATGTAATCATGTCACATTTGGGATAAAAGATGGATGATAGTGTTTTGATCTGGACTTGCTATTAGTATGATGGGCTTGAACATAAAACTTCTCAGTGGCGATCCAGTTTCCGCCTTGTGGTCCACCAACTGCGACATGATGTTGATAGGATTTTAAATGGCCTTCCTGTATCTCATAGTCTGCGCCCATGAATCATGCCCACTACAGTAGGCTCTCCGGACAGTGAGGTGTCATTTCATAATAAATAACATGTGCACTGGTGGAGGGAAGGGGGGGGGGAGGGGGGGATGATAAGTGGACGGAGAGAATCATCATTTACTCTGCTGGGGAAAACAAATACATATGGTAGTTAGATAAACTTCAAACGGGGGACAGACATCCTGAGACCAGAGGGCTGCTTTGCATGTCTCTTCGGACTAGAGAGGAAAGGGAGATTTGGCTGTGTTTAGAAAGCAGAAGTCCCTCCTGATAAGATATTTTCAAGATGTCTAAACACAGATAAATGTATTTGTTGTGTTTTGCTGCTTGGCAGTTGCATCTTTTCAAAATCACTGTAGCAATTCAAATATTTATCATGCTAAATTTACAGTCATTTTCAGCTTTAAATATTTGTTTGCTCTTTATTTAGGGGGTTAGCTAAAAACAGAAAACATCTTTTTATGCGATTTGGTGGACAGTGCCAATGCAATGACCATGTTTTTTTAAATGTACTTTTTTGACTGGCTTCCTGTAAATTGACAGTGTCAGTGAGTTTAGTACAAACCATATTTTGTATAAATGACCTCAGGCAACCTAGGGTCTGGGGACATAGTATGGATATTGACAAAGTAGGAGCAGTATGGGCAGATAAACATAGGACTTTGACACAGGAGACCATGTTTTCCAATTTGAAATCAATAGTCAGTGATGTTTCTTATAACAAGTACAATACAACCTCATTATAAGATGACAAAGGTCTGGTCTGCCTGTAAAGATGATACTTCATGATAGACATTAAGGTCCCCTGCTGGATGTGAAACAGGGATGCTGTAGTTCATGGTCACGGCCTTAATCTCTAGGCCAGGGCACCCTCAAGTTGTCAGATTTTTAACTACACAATCTGTTGACACAAAGCAGCTTTAGATCTGTCATTTTGGAAATATCTTAAGTGTCAAAATCAGAGCAATCTAGAGACTATTACAATGGAAAAATTAAATGTACTTAAATTCGACCTTTTTCTACGTATTTTGCCATAAATTTGTTTTCATTTGTTTGTTGTTTTACGATTAGATTGAAATAAGATCAGAAACCTTCATAATTACAATTACAAAATACCTTTTACACACCAGGATTTAAAATGGCAAAATAGATTAATTTCAATTGCTGCAGTCAGAATTAGATTTTGATAAACTCTTTTTGCTGTTGAGCAAGAGCCTTTTATTAGCATGGAGAATTTCCCTCTTAAATAACTTTTTCTTGAATGACATTGTGTAGGAATCAGGAACATAAGTCCAGCAATTTATTTATCTGTTCAAGGCCAATAAAGAAGCTTCGGGTAAATGCTGATTTTATCAAAGATTAATGATTATTGTTATGGTCTTCTGCATGTTCACTATTGACTATTGCGGACCAGAGCAACATATGCATTTCATAGTGAGCGGTACTGCCTTCAAAATGAGTGGAAATTTTGAAAATGTTTCCATCCCTTTGGGCTGCATTAGTCAGATGGCATGCAGAGAAATAAACAATTGGTAAAACAAACATGCAAACAAGTGGAAGGGCGGGCTTCACACACTCCTTATTCAGCATTTTCATTTTAGTTCATCTGTTACCTTTTTTCTGTGTAGCTGGCTCAAAGCTTTTCAGGGCCCCTGCAGCCTGCATGTGTGGCACCCATCAAGCTTACACCAACAGATAGCATCATTGCAATCCCGAAAGAGGTACAGACAGTGAGTGATGGTTTCCTCTGTATAACATTTGGCTCACAAAGAATGGGAGTGCTTCACATACAGAAAAGGGAGTTTCCCAGTGTTTCCTCGAAGGGCCTACATGTTTGTATGGTACCTGCACTTTCAAACCTCTTGATATTTAGCCCCCTCCCCTCCCCTTCCCACACACACACACACAAACACACACACATCCCCTGGATACATGGTGGAAAACAGCACGTCACAGAAGCTGGTATACCATCAGAGCCACCATAGTAACATGATAAACATCATGTCTGCCATTAGAGGGAATAAGGCAAATAAAGTGACTCACTGATTCTCATTTTTCATCCCTCTATCCATCCTGCATCAGCAACATATACACTAAAGAAAACAAGTGGGCCAAAAAGCACTGGGTGGGTTTGTGCTTTAGTTTCGACCTTGGCTTTGCTTTTGTAAAAATTGGTGGGGGAAAATGTGAGCTGAGGATGGTCACGCCCAGTCAGCGTCAGGTGAGTCATTTTATATGGCAGTTCAGGTTGCAGTCAGTCCAAACCGCCCGCGTCTTTTTATGGCCAGCACAGGTCAAATGCTGGTTGGAGAGAGAGGGGAAAAATCGAGGTAGACTTAATTCAGCCCTCGCTGTGACAGGTATGTTTTTATGTTTTTGTTTTTTTTTTAGTTTACTTGAATCCCTCTTTTCTGGACAGAAGACAAGTCCCTGGTGGCACTGCCAGATGACTGCATCTGTCACTGTGGGACTTTCAAGACGTCTTCACCTTATGGTTTAGACAAACTGGTGAAATGTTATTTCGAGAGAAAATGAAGTAGATCAAAATCATGTCTCATTACTGCAGTGCAGTTAGAGACAATCCACAATCAGTTTTGACTGCTTACCTCCAGTGCAATTTTCATAGAGATGAGATGAGATGCAAGTTTGACAGTTTAGAGGGTTTTTTGTTTTGTTTTTTTTTTTTCATTTTTTTTGGACAAATCATGGATAAAATCTGCTTTTACTTCATAACTGGACAAGATAAGCAGATGGAAAGAACTTTGACAAATTATGAAAATTTAAACCATTACAGAACTTTTTCTCTCCAATTTGGGGAAAAAAAAGATCATCTGCACATAATGTTAACAAATGTAAGGTCAAATTGAGACCAGCAGTCAAATGCAGTTCCCTCATTCATTTGTGGTGGCCTGTCAAATTCCATGTAGTTTCTATTTTTTTTCCCTGCAATTAAAAGAAGAAAGAAAAATAATTGTCACTGTAACTTTCCAGAGTTGCGAACTCCTGACTCATGGTATAATAAACTGGCCTCCCTGGATCCAATTTCATTCTTCCACTGGCACCAGAAACAATATACCCCCAGCAACATAGCTCCTTATGTCATTATATTGCAGTGCTGTTTTTGATCTGAAAGCCTGTTTACAGTCTATAGAAACATTAGCAGCTTTGTGAGGCTGTACTTTCTGTGGGCACTGCAGTGTTTTGAGTTAGTAATTACTTGTTTTGCGCCGGTGCCTGAGCTGGTCAACGCCAAGCCTAACGCAACCCTAGCACTAACCAAGAGCTGCAGTGTAGAGCAAATCAAGTTACAGATGTAGAACCAGCAGCTACAGAGCATCCAAACGTGCTTGCAATGATAATATTAACATGTTGGTGTGAGCATGTGCAGCAGTGGTACTGTTTGGACTATAATTAGGAATAAATGCAACCTACATTTGAGGCTGTTTGGGGAAAAAAGCATGTGACATCATGGTCATAAGTGACAAAGGAAATATAATTGCCATCTTTAAACACTGATTACAACAAATAGAATCCCTGTAGGACGCATGTATTGTCCATTTAGCTTCCAGCTGTGTGAAAACGTCAGTGCACGCTTTTCCCACAACTATTAGAGTAGGAAATATGTAATGTCTCACAATAAGTAGTGGATCCAATTAGGCAAGAATTTACATGCAGATTATCAAGTGCTGCTGCTTGAAACCAGGTGACGACCATCAGAGAAGAAACGGGTAGGAGGGGGGCTGTTCCATCCATATGTTTTTATTTTCAGAGAAATTTATAAAACTCTTTGTTTAAGAATCCAGTGGTTGACCTGTGCTGCGCCTCCCCCCTTCTCACCCTCTCCAATCTCGTTTAAGCCTTTAATCAAACGGACATCTGGATTGTATTGAGTGCTGCAAAGAGAGGCCTGATTGCTGTTAAACAGACCACGCGATGATGTCACTTTTCATTAATAATGATGCTGCCCATAGCGGTCACATTTATCTTCCTGTCTAATGATGCGGAGACCACAGGCTGTGGACATGACAGTGACCGTGGACATTCGACTGGCTTGCTGAGAAAACAAGCAGATGCTGCATGACAGCACCTCAGTCCAGTTCACACAGGAAACAAAAGGAGAGGGCTACTTAAAGACAACGATATCTAAATGTCCAGTAACGGCACATGTAATGAGCTCATGTGTATCTAACAGCCGAATCAACTTGATTTATGGTCTATGGAATGGATAAGAGATTCAATTAAAACATAAAGAATTATAGCAAAGAAAATATTTTCATATTCTCACATTTTCCAGAGTTCATGTTAAGAGTGCTGCTGCTGCTGCTTTGATGTGAGTACAACTAGTCAATCCAGAGATGTTTTTTTTTTGTGTGGTGGTGGTGGCATTTCCATATTGACATATACACACACACTGGTAAAGGTAAAGGACAATGGCAGCTCCGCCTCACAACCTCACAATGAGTTATTGCTTGTAGTTTCTATCTACGAGCACAGAAACGGGAAAAGCTTCAGTCGTGACACACACAACTTCTCTGTGAACTCTCCAAACCTTTTCTCTGCACTCAAGTTTCATTTAGTTTTGACAGTCAGGGGTGGGCTTAAGTTTTAGGCCATTGTGTCCATAAATTTAATCTGTTACTGTTAAGTCTACACCCTTTTCCAAGACTGTGTTATGACTGGCTTATATGCGGTGCAACAGCGTCAATGCAGATTAAAGGCAAGATGAAAAGAGGAGAGGAGGGGGGAGGACATTTTTCTCTACTATAAAATGTTGCAGAGTGGTAAAAGGAATCCCTCTTCAGATGCATTTAATTGTGTCAGCTTTTTTAATTAAAATTAGACTGCTTCCCCTAAGCAAATTGTTAATAAATTGGTTTTCAAATTTCTATATAGTTATTGCAAAATGAGTGTTTCGTGCATTTCTACTTTAACTGTCTCAGCTTCACACAGAACTGCACTTGATTCAATATAATGAGACTGCATCTAATGTTCAGTGTGGTAATGTGAAGTTAATAAACTATCGTGCACTGCAGTTAAAACTTTTAATCAAATCAAAATCGTTTCATTTGCTATGACGTAGTGTAGCAACTATTGTCCTGCCAGCCTCACTTCAAAAGGCAGATTAATCAATTTTTATCCATTTGATTAGTCAGGAGATTTATACTGAAGGGTCACACCCCTTCCCATCACTTCCTCACAAAATTACTGACCATGATGACAAACAAGCTCCAATAATAAACACATTCTTGGATTTTTGTGGGATGACCACATTTGGAAGATCTGCAGCCCATTTACTGATGTTTTCTCTACACAGTTCACTTGGACTAGAACCCATCTGTGCATGTATGGATTAAAACAGAGAAGCTATTTTTCATATTTTCAGTTTTAAGTTGGTTTGGTTAATGAACTGATGTGTGTCTGATATACAGTGAATTCAGAAAGGATTCACTTTTTTCACGTGTTACAGCTTGATGTAAAAATATTTTAAAATCACTTTATCTTATTCCACTCAATAACCCATAATAACAGTGAAAACATAAATTATTACAAATTCATCCAACAGTAAAAAAAAAATGAAATATCATATTGACTGTTGAAGCACCTTGGCAGTGATTATAGCTTAAGCTCTTCTTGGATATGAGGCAACACACCTGGATTGGGGATTTTCTGCCATTCTTCTCTGTTGATCCTCTTAAGTTCAGGTCTGTTGGGGGATATCTGTGGGCAGCCACATTCAGGTCCACTCAAGGACATTCACAGAGAGTCCCTAAATGACTCCTGTGTGCCTAGGGTCATTGCCCTTTGGTAAGGTGAATGTTCAGCCCAGTCTGAGGTCCTGTCTCCTCTACTCTGCTCTGTACTTTGCTCCTTTCAGCTTTCCCTCAACCCTGTCAATGAAAAACATAAAAACATGAATCCGGAGGCCAGTGCAATCAGTTCCTTCAAATGCATGACTTGGTTTTTGTTCTGATATGCTGTGAGCTGTGAGACCTTATAAACAGGTGTGTGTGTGTGTGTGTGTGTGTGTGTGTGTGTGTGTGTGTGTGTGTTTCAAATCATATCCCATCAGCTGCATTTACCACAGGTGGACTCCAGTCAAGGTGTAGAAACATCTTACAGATGATCAAGAGAAGTGCCTGAGCTAAAGTCAAAGCAAACGTGTCTTGTGTCAATGTTCTATTTCAGTTTTTCATTCGTTGCAAAAGTTTCTAAATTTCTGTTTTTGATTTTACCCTATGATGTATTGAGTGTAGATTTATAAGGGAGAAATTCATTTAAACAATTTTAGGCCATAACACAACACACAGTGCAGCAGTCTAGATGCACTATACATGGTTTTCCTTGCAAACCTGCAAAAACTATCACCATTTCTCAGTTAGATATTGGAAAAGCTTTAACAGAGTTTCCCGAAGATAAATAATAAATGGCAAAACTATAATCCAGGGATTGAGCTTTCACTGTGTCTCTGTGTTTGCTCAAAAACACTACAGGCTGCATGAGTGCACAAAACTTGATGAAAGTGGCCTCATCTCCTCCCTTTATCATGAGCAAAATAAGAATGAGTGTGAGTTTATTGTTCGAGTTTTTGAATGTGACACACCAGCTCAGGATTCAGACGAAAGGGAAGAGATGACATATGTTTTCGTCAAACTTTTCTTTTCTAAAGAAAAGTAAATACATGAATATGATGGGTAAGAGCAGAGGGTGTGTACCACCTCAGCAGCCCAGATGAGCCTCATCATTCTAACAACCTAAGGCCATGTCCAACAAAAAAAAAAAAACAATCCATAATAAGCTGAGTCGTGCAAAAGAATAGTGAAAGCAAGCCATTTTCCCTAAGCTCCTAGTTTTAAAATTTCAATTTTAAGCTCATATTATTTTAATTTTTCTAATAATATTTTTAACATACAAAAATAATTATAAAAAAAAAAAAGTTTCACCAGGATGAAAACAAGGTGTTTACAACTAGATGAAACGATCATTTCTTCTTCAGAAATAAAACTCAGATGAGTACACCATGTATTTGAGTACAACCATATGCTGTATTGTATTTCGGCTTGTCTGGATAACTGTAGAGCGTAATTGAAAACAGCAGGGGAACTCATATTAGGTGCTTTTAATTTGACATCAGCTGATGGTTGCTAACAATGGAAAAAGTTAATCTTCACTAAATTAAATATTTCAAATGTTTTTGGCATTAGAAACGTTCTTGGAATAAAATCATGAAATGAGAAATTTCTGCAGTAAGGAAAGAAGCTTTTTTTTATTTTCGAAAGAACATAAAACTGTAGGCACATGTAAAACGCTTTTTAATGAAGTGATGTCGACTTTCAGACGTATTTGTCTTGAAACGCATCAAGGTTGGATTACGATTACGATTCGTGAATATTTAACATGTAGCTTGAACATCAGTAAGAAGAGCAGAGGTCTCTGTATCTAGACATCTTTTCGGTATTTAAGACATTCCTCTGCCATCTGTTTTTTGTACTCATTAAGTTCTGTTTTTGCTCTAAATTGTGTCTTGCTGTTATGGTCTGTCTGTTGAGACTTTTTGAAGTTATGTAAATGAAAATTCAAAAGGATTGTTTTATTCAAAAAATGTGAATTTGCAGCTGTGATGTTCCTTTGTTATTCTGACATAAAACACTTGGGTAGATACAAAGCCAGTTTTTCTCTCAGTTTTTTTTTTTGCATTCATTTTTCATTTTCATTTATAAAATTCCTGTTTTATGTCATTTCTATCAAAGGCAAGTAATAATTGCAATGACCGACATCTTTCTAAACCCATTCTTTAGTGAACAATCAAGCCTCAGCTCTTCAAAGGTTCATCAGAGCATGGGTTATATCCAGAATGACTTGGGTGCAAACAAGAATGCCTTGCTTCAAAGCTTCAGCTAACATTAATGAGGGAATACTTTTCTTTTTTTTTAAAGTGTTTTGCTGATTACGCTGCTTATCCAAATGAGGAGTGGGACCTTTCAAAAGAGGAAGCCATTTATCTGTGCAGGGACAGCAGAGCTGGTCTGGAGAGCCTCACTATGCTTCCCTTATCAGAAAAAACTCGAAGAGATTCAGTGCATAATGGCACTCATTTGATCTCGATGGGGCGGTGGACTGTCTAGTGTCAGCTGCTGACCCCATCAGTTTTATATATCCAGAGTATTTCACCATTCCACCAAAGTGATGAATTGGACAATTATTATTTTGCAATATGCACACACGGGCCTAGCTGTGAAAATGGCAAGCTGGAGGAGTCACTTGGCTTGCCATGGAGAAGTTGTCAATAATAGCGTGAAAGGTTTTCACCCCATGACTAGCAGAGAATATTTCCATGAAATATTTCCATGAAATATTCTCCAGATTCAGAATAATAAGCCGCATGCCTGCTCTGTCCCCGAGCAACAGCATGCTGTGATCATACACAGGCTTTCTGTCAGAGCAGAAATCATTACCACAACTGTGCTTCTAAAAAAAGATGAAAGACTGCATCTGGACCGGCGAGGTGGCCTTCAGCAGGTCTGCTGCACCATTGCGTGCTATCTGCTCCATCTTCTAAAACCTCAAGGTGAAGAGGATGACCAAAAACACATGTGACCTGGGAGTGATTTCACACCGCAGAGCCGGGTCAGGTCATTCTTCGTCTTCCTTTGTTTCAGGATGGTTCTTTGAACCCAGGGGCCAGAAGCCTGCTAACTCCATCATAAACACAACATGAATCTTTCAAGCCATTCTGGTATGTGGCCAGAATATTTCACTGGCTAATACACTCAGATTTGTAATGTTAGAAGATGTTACTATAACCCACAATGCTGTAAATCAACCCACCTGTGACTCAAAAAGGTTACTAGACATTGGTGTGTTTCAAAACACTCTTCAGTGTAAAAAAGAACAAAGTTTTACAATTCATAC
Organism: Rachycentron canadum; assembly: GCA_038496675.1. Lineage (NCBI taxonomy): Eukaryota > Metazoa > Chordata > Actinopteri > Carangiformes > Rachycentridae > Rachycentron > Rachycentron canadum. The sequence continues at coordinate 13,887,595 of CM076662.1, read as the reverse complement.
TGCTCCAGACTTTTGAGGCTTCCTCACCAGCTTTCTACATGTTTAACTATTGTTCTGGGATATTGCGGTGCAGTTTTTTTTTTTTTTTTCCATAATTCAGTCTCCACTGAAGCTGCATCACCCAGTCCCAATAATGTGACACAACAAGATAGATTGCACAGCCCAAACAAGTTCCTTGAGCCTCTTCATTGATTTTCAGACCATTTGGAACTGCATGAAGAGTGTCACAAACACTTGAGTCCGGACCTGTGTGCTCCAGGTTTTGGCACAAATGATGAGTCTTTCTGTCCTTTACCCGTACCCACAGGATTCCCACCTGGTGTCTTGTCTTTTGTGAGTCTGGTGGTGATATAAGCTATGTGGCTGATAGGCCTGCCCTGGTTTTGAGCAGCCTTCTCTTTCTTCAGTCCAAGCAGCACAGATTTAATTTAACTGGTGTTTAAAAAAAAAAAAAAAAAAGCAGATAATTTTTAAATTTTTTGATAGTCAAAAACAACAAATTCAGCTTCTTTTGGATCATAGTGTCTCCCAGGTGTGTTGCATCAGTGGCAGGTCTCTGTTTCTCTGCTGGAAATTACAAGAGGTCACCACACTTTGAACTAACAAGAAATATAAAGTTGTTCCACTTTTAACACGTGCAAAGCAACTGAGTCAAGAAGATGTCAGTCAGCTACAGTGAGCCAGATAAGTGAAAAACACCTGCGTTCATTTATCATTTCAAAACTATCGCCTTGGAACTAGATTTTGAAACACAAAGTACACGAAGTGATTGTACCAGCATCCATCTGTCAGACTGATGTTGCTCTTTGCTTTTGATTGAATTAGTAAAAAGAAACAAACTTAAAGAAACCGTAATGTGTTTAGGAAGAGGGTGATCTGTGACTCATTTGGCTCTCTAATTTCATATCTCCACTTCTGTCCTCCAGCATCTCTGATATTACTTGCTTCCACTGTATGTAATTGTGTTATCTCTCTCTCTGCCCTTCCCTTCCCAGCTGGTTGGCAGAGGCCAGCTTGTAATTGTTTGATGAAAGACATCCAATTAAGAGGAAACATGTAGGTCCCGATGTTAACGTTCGTGTCCTGACAACGCTGGTGGTCATAGAGTCCTGTGGTACAGCAGGCTTTGATAGTGTGGGGAAGTTGACATAGCCTCTTGAGACGTGGCTGTGCTTCATATTAATTCCTTTAGTCATTAATGGCCTTTACACAAAGTCTTTCGTATATTGTTTTAATAGGGGAGCGAAGCTGACGTAAGGTGGGAGCAGTGTTCTGACTGCTCAAAAGGGAGGGGAGACCAAAAGGTTTCCATTGTCTCAAATGAAGTTGGCAGTGTGAGTGGTTTACTTGGATTCTCCCTGCATGGTGTAATTTGTGAGTATTATATTGATAACCTGCATTCAGCCTGTGTGTTTGTCTGTGCTCTGCTGTCATAAGAAATGATGCCATATTTGACCAAGGCCAAAGGGAATAAAATTTCATCCAGACATTTAAGTGAATCACCAACTGTGTTACATGTGAAGTGTACATTTGCGTGACTTGTTGTTTATTGCCCACAGTCAGCTTCGTGACTGTCTCCCATATTTGTGCCAAGTCTGAGGCCACGTTCCCAAATTGCTCCAGTTTGCTGGTAGAGAAAGCAACTTGTTTTTCTTCTCTGGGTTCTTCTGGTCCATTTCACATCCACTATATATCCTAGACACGTATATTATAGAAATCCAGTGTGTGGCATAAAGGGTTAGAAATATTACTCAGAAGACTTCTCTGCCAGGTTTTGGATTCTTCTCCTTCCAGTAAAAATATTTTATTTTATCTATTCAACTGGTCATGTCTAACATTTTATTTAGATATGATGCATAGGACACAATGGAAATACACAAAGCTGAAGTTTTCTTTAAATTTGCTTAACATTTGATGAAACATATACTGTAAGAGGATCAGATTTTCAGATTTAATCTGGCATTTGTATCTGTTTTATGAATGTGCAGTCTGATGTATATGTTCGAGGAAGTACATGCCATTATAAAAGCTGTTATATACATTTATAGTGTGTGTTACAGATCATGGATTTTATATTTTAGTCTTTTTTTTTTTTCAAAATAAAACTGTCCAGAATTTCTTCGGGGTTTCCATATGGATGTGCAGGCCCCACTTGGACTCTTGTGGATCCTCGTGTTGTATTTGGCACACTGAGGCTGAGCATGTAAATGTGTTTGGCAGATCTGTGACTCATTCACAGGTGTTAGTGTTTGAAGAGGTAAACTCAAGTGGTTTACAATTTGTCAAAAGTGCCCCTGCCAATAGTTCCCTTATAATTTTATGACAGTGCCAGTCAAATTTACAGGAGAGACTCTGAACACTTCTGCAAACTTAATAAAAAGAGGTCAGACCTCAGTAATGCAGCATCTTAAAAACTTATGACATCTATATCTTTCCCAAGAGGACTGTTATACTCCACTCTCAAGGGAAGAAATGGGGCCACATGCATCTGCAAAACATTGAGATGCACAAGTACAACTACCTGTGCACTGTAGCTGTGTTGGTTTCAGCATCCAATCGTCCATATGTGACGAGTTGGGAGTGAGACTGAGTTGGTGATACAGCTGCTATGCTCACTCAGTGGGGCTCCAGAGACTCCAGTGTAGGTCTATTGGTTTGCCACTTTGGATCAAACTCAAATACTTGAGCAGTTATTGGATGGTTATATTTGCAGACATTCATGTCCCCCAGAGGATGAATTGTAAGGACTTTGATGATTCCTTGGATTCTCCACTTGCTCCGCCATCAGGTCAAAATTTTCACATGTCAACTGCACTTTGCGTTTTAATGTTGATCCACAATGTTTGCATGATGAAACACTAACTTAAATGTTGGACGCTTTAAACATGACCATGTTAACTTTGACAATGTGAGCCTTTTAGCGTGCGGATGCTTTTTGCTAAAACCACCTTCATTAGTTCATATATTTGAAGGAAATTTGCTTTTGGGTTAGTAAAACAGTCTGATATAAAGGTTTAGTAGCAATTATCAATCCATCATTTCTTTTTAAACATATTTCATTTTCATTATTTTCTCACCACAACACCAGCTCTTTTTTCAGCTTGTATAGATACAAGAAATCCTCTTGTGCATCACAGACTGCAAGTGTGGTATGTTACAGTGATTTTGCATGAATAAACATAACAGCTACCAGCATTCATGTAAGCATTTAATTTCCTCTTATGCTACTGATCAAACAAACAGCAAAAGCAAGAATAGCTTTTTTTTTTTTTTTTTTAAAGTACTTGAATCAGTCATGTGTATAGTCCATTAAAGGAAGAACTTTGCATAGAAAAAAACACATCAGTGCAACTTTCAGCTTGAGAAATAGAAACGTACATGAGCAAATATGCACAGATGCACATGTTTGGCAACAGATAATAACTGTACACATTTGTAAATCAAGTCAGAACTTCTTATCTTTTTGATCCTGAGTTTCTCCTCAACACAGCCACATTTATCTGTCTGCATCTACTTGTGGGCTGAGACATGTGCACATGTTACTTACTGTGCCAGAGAACTAAGTGTGACACATCTGGCTTGTCAGCGCACCAGTGCTGTACCAAAGCCAGGCAGCTTTGTAACCTCTGGAGCTGAGGGACCGCAGCGCGCATCAGCAGACGATTGTTAACAGCATCTGCGTGTTTCCGACGACAGTGTCTCTAAGACTGGGAGGAGGTGATCTGACAGCAACAATTAGAGTCCCATCTGAAGAGTGATCATCATTTCAGTGCCACTTTTATATACTTTCCCACAGCCTGTCCCCTGCCCACTGGGACCACCGATGCTATCTGCTGCCCAGTGTTTACCTCAAATGTTAAATGAAAAACATCAAAAACAAAAAACAAACAATTCTGCACCACATGAAGTAGAAATGTAGGACAGCACCGTACTGAGAGCTATCGTATATCATCTGTAAAAAGGCAGGTGATTGTTTAGGTTTTTTGGACTCATAAGAGACAACAGTTAGATGCCACACAAGTCCATATTATCTACAAACTGATACAAGTGGAGCTAATCCAAACACTGACCCACCCTGTGATTGAATGTAATTACAGATGGCCTTCCCGACATCTAATTCACTATGAGAGCAGAGTTTACGTCAGATTTCAACTAAGTAATATTTAAGAAGAGAAGTAGAAAATGTTCTTTATCCTTTATCCATTTGATTGGAGCTACTGAATGTAGCTGTGATTACCTAACTCTCTTTTTTTCTTTTTTTTTTTTTGGAGATACCGTTTTGTTCGTCAGCTCACACTGACCATGGTTTTTAAACTTGGGTTCAGCTTAGATCAAGAGGTCACATCCTTCAGTATTTGTCAAGTTGATATACTGCTGGCAGCATAATTGAAAGGCAGGAGGTTGTCAGGCTGGCGGCGCAAGCACTTTACAGAGTGTTGTTTTCTTTGGGCGCATGGTGAATCTCGGACTGCATATTTTTCTTTTTCCTGTATGGATTTCACATTTGCATGGAAAAATCTTTCTTGTGTGTTTGGATTTCCATTGTGTGGACAACATAAAGGGCTCTGGGATGGGATGTGGGAAAAAGGGAGTGTGCAGTTTGACTAAGTGCATGTTTTTGATGTCTATTCAACAGCGTTGGTCAGTGGCTGATGTCAGTACATACACAAAGTTAACAGCCATCCTCTTTCCTACTCTTAAATTCACTGAGGGAAACCAGTAAAAGGCTGCTACTGCAGATATCCCACAATATAAAAATGTGGAACCCTTCCAGTACACACAATGTTCAATCATTATGCTAAGCCTGGAGCACTTTAAACAACCAAAAAATTAAACATCTGTGGTTGCAATGATATAAAATAACATGAAAGCTTCAAATTGATCAGGAATCTCTGTAATGTGGACTGTAAACGTGCTGCCCTTTAATTTGAAAATAAGGGCTGATTTTCATATTTCAGTGGTTCCTTAAACACTATTTTGAAAGGAAGCATCTCAGTCATATGATTTGTACTGACAAATTGTGGTCATGGACCAATTGGGCAAACAATCACTGTGTTACTTTTACAGAAGTATTTTTTAAAACTGGAAATGAATGTCTGCTCAAAATGTATCCGATTTTATCCTCAGTGCTAATTATTTGTATAAAGCTCAGATTTTCCCATGACTGCTCCTCAGACTAGTAGAGCAGACACTAAATCCAATGTGGATATTGGCATTCATTTAAAATAAAATCAATAAATACAGTTTTTTGAAAACACGCACATTTATCTTCCTCAGTCATCTCCGCCTTGGCTCAGTGTCTCTGTCCGGTTGACCAAACTTTGCTGCGGCTGAGCCTCGTGGAAGTCAGCGCTTCTGCTGAGCATGAGAATACCTGAGCAGTTTGTCGCCTCATCAAGTCTGCTTCATGACCTTAGGTAAAGCCTTTGACAAGTGCAGGGTGTTGTCTCCAGATTAAACTTCCCAAAAACCTGGCACACTTACTTCCCCCATTCTTCTCTGGGTTCCCCTCTTTATTGCTTTTTCCGGCTTCTATTCGTTGTTGCACAAATGTCCTGAGTATGAGGTGTTTAATAAGTGTCCACATTTCCTCTGAAAGAGGAAATAATAAATCCCAACTCACTATTTCAATAAACAAAATGTACTACTATCCCTCAACAGCTAATGAGAGAAAAGTGTGTTTGGCACATGCATGTAACAATGATATGCCAGGTGCTGCTATTCTGTTATTGAGACAGTCTGGCAAAGACTGCTTCTTGGCATAAACCAAGGCAGTCATAATTTTACTTGACACTTAGCAAGCAAGTGTGTGAGTTTTCTTTTTTTTCTGGGTTATAATAGGAACAGACCTGTGGTCATCAGCCCAGAGTCATTGACTAAATATTGGAGCATGAGTTAAAGAAATGTCGAGCTTGATCATCATCAGTTTCATTGTTCCTGCTCATCTCCGTATGCCATAACTCAGTTAGGCCCGTGTCAAGCTACCTGCAGCAGCTTTGCAGACCAGGAGTAAGGTATAAGTCAACTCTGATGACATCAAAAGTATGAGCCTGTTGGCAGAAGGCACTGAAATACCTTTCACATCCCTGTGACTGATGTCACCTCCACAGGCTAAATAAAACCTCCTGGGTCTTGTTACACATACAAGTTATCTGAGAAATTAAACTTTATATCATGCACAAAAGTGACACAGACTACAGTGGACAGGATGTTACAATACACTAACTTGTCATTATTTTGTTATTAACTGAATATAAATGAAGTAAAAGTAGCCGTACCACACTGTTTGAAATACTCTATTAAAGTAAAAAAAAACTTCAAATTCAAAATTATACCAAAAAAAAAAAAAAATGTACTTAATTTTTTAAAACTAAAAGTGTTTGCAATGCAAAAGGTAATTTTGTGGTCAAGGTGGAGCTAATTTTAACTACTGTACTGAATATGCTGTCTTTTCAACCTGTAGGAATGCATCAGATTTTATAAATTGAGGTCAGGCTGACAAGTGAATAAATTATGATATTAAGTAGATAAATAAGTAGAATAAAATGAAAGTGCCTCAAAATTATACCTAGTTACAATCCTTGTGCAAATGTAGTTTAGAATTAACTTTCTACTGCTATGAATGTTAGTAAGCCTTACAGTAACCAGGTGTGAGTCATACAAATCAACAAATTCAAAACTTAGGCTCCTCAGTTTTTTTTGTTCTTGTGCCTTTTCACCAAAAGGTCAACGTGCAGAGTCAGCAACAGAGGATTAGGTGTCATCCTCAAGGACTCTGCAGCAGGGTGGATGTTTTCCAAAACCAGGGCTTGAACCCAGCTTCTCCACTTAAAAGACAGCTGTCTCACAGCTCATTCTGCAAGCCTCCCAACCACAGTAACTCTGGCAGCAGCAGTATCCCCGCCAACATGGGACAGAAAGAGAATCCCTGACCCAAGAGCAAGAGACAATAGAAAATATGACATGGGAACGTCTCAGCTGTCTGGTTCTCCAACACTGAACACCGCCAGTCAGATCAGTGAGGGAATCCCCAGCTCCAACCTGGGCGCCTTCTCTTAGTTGAGGGAACTGCCTCTTTTCCTGTTTTTCCTTTTCCTGTCCTCCGGGTGACCACAACCAGGGATCCCCATGCTTCTTGAAAGTGGAAAATGATGGTCTTGTGTCATCTGTCTGGACAATGACTGACAGTCTCAGCACGTACTGTGAAGCTGTGAGGGAAAAGGAATTTCCATGAGGGTAAGCAGACATGGGAAGCTCTGTTACAAGTCGGAACCAAACTGGGGAGACGTGGTCACTTGAGCTCACATTTGTGGTGCTGATTCCTTCAAAACATCTCAGTCTTAGGAAACACTGAATTGATAGATGTCATAAATCAATCAGGAAATCCATAATAACACATCAAAGATGAGAACGACACAGCACGTCTGGGAATTTACCCAATCCAGTTTAAGTGCAGCACTGAACTAATTCCCTTTCAATAAAATGTTTGTATCAATTATCACAATCTGTCAATAATTTGAGCTCAGTTGAAATCATATACTTGGCTCTGAGCATTTAAACATTAAGAGAATTAAGGGTCAGATATGCCTATGCATCTGATTTTTCCGAGGCAAGAAGCGACATCACGCTGCCTTCCTGATTTCTCAGCAAGAGAAGTGTCTTATGCATGTGTTTGTGGTCTCAACACATTAATTATACAAAGAAAGGAGACATGAATATATATGACACACGCTTGTGGACAATTTTTCCTCAAAGGAATTTTTGGTGTTTTACTCAATTTTATGCAGAACATTTGACAGTAGTTGTCTGAAGAATATAAGAAGAGGACACACTGCTAATCACAGGAAGTGGGCCACTTTGTTTCAAGCATACTGAGGCCTTGGGTGACATCTCCATAGTGAATTGTGTTAATAGAAAATACAGTTGTCTGGCTTCCTGGTGTGTTCTTTGTGTTTTCCTAACACTTTTTAGTTATCCCCATCTCAGCCCTGAACTCAGGTTTTTACTTTGTTATTTGGAAAGTCTTCCATTCCTCCAATCTCCTCATCATCTATTTGCATTGGACTCCACTGCTGTCTGTAGATATTGGCCAAATAAAAACATAGCTTTCATCATACCAGGGGGTCAGTTCAATGGTCAGGTCATAGGGGTGGACACAAACATCCCACCCCTCAGTCCTAATTCTCCTGCCGCTTTGTCTTCCAAGACCCATATAAATCCCACACCCAGCAGCCTCCCACAGTCCTAAACTGTGCTGCTGGAGCACAAAAAAGGAACAAGAGCTCCCTGACCGGTGGGGTTCTTTCTTTTGTCTAATCAATGTTGGCATTCTTTCTCCCAGCCTGGGCCTGCTCTGTGCTACAAGGGTGTAGCTCCAGTGGCTTAGGCCACAGCACTGGTGGCACCTGTCTCCTCTTCAGCGCCCAGCCAGGGAGACTGCCCTACTATCCTTGATCCCTGTGCTAATTATTTTCAAAGCAGCTAGGATTTATATCACACTCATGCAGGCGCCAGTGGCACTACAGCTCCCCCAGGAAGCTGCTTTTCAGGCTTTTCTATCTTGCTTGGTGGGCAGAGGTTGTCACCATGGACATGTGCAGCGCTCAGGCACCACAGAAGCATCTGGCCAGCTGGTGGGATTTGGATGGTTTCCAGATTACGATTGCTTCAGTGCATTTACAAATGGTCCAAACATTTGTTGCTGAGAAACACAAAAAAGGCTCACTAACATAAATCATTTCTCTTTCTCAGAAAATGTATATGGTAGGTTGCCAGGTGTACACTTACATTGATATGGGAGGTGCTATTCTGGAATATTTGTGGTACACATTACATTACACTGTGGTGGAAACTATATCAGAGAGTGAGCTCACTCCCCTAAATATCACTGAAAGCAAGCATGTGGAGTCACTAAAAGAGGCTCAAACAAGCTTTTAGATCAGGCAAACTTAAAACTATAGAAATTCCTACCCTGCAATCCTACAAGGATTTCACCTGGTAGCAGCTTTAAAAACTAATTTAAAAACTAATTTAATTATTGTAATGTCATTGTTTAAGAATTAACATTTTTATACACAAACATAGGTTCATATATAGATATAATAAAGTATGTTTCTAGTAAATGGATTTGCAACATGTCATTTAATCATTAGCTGTTTCCATTTTCTTGGCAGGTGCCCAGATTTGTCTCAAGCTGACGCCACATAAAGGATGTAAGGCCCAGCCATTTTTAAATAGGTGAAACATAATGGTTCAACAGACCGTAAAACACACAGGAACTTAAACTGTGACCCCTTTCATACAGTAGCCCATTCTCTCCTCTCTTTGTTTTGTGCAGAGGTCAATCTGGATCATTAATTTTACGTGCTCCCCGCGGCTAAGGTGCATACTTTGATGTTTTCTGATACACTGCACTTAACATTCCCCATGTATTTCTCATCTCTCTCAGGCCTGACGTGACTGACAAATAAGTCACATCCCATGCAACACACGCTTATTGAACCACTCAGGATAATAAGGAAATGGTATTGTTTTTGGCTTTTGCCATCCTACAGCTCAGATGAAATAATGACTCTATTTGATGATGGTTGATATGAGGTATAAGGCCAACTTGTGGTGTGGCTACTAGAGAATATAATAATCACATTGACACCAGTTCACTTCTGTGGTATGACGACTCCCCTCATTGCTCTGTGAACAAGAACTTTAGGAATAAATAAATTACACAAGTTACTATTTTTTAATAAGGTCATTTAAAGTGTATAGGAAACATAATGTTGTCGCAGCTAATGTGCTTTTTTTTTTTTTTTCAAAACAAAACCTGCTTTTGGATGTTTACACAAAGTTTTATGTCTGTGAAAGTGCTGTCCATAGCAACAGCTGACTGGCTTTTGAGGGCTTTGCTAGTATACATACTGTCACCAACAAACTAGAGCCCATCCTAGGCCATTCAAACAAACTAGTCCTTTACAATATTGAACATTTGAGATAACCTTTTCTGCTGTTTAGTTTGCAAGGGGGAAATTAGTAAACTAGGCTACTAGCCCCTATACGGAAGTCAAAAGCTAGTTGGCATAGTTATTAATCATATAGGTAATCAATCCCGTTTGTATTCAGTGCTGTCCGGCCCTTATTATACAGAGGAGGCTTTCCAGCTAGCACCAGCTGTCTCTCTTTCACGTGTGCAGTTGTTGTGATGGCAAATGGCAAAACTCACAGTTGTGTCCTGCTAGAGTAAAATGTACTGACTGACAGCAAGCATTAATTATAATTTCAGTCTGACTGTAAAGTAAAGCTTGAGCCTACTATTGTTTCATATTGGAACATAAGTGGTGATAAAAGTCTGAAGATAAAGATCGGGCCACTTCTCCTTACTCTCATTTCTTTCTCCTCCTCCATTTTAGTCATTGTTATGAAATGTTTACACTTCCCAATCTGGCAGGTCCATAAAGACATGTTTGTCTCTAATTGACCAACTGGCAGGGGTGCTATTGCTCCTTATTGCCTACAGGTAAAAAGCCTTAAAGTTATTCACTCTGTGTCCCTAAGGAATCCTAGAAAAAACAAACCACCATGTTTGACCTTTGCAGAGACTCTTGTAGCAACAAGCTCCTCTTACAACTCATATCAGCTTCCATTGAAGTACAAACAAAGGCTCAGTAATAGTAACCAAACAGACAAGCTGAGCAGAGGTCTGGCGTGGGCAGGAGAACATTATGGATACAAGGCAGATCCAGACTACATTTAGACACTTATTATGACCAAAAACAATAAATAACAGTTTTAAGTGGGTTTCCATGCCCAGTATCTGTGGACAAGTGGTCCGTTAAAAGCACCGCATTTATCATTTCCATTAAAAAAAAAAAAAAAAACTTTGATTAATAGAGGCTCACTTTTGACATCAAAAGTCACAATTTTCCAGCTTATATCCACAGTGACACTGGAGAGGATGGTACTGCCAGGGGAGAAGCCCATTACAACTGATTTTATAAATATTTAGGCTTAGCCACATTAAGCTGATTTGGGTACTTTACTCTGCTGGTCTGCCGTGAACACTTGAGTCTAAATCTGCTTAATTTGTACTGTGCCACTCCGCGTGAGTTATGCATTCTCCTGAGATAATATAAATGCCTGATTTTTGCTGTTACATCACCGGGCATTTCTTTATATTTAATAAGCAATTTGTGGATTCGTTGAAGCTTTTAACTTAGTTGCTGACATTTTCTTAGAATATGATCTCGTGTTTTTGGAGTCTCTCAGTAAAAAGAAGGCTCCCGTCATCAGCTGGGAAAGTCTGAGCAGATCTGAGATAATTGATTTGGGAAGCAAAGACCCTAGAAATGCTGGCATTTGTGAACTGTGGGTGAGTAAGTGTTCAATACCAGGTTTCTGTGGCGAGACAGCGGAGATGTTGTGGTCAAGGGCTAGGCTAAACTCTCTGGGTGAAGGGTAGTGATGCCTGTGGTTGACTGAAAGAACAATTACTGGAAGATTAAAAATGACTTCAAGTGAAAACACGATGAGGATTATAAAGGGCTGAAATAGAGATGTTTGTTTTTCCACTAAATGCTTTGCTCCATTTTGGATGTTAGACATTTTTGTGGAGCTCAATCAAAAAAGGGGATGCAGACGGAAAGACTGTGGTTCATCTTTGATCCCTGATCTCAAGGTGCTGGCTCTGACCACAATGCAAAAAAGGGAAACTGATTCTGTTATAAAATTAACCCAAATGGGTGTGTTTCAGGAACTGAACTCAATCTATTTCAGCAAGACTGTAATCCTAAAGCAATGCTAGCAGCTCTGTGAGGTTATATAGAGGTACACTGGTGCTTTGGGCTAAATGCTAACATCAAAATGCTGACAGTGACGATGCTAACGTGCATAAGTTTATTAGGTATAACATTTATTACCTTAGCTCTGCATTAGCATGCCAACATTAACTCAAAGTAAGTACAGCCGAGTGAATGAGAACAAATTTGTGATAAATCAAAGTATTAGACACATGACCTGACCTCAATCCATCAAATAGAGGTTGAGACATTTCACTCAAAACAATAAATATAAATTGTCATGGAGGCTCTAGAAAGAAACACTCAGAAGCACCAAAGTCATCAGCATTTATCCTCCAGGATCTGCAAAGGTCTGTGAAAATATTTGTGACAATTCATCTTCTAAATGTTGTGATTTCACTTGGAAAGTGAAAACTAATTTTGGTCTTAAATGTTGCATGTTTGTATTCGTGTGAAAAAGGCACCCAAATATTTACAGTGATACCCATCAAAAGCCCCTCCTTTGCTGTGTATCAGTGCTGGGATTCGTACTACACAGGGCCTGTTACCCTCACTGAATCTACTATCTTGGGCAAAATTCTTAACACAGCCACAGAAGAGCCAATGACAAGCTGGTCACACAAGTATTATGTTTTATGTTTTCCCCATTGCTGTCTAATGTTTCACATTGAGGTTGGGACCATCAAGCAAACTACAGCTCACAAAAGAATGGGCCCATTGATTCCCAGAGGAATAATTTTAGTGGAGGGAGTATTTAGCACAGGCCCAGCTAGAGAGAGCTATTAGCTGCTTCTCCAGCTCTGTGATCCATGACTGGAGAGGCTCAGTGTGAGGAGAGAAAGAGGACCCTCACCTGGCACACATTTCACACACTCATTTCACCCTGCAGGACGGAGTGAAGTCATGTTTCAAAGTCATGGTCTCATCTCAGCCATAAAAATGTGGACAATTTATGTCTGAAGCCTAAAACAAGCAATACGTCTCAATTTACAGCATTTTCTTTTCCTCATGATATGATGGCACAAAGAAAACAGACAAAAAAAAAACTTTGGAAAAGGTCTGTTGCATTTGAACCAGCAGATATGATGATAGATATGATACAACCAATATCAGAGTGCAGAAAACCACCATGTTTGCCTCTGTGTATAAACCATACCCTCTGAGATTGGGCCTGAATTCTCAGGAGAAACCAAAGTGGTCCATCATTACCTCCTCTCAAGTCCCCCTTTTCCCATTTCAGCACCACACTGAGTTAAGATATCAGCTAACACATTATCCTCTTAGCCCTGAAGACTGATAGCCAGTGAGGGCCTTGAGCCAGGAACAGCCATACAGGTCAGAGAATAAAACAGGCGTCACAGTTACAGCAACAGTAAATTTAACACACATCAGATATAGCTCACTTGTTGATCTATTGACCAATTGAAATGTATGCAAATATCAGACTTTATTGTCCCTCTTAACAAAAACTTAAAAAAAACAGATTTGACAAATGTGTTTTTCATGTAGTCATGCATACATTGAATGTCAAGTATTATTGATAATTGTCACTTTAATCTAAAAAGCAAATATGTGAATCAATTTATGAAGTTATAAACTCAAAATAGATATTTTGCCATGTGTCAGCACTCAATACTCTTTACTGCAGCAAAGAGCATTAGTATGGGAGAGTAACATCAAGCTATTATCCCAATATCACTGAATATCAGGTGACATTATCCTGTCTGTGTTGCCCACCATGACTGACTTTTTCAAGAACATTTGATTGTATTTCTTGGCCCAGGCCACTCTTGTTCAGCAGAGGAAGCCAAGCCCACCAGGTTTTTATGATTAAGAGGACGAAGTCAGGAGGGTTTTGTTCCAAACAGCTTGCCAAGTCATTTTATATCACTCCAACAAGCCAAAAACTGAACTTATGAAATTACATTAATAGCTGTCAATGTAGAAGAAACAAAAGGTCCATAATGGCTGAGAGATGTTTTACAAGCATTCCTCAGGCACCATGTTTTTCATCAGAGCGCAGAGGCATTTTATGTAATCGTTTGGGCCCTAAAAGTGAGATGTCATGCAGCTAAAAACATTACAGCAGCCCCACATGCTGGCAGTAGCCCAAGATGCACCTGCACTTTCAATTACCCAGTGAGCATACTTCTCTCTGCTAGTCTAGACACCCAACACCTGCTGTACATTAATCTGTAATAGCCTCCACTGCCGGATATTCCCAGTTAACAGCACAACATCTGATTGCCACACCTTTCCCTCCTGCCCTGCAGTGTCCACGCTCCTCAGTTCGCTCTGTGGGTGCTGGCATGCTCAGCTTTACTTATAACTAACTGATACCTGGGTGTGTGGTTTGGGGCTCAGAGGCGAAAGCCAGGAAGGTGGCAGATCCGCTTGCATGAATTTGCCTTTTCTGCAGGGGCATCGTCAACCTGGATGGAATTGAACACCTCTATACTGCTTCACTCGAAGGTTACAATGTCTCTGGATGTAGTCCACAGGCTAGGTTCTCGCCAGCCACACAGTGACGTCATTATTCCCTGTAGTCGCGCATCGGAGCTGGCTATGAATTAAAAGGGTCTCAATTTGTGAGCTGCGTGCTCCCATTTTAATGACCTCCAGTTTTTAAAAACCACTAAACTCAGCATGCATTCTGCTTTTGCACACACAATATACCGTGCACAGTATTAGCCACCCAAATGTTCTCGTAAGTCAGCTAGAACTGCACACTCAAGCCTTAAAACATGCTGTAATATGAAAAAGGATCCTTAAAAGCATTAAAGTTCTAAAGGAACACAGTGTAAGAGATTTACTGGTTTTTAGAACAACAAAAGCTGGAACAACAAAGTGCTCAAGAAAGGAAAGCTCAGCAAGATCCCAGCAGACAGCTGTGCACTTATGCAGGAGCCAACACATTACTGATACTAGTATGTGACTGGTCTGTACATTTAACTCAAATGTCATAGGTCATTTTACAGAAAACACACCTGTTTTATAATTAATAGTATTTTTTGGCTGGACCAGTAGGTGGTGCAGCCATGCCTTGCAGCATCAGCACTATGTTTAATATGTTTGAAAAAGTGGCAGAATCTGGACTCCAGTTGAAAATGAACATGTCTCACATCCCAGACTGTCACTTATGTCTGAAAAATTGCTCTAGGAAAATAAAGAATGACGCACCCGCTTAGGTCAGTAGTCATTGTGATGCAAGAGTACCCCAACACCACACATGTTCAAATCTGCTAGCTCAAATTAGCTACCTCCTGCTACTCAGATGAGATTTTTTTCTTTTTTTTGTGGAATATCCTTGAAAATATCACATCAGGCAAATTCTAATGGCCATTGATCAATCTGATAATGAAAATAATGACTGTTCCAGCCCTAGTGTGATCTGAAATAGCTGTGGTCCAGGGGAAAACATATGAGATAAGAACAATATGGAGAAATTGTGTGACAGTGGCTGATCTATACGCTTCGTTTCGTCACAGTTGGCAACCGGTGCAAAATGTTTGGTGAACCTCCTTGTGTCATTCGACTTATGTGTGTGTTAAAGGAGCAGAACCAAGCACGACCTCGGGTCACTGTGATTTGAGACTGCAAGGTGCACTCATCTACCCTGGCTGGCTGCAGCCAAGGAATGGAGCGCCCACTGACAGCTGCAGCACCGTGTTGAGTAAAGTGAATGTAAGGAAACACAGAGAGGAGACAGTTGCTCAACCTGTCGACAGCTTCGCCATAATTCAATAAGTCAAGGTGGAGGACCATTCCTGCGAGGCCACAGCAGCTCCGTAAATAGCTGTCTAGCATGATGAGTGTTTTTTTTTCCATGGTAATCTTGCTTGTCTCTCTCAACAAGAACTGCAAACATAATTGAAAACACGGACGTGAAAAAACACCAAAAGTATCACTGACACAAGGAATGTTTCTTTGTCCTGGATGCTGACGCGTTCACTGTCCTGTTTTGACACGTTCCAAGAATCTCTGAATCTGTCTACAGGTCAATGTGTTCGACAATGCACCCCTTGTTCCATTATCTTTAAAATGAAATTATTCATCACTGTTTTCATTCATGATGACAATGTTTCTCATGTTTACATTGCCAAGGAAATACTGCTCTGTCAGTGTGCTACAAAGAGAACATTTGTTAAAGATTTTTGGGCATGATTAAGTTGTTTGTGCAATTCGTCTTTTCAATAAGTCAGCTTAAAAAATGCTAATATACTGCCAATGGGGCCTGCTCTTTTTTATGCCAAATTTCCCCTGAATTTCTCTTGCTTTACAATCTCAAAATATTACCCAAAACAAATCACAAAGTGTAGTGTAGACAGTAGTTAAGGGCTTTTTGGCAAACCAACCGCAGACTGTTGCTTCAATTTCCTCTTCAAATTCCCCTTTTTGTCGAATAAAAGCGGCATTTCAACTTTCCCACCAACTCCTCTCAATATATCTGCCCCACTCCAATTGTGACTTAAGTCTCTGTTGGACCCTGGCCAGTGTGTTAACTCCAGCTAAATCAATGGATTAACAATTTAGCCCATCCCCACCACATACACACACACCACCACCACCAACACTAATCTTAAGGAGCTGACCTCAGCCAACAAATGACCAAATTCACACAAAATGGAGACCCGCCCCCACCGACAATGTGGTCTTTCCTTTCTTGTGTCCTTATGAGAGGCTCCTATTGAAGCAGCCAGCCACACTTGTTGAGATCGTGGCGACAGACCCTCAAGTGCCTCTCTATTAAACGAAACCCCACTATCCTTTGGGATTCAATTTAGTTGGCCATTGCTTGTCACAAAAACAGCAAGGGTGGGAATCAAGCTAAAGCAAACTATCTTGCATTTATAGACGGGATTATTATCTCCTTAGCTCATATTCCCACACCAAATTTGCCACACGACTTTAGCCTATTTGTGTTACACTCTCTTAATTTATAGCCAATAGCAATGGTTTCACTACCTCCAGTTAGGAGGCAGTGCTGGTTGTGACCCATGAGGTCAGCGTTACTGTTGAAGCCGTGCCACAGTGTCTGGTACAGTCAAGCGGGCAATGTGCAGCTGTGCAGCACTCTGGGCTCGAGGGCCGTTCACACACACACACACACCATGTTGTCACACTGTTTGTCATTCCACATGTCAGTCATTCTGAGTTCTCCCAAGCCAATATGAACACATTTTACTGAGAGGATGCAGGAGGAAAAGTACAGCCTCTTCCTGTGTTAACATCAGTGTTTCCCATATTTTAAAGTGTTCCCATGCTGTCCACTGTACATATGTTCCAAGAGCTGCTTCTCATGACAGGGAGTATGTGTACAATCCTTTATTTTTAGGCATTTTTCATAATCAGCATTGGATCATGGCACATTATAAATTCTAAAGCTCAATACATGTCCATGGCAACTGGATCTGAATGTGACATAAGACAAGTTTATTGTCATTGTTTTCTGGCAATCTTCAATCCTTATATCAGCAGTAACAACACTAAAAAAATAATGGTAGAGTTTATTGCACATAGAATGAGGCAAACAATACATAGAAGGTGTGACAAAGATGTGAATTAAGTATATACTGTATATATTAAGAGTATATATGGTCCACAGGAGAGGCCTGTACATGTAGACTCTGCAGATGCTTTGTCCTAATGTGCACCTATTCTGTATTTAGCTAAGGTTACAGGAATAACTTGACAAAAAAGCTCCATGTAAAAGTGAATAAACCTGCATTTATTATTTATTCACTAATGGAAACTAGGGCTGTACAATATGGGAAAACAAATTATACTGTGATTATGATATTGCGATTTTAGTTGGAATGGAACATTTAATTTTCACTGAAAAAATACAAAAATGATGATATGAGTATTGTATCAAACAAACATATTCTTTTTCATCTGGAGATTATGATTTGTTGGCCACTGCATCTCCGTGGCACCTCGCTGCTGATGGTGCTAACAATTCCCAACAATGTTGTAATTGATCGTATATCAATTAATTGAATTTTGGAAACTGTATATGTTGAATTATTAGGAAATTATGGCCCTGGAGTTAATTTGTGATTTAGTGACACCATTTTCACAGATCACTCATGTCGGCAAAAGAAGACAAACCTAAAAGAACATTAAAAGCAGCTTTGTGTTACATGTACATGACACATCCATCCTAGAGGACTTTACAGTAAGGTCACAAGTATAAATCCATTGGTTTTCAAAACATTCTAGTGCCTTTCATACCACTAGATAGTAACAGGCTTATTTGCCCTCTCGTGGACTCAACACACCCACATGCTCAGTGTTTCTGGCCTCCGCAGCATCACCCATCCCTCCATCCTGTTTCGTCCATCTCATCTCATCCTGCATTCTCTGGGTCAGAGGCGCCGGGTCTAGCCACGGTGCCATGTATCCTAATCACATAAGCACACAGGCTAATCCTCAGGACAGCTGGGGAATCTTTACTGCACAATTGAAGCATGAGCTGGGCACCAGCTTCATGACCCATCTCTATAAACCCCCTTGCTTTCATCAGCCTGCTATTGTAACCCAGCCGCCACTCTTCCCACCAAAACAGACGCACACACAGCACAGTCACCACAACTACAGCTAATTTCCTCACCATCACCCCACATGCAGGCACAAATGAGCTGTCGTAGGTCAGCACAGCTGCTGATAGAAACTTCCAAGTCCTCCTTGATTCACAGTTGAACAACTTTCCCTTATGTGCTTATATAACATCAACATTTTGGGAGAAAACAAAACCCACAATTTGTCCCAGTAGTTAATATTTTATACATCCCTGATGCACAAAACAGGTGGTGACCTGGTTGAAGGAAATTTCTCCTCTACAATTGTAAATGTCTCTTCTACTCTGACATTTAATACTGTTTACTTATGGTATTGAATATCCATTCAGTGATCTCCAAAGTACTTACTGTCTAAGTAAATTGATGGACTGAGGACTATATGTCCATCGCATACATCCTACTGGTGATACATCAGAACACTCTCTTGTCTAAGATATCTACCATGATGAACTGTTTTCCTGAAAACAATCTCTGTTAGAGCAGTTAGAGCATCCATCTCCTCTGAGATCCTGATGAATAATGGAGTAATAGGAGGAATTTCCTCAAGAATAAAATGTTTCTAACCCTGCACCTCTCCTGGTGAGCACTCCAATTCTCCTGGTGCAATTTGCAAGCACAGCAGGCTTGCCAAAAAACCCAGGCGTCTACACAGATCTGTGTTTATCCCATCCCCCTAGAAACCCCGCTATGGGGTCTCTGGGGCTTTCCCCCTCTCCCAAAGTATGTTTGCCAATGAAAGAAACACATGCTCCATTATTATTTATAGAATAATTTGTTTGTTTATTATTCTGTTTTTCCAGAAGGAGAACGTTGACTCAGGTCTGATTCTGTGGAGTTTATGGGCTCTATTGAACTCTTCATTTAGACTTTGGTAGAAGTGCAGCATATTGTAAAAGAAGGAGGGAGTTTTGAAAAATGAGCTTTGTCATGTGAAGCTGACATTTTTATGATTGTGAGCAAGTGTTGAAAACCTCCCGAGCCAGTTATCATCATTATCCATCGCCTCTTGTGGGGAGGCCTCAGACATGGTCAATAAGCTTTCTCCCGAGTCAAAAGGGGATGGAGTATGGAGCAGTTCACTTCCAGTAAAAATAAATAAATAAAAAATAGATAGTTTTTACAGTATATGGATCACAAGACATACTCAAGATATATTACACTTGAATGCACTTCCTGGCATTTAATCATTGAAGCAGTCTCTCCTGTAATCTTTATTGAAGTGATTATTGAGTTAATATTGCCATTACCTCAGAAGCATATAAATGAAATGTGTCTCTTTGTCACTAAAAGCCCTGTAAACCACTTCACTCAACTTGACTGACAGCCTACATGCTGATTCAAACAAAGTCAGCATTGTCTGAACTGCAGATTCGCACCACCAGATATATACAGTGCACTAAGTATTTTTCCTTAATGCACTGCATTTTCTTAATTTGCTCCTGTTTTGAGAGATGCTGAGATCACATGTTTTTCCAGGCATGAGGGACAAGCGGCAGCTCTGACAGGTACTTAACAACAATCAAAAACAGTTATAAACAGGGTAAGCTATTGGGCAGGGCGCAGGAAGGAGGCGAGGAAGGCACATACCCTTCAGACCCCTATCACACTTTCCAGAGAGGAACTCGCTTTTTCCCAACACGCTGTAAAAAATCATAAATCTGCGATTTCTTCAGACCTGTGGTATGAGCTAAGGTGTTTTTATAGTGCTCCACACATATGTTTTACCCGAAGAGTCTGTCTCTGAGCAGTTAATGCTCAGATTCTCTTGACTTACCTTAAAAATCTTTTTCAAATTAGATTTTTTTCCAAGTATTTAAAACTGAATTAAAGTGCAATGATGTATCTGTGGAGGAAAAAGGCTTTTGCACATAGTTTTTAGTGGCTTAAAGTAACTAATATTAGCTAATGTTAGCAGACTTAGAGTCACTTTGTTCACTTCTTGCTGGTTTTTGAGCTATTACATTTTAATATTTTCCATGTCTATTGTCATTCAAAAAAGTGAAAAATGCATATGTACATATATACAAAATGTGGACTGTTCCATTAAAGGTTAGTTCAGTTGTCTTTTTGCGACTATAGTTTCTGTGTTACTGCTTCTGCATCTTTGGTTATGCGTCTCATATAATGAAATGTGCATCCATGATCCAGCACAACCACAATCAACACTCCCCACAAGGCTGCACAATTTACATCTTGTGCAATGAGGTGATGCTGGAATAACAGAACCTCTGCCACTTTTAGCAATTTAAGATCTATCTCGCAGTTCACTCTTTTTGTCGCATGTCCAAGCAGACCAGGAGGATGAGAGTGGGGATGCAGGGTAGTCAGGAGGAGGTGGGGGGTGAGCTTGCTTAATTTTTTCTTCTCTCTTCTCTACCTTTTTTTTTTATGTCTGTGCTTTAGTTGCACCCACTTCCTTCACGGTAACAGCTGTCAAAACGTTGTCGGATTACAGCACACCACAAAGTTACAGCTCATATTAGAGCCTGGTACAGGACAGGAAGTTAGGAGGAGTCCAGCAAGCGGGGTACATTAAAGCCTCTCAGTTTCTCGGAGCAAAGCAGTTTGGACCCAGGGGAGGAATACCTAACACCAAGAGGGTGCTACTCCTGCATTGCTAATTTCGGTACACGCGTCAGGGATATCATGGGCTTTTCCACTGATGTTTTAGGTATTAGTACAGATACACTCTGTAATTGTGTTTTGTTTTCGCAACCAGACATGAAGCTCCAATTCACAGCCTGGGATCACAAAGCCCCCTTTCTCTTGGATTAGTTGAGCGTCGAGGCTTGTATGATGAGGCCGCAAGATATTTGCAAGATTGTTGAGAGAGAAAACTCCCTGAAATCTCCACTTGTGTGCTGAGGGAATAGAGCTTGTTGAAATAACAGCAGTTCAGCGGGGTAATTCTCCAGCACCTATGTATATCCAAACACTGTAAACCCAAAGCAGAAATGTTTATATCTTGCACTAATTAGTTTCATGGTAACTTTGTTTGACATTGAAGTAAAAACATCACTGCCATAGTCATATGGAGTCCAACATGACTGACGCCTTGATAATTACCTTACACTAAATCAATATAAAATGTCATAGCAACCTGAGGGTGATCTTGCATGAAACTGTGAAAATCTAACAATGTGTGTATCAGATTTCTCTAAACACATAATCTCAACAGTGATGTCTGATTGCATAGCAGGAAGACCTTTTTGCATCAGTCGCTGTTCTTCTATCAAAAGTTAGTCCAGAGATATGAACTGAAGACTTTTCGAACAGACCCTATTGCCTTCCCATTTGCTGTTACAAAGGAGGGAAACCTCCTCATTGACTAGGTAATTTGAGGTTTTTCATTTCTCAGTGAAATTATTTGGCTCTAATGTTTAAAAGGAATGGGGTTTTATTATTATTTAACTTATACAGCGCTTCACATTTTGCCTTTAAATTATTCACAGCGAGCTACAGAGCAAGGTGTTGGCCTGACCATTAGGATCTACTGGAGGTTTAAATCAGAAGTTCAGTGTCTTCATCACGGACAAGTTGACATGTGGACAGGAGCACCCAGGGATCCAACTAACAACCTGGCAATGAATCACTGACACACTTTATTATATCTCCTTCTGCAAAAGACAAGTGCTGCTCTTTTAGAAGCATAGCTTCAAAATATGCATCACTGCACCTTCACCTATCGGAGCTTTTGATCATCAATTAATCGATTTATTTTTATTTAGGGCATATTGTGTTGAAAAACACACACAATACTCACAAATCTAGTTTAAAACCCACTTGTAACATGCAAAGATATAAAAGACACATATCTTTACTTCTAAGAAGCTGGATGCAACGAACATTTGGAAATTTTGCTTTATGACTGATTTGATCAATCAGTTTACAACATTGTTAATTATTTAATGACACAACAGACTTCAATTAAAATCCTTTTTTAAATCATTAATAAAAGATCATTCAGTGATATATCAAGACAGTGCCACCCAAGAATGAAACCACACATGAAATAATTTAAAAATTCATTTATTATTTCAGATTTCTTTTGCCTTTGTTATACAAAGATGTTAAATAACTTAAATACATTCTTACCAGTCATTTGTGATCTGTTTATACCTACAGGCTATACACATGAGGTAGAGGAAAATAATTTAGGGTTCCCATAAGACATGAATAAGTGAACATGGACAAAGCTTTGTTGGTGTAGTATCATCACAAAGGGTAATACATGTGTCGGTGCATTTATCTTTGTTTTTACAAGCACAGCACAAATCCTAACAAAAAGTACATGTACATGTAAAGTGATCCAAAGGTGAGTAAAAATCATCATTTAATATTGTCACGTTGGAAACATTACAAAGCCAAAATAGTCAATAACGCAAACAGATCAAATCCTATTAAAATATCGTTGATGATTGTGATTCTGTATGAATATTTTCAGAAATGTTTCATTGTCGTGTGAATGAATGAAAGACAAACATGAGTTGATTCTAAATTTGTTAGGATTTTTTAGTGCTTAGATAACAGCAAACATTGAGATACGAAATGAAATATGTTCGAAGGATACACTGCTTCTTGAAGCCTCCACCCCAAAAGGAACAAACACCAAAAAGAAAAATAGAGTAAAAAATACAGGATATAAAATCAACTTAGACTTTGACGTTATTTACACTAAACACATGCTCATAATATATTTAAAAATAATTTATCTTTTATTTTTTTTTCTACAAAATAGAATTTTGTACATGATCCACTGACGACTAAACAGTGCAGAGTTTTGGATTTGAGAATATGGACGACTGTGACATCTAAAAACCAACTGGCTGCTGCATCATGCTCCTCGGGAGAAATTTTAGGCCTATGTACAATCTATAAACAAACAAAAATGCACTCAGTGTGCATTTAGTATTCCTGTCATGTCTGTTTCGAATCCGTTCAATAGTAGAGTGTGTTCAGGCCGAGGAGTGTGTGTGAGTGTACATGCTTGTGTGTGTGTGTGTGTGTATGGGGGGAACACACACACCAGAAGCTGCGGGAAGCAGGCATTTATGCTTCGAGTCTCAGCATAGCTATTATGGTTTCCATGTAGCGTGCAAAGTTCTATGTATATGTTTTGACCAGTCTTTATTTGGCATGCCTCCTCATATCAAAATGCTTGGAATTCACCTCAGGACAAATACGCTAAGCAAGGCTCCCTTCCCAAAGCATTATTTTGCTGTACGGGATAATGGTTTAATTTCAAATATCATGTATGATAATCATATTTAAACACTAAACCATCCGTTTAGACATTTTTAAGGATGTTTGGCATCATCCTCATCGCTGTACAATCGGTAACCGTGTTGTTACAACAACTAAGTGCCGTTTCCACTAATGCCTTGCCTTAACATTTTACATTGCTACCAATTTCTGTTTCAGTTGCTTGTGAGAGTGGAACATGTGCCTCACTTTTGTCTCTATACCACAGGAGAAGAAACCTTTACTATTTACAATTTAAAAAAAAAAAAAAAAAAAAAAAAAAAAAAAAAAAAAAGAGACTCTGTACTGCACTGTATTGATAAATACAGAACTTTAAATACTTTAGGGCTTTTGGGCTTCAGTGCGTGAATGGCGATATAATACAAAGCTGGGTCCCTCACTCAGTAGTTAATTCACACCCATTGAAAACAAGGCATATAAGGTCCTATATCTTATAGTATATAACATAATGTTCCCAGAAGCTAAGTGCTGAGAATACAATGAAATATTATTGTCTGCATTTGTGTGTACAGAGGCATTTCTCATAACATTAAACCTTTGAATGGTGATGTCTTAAAGCAATAATTTGAAATTTTGGTAAATAAACTTTATTTGCTCTTCTGTGAAAAGCGATACTGCTCTCATATCTGTCCAGATAACGTGAAACAACAGCTAACAACTGGTTATGTTCACCTAAGCACAAAAAAAAAATCGGAAATGGGAGGAAACAGCTAACCCGTTTCTGGATGAAGGAAACAACGCCTGGACACCTCACTAATTAACACATCATAACCAAACAAATGTAATATTGAAAAGTTGTGGTTTTACACAGTTCAGAGCCTCAGACGGAGCCGGACCAGCTGTTTCCCTCCGTTTCTTTATGGTAAACTAAGCTAACTGACTGCTAGCAGTAGCAGTCGTCCAGTTCTCTGCAAAAAAGAAAATATGTGTATTTGCCAAAATGTCAGATTATTGCTTTGAACTGTCACTGTCGTTACAAAACTGATTTCCGAGTGAAGACAGCATATCAGCAAACCCCCAATGTTTGCATTTAGACTCAATTCGCTGCACACTACACAAATATTAGTCTTATAAAATATATTTATATTAGCTATGAGGCTTATGCTTTCCTCTATACTTGAGCAATTCTGCAAGTTAGATTTCCTTCTCAGGTGCCCCATACTGTGTTTGCACTGACTGATGCAGCTCCCACTGTAAATGCTGCATGTCTACATGTTGAATATGGCTCAATAAAATCGTGGTAGCTGATGAGGAAAGAACGATGTGAAATGGTAGGGGGCTACATTCCTCCAGTTCTCCACAGTTTGCATTACAACTTCAAAGTATTCAAATCCTAATATAGATTTAAGCTTTGCAGAGCTCCACAATTTTTGATCTCAGTCACACATGGACCATTTGTGGGACAAATAATCACCTGTTGCAATGCTATTGGCTATAACAACAAGGCCATTGTCATCTCCAACTTGGATATTATTTTTATTTGCAGTATTTCTCTCTATTTTATCCAAATCGTTATAGTGGTTTAAGTTATTCCCTGAACACTGGTTCGCTCAAGGCCGAGAATAGCCTAAACTGACTGGTTTAGTTATTTTCTGTTAATGCATTTACTAACAGCTTCATATTGTATTACAAAAAAAAAAAATAAAAAGAATAGAAAACATGAGATTTTTTTTCTCCTTGTGAAGGAGTAGTCCCAAAGGATCTATAAATTATCCACAGCAAGACGACGGACACAAGTGTGCTGCTTTCCAAAGGGCCTTGTCAACATGAATCAAGAAGAAAAACGAGCGAGAGCACACAAACAACATACATTTGTGTGGTTAGTGGTTTGTTTTAACATAGTTAGATAAGTGGCTTGTATAGTATCATTACAATATAACTGAATTTATGTACATACATATGCAAACACACAATGTGTGTGAGTGTAAATATGTGCGTGTAGAATAAATCTTACACCCTGTCTTTTTTTTTTTTTTCGCAGTCTCTGAATAAAAGTTGTCATTCGAACCCCCCTCCCCCTTCGTTATCTATCACGTGCTCACATACAAACACACACGTAAAAACTGACAAACATACACACGCCATTCTTCTTGGGCCAACGCCCCAGAAACCAGTCTGTTGGTGTTGCTGTCCTTGAACTGGGTCCTCAATAAGTGGATGCTGATCTTTTCATTTTTTTTTTCTGTTTTCTTGTGTGAGGATGTGGATGGATTTTGTTAATAGGAAAATAAAAGCTACTCTCTTCAAGGCAACACCGTGACAAAAAGCTTGAGATGTTGACCCAGTTGTCTGAAAAGGTTTTTAATTCTGCAAACCCCAGACACAGGGGGTCACACAGGACCTCTGAACCCCAACCCTCAGAAATCCCTCAAAGTGCTTATTGCTTCTCCATCGGCTCGCTCCTCTTTGTTCAGACATTTTTCTGACAGTGGAAGCAAAACCTTGTTTGAGAACAAAACAACCTCTCCTTTTTAAGATGACCATCTTTCACTTGCTCCACTGCGAATGACTGGTTACTGGTTTACCCTTTGCAGGTATAAACCTCTTCTCTCTGCGTGCATTGCTTGCATTCAACGTAGCAGCACCAGCGCACCTGGCACTGGCAGGGCCTGGTCACCTCCCTACTTTGAGTGTTGTGGCCTCGCCCGCAGCAGATAGCTTCGCAGTTCTTATCCTTGTAGCACTTGCGGGCTGCTGTGCCCGACGAGTACTTGCTGGGTCTACAGAAACTGGGCGAGTCCTCGATGTGGAGCAGGTCCATAGTGCGAGGGATCTGATCATTCAGGCCAGGCAGGGGCTGTGGCTGCTGAGGCTGCTGCAGCTGGCTCCGGCCCGTGGAGATCTCTCCCTCCCCTGTTGCCTCATTGGTGGAGCTGCCGACTTTGACGGAGGTCTCGTAGCGCTGCTTCAGCTGCTTTCCGATCTCGTGGAAGGGCAGGAGTTGTCTCCAGCAGGTCTGGACAGTGCAGGAGCCGGAGACGCCGTGGCATTTGCAAGTGGTCTCCACTCCAGCCTTGATTACCTGGTGCAGAAGCAGAGCAATACTGTTAACTGCCATGAAACATAAAAGAAATATAATGAAAGCTGTATAATTTAATGAGCCTTTGTTTAGTAAGCAGCAGTTCAAGGAGCCAAATTACCCAAATATGCTCCCAATTAGATGATAAGGGTAGCATTCAGTAGTTTGGGAGGAACATGGATATAATGGAAAATTATTACATTCACTGGTCTTTTCTTAATAAAAGAGAAAACCAGAGCTTTACCCTTTGCTTGTGAACTAAAAGAGAACAATATAACGCTTTGTCTGAGGATTCATATAAAATAGTAAGTGAATAATGTTTGCTGGGAGGATTGACTGTTATGATAACAATGGGTGACATTTTGATTAAACTCAATAACTGTTATTATATATAAGTGAGCTCATTCCTTGGAAGCACCCACATATAGACAGCCATTCAACCAGCTATGCACCGAGTTGTTTTCTAAACCCGAAGTTGATCAACAGTGTTATCTTGTAAATATGTAATAGCACAGAGAGTAAGTCATGCAAGCATTTTGACGGAAAATACAAGTCTTTGCTTATATAATATATAAATATACAATATCATAGATAATTGCAAGTGAAACATAGAGATCGTCAGCTAAAAAGACCACAACACGTTATTTTAATGCTACTTGACCTCTTAGCTGTCAGCCAAGGTTCACTTAAGCATCAACCACATTCTCAAAAGCTGTGTGTGTGCAAAAATCAATGACAATAACACATTGTCTTAGATGGGGTTTGGATAGCATCAACAGTTCTTTTCTCAGACTGTGAAAGAGATCGGGGAACAGGAAGTGCATATTCATCACAGCAGCAGGTCAAGAAAATTTGATAGGTCAGCTTTTAAATGTCGGGGGGATGCAGAGGCTAGCACATTCCAGTTTCGTCCTCCGTGTGGGAATTCATCCTGAATGAATGCGGTACACCTCACTACATGTGCAAATAACCAAAAAAAAAAAAAAAAAAAAAAAGGAGCAAAAACAAGGTTGTAAATCTTTTATCACAAATATAATCTCCTGAGAAATTGGATTTTGGAGAGCCAAGCTGAAAAGGAAGAGCCTGCATTGGTCTTTTGGGAGAGTTTTGTGTCTGCTAACATTTGGGAAGTGTGCCTCTGCTATAATTCACTTTGAAAACCAAAAATGAAAATGGCTACAATATGAGAAAAGCCGAGTAAAAGCAACAGCATCCAGGCCTTAAGTTTGCTTTGGCTTGAAAGATTAAGACCATTCCCTGTTTTTTATTTTATTTCCAAGATGAAAAACCCATATTTGCTCACCACAAACAATTCCTGAATTGAGCTAGAGCACAAGTGAATGTTGTTGCCTATCTAATCTGAAAGAGAAAACCAAATATTGACAAATGAGCACGTTCAGATTTCCCCAGTTTAATCAGTTTAGATTTCTTTTTTCCAGCTTTAATGGAGATGAATCAAAACTCAACAGTATTCCTGCTGCAATCTCACTTTCACTCTCCTGGGATGCCCCACATACAACTTTATCAATGTCATTCTTCTGCGGTCGCATTAAATTCCTCTGTGGTCACTTTAACTATATGTTTGGACAGTCATTTACCAGCACTGTAATGTTTAAACTCCAGCATTACAAAAGCTAATTCAAAGATATGGTAGTAGAGTATATCCGGGATAAGGCACTTCATGTTGCTGTTTGTCTACGTTATTGCGCAGAACTCAGACAGTATTGTATTATCACACTTTTCCCACCGTTTAACTGATTCGTGTGAACAATTAGCCAACATTTTTGTTTAAATACTGTCTGTGGTCCAAATGAACTCTGGCCCTGTTCAAACCATTTTTTACGAGTGTGTCCTGGTCAGATTCATGTCTGCATTGTTGCTTTCATTTGTGGAAATTATTACTTTAATAAAAAGCTAAATTAACATGACAGTTTCTTTCCTTTTGATGGTAACTCCCTAAAATAGTTAACATAACAGAGGTATACACGAATAACTGTCTGTCTTAAATTAAGTTTATTGTTTTAGTGAAATTATGAGCTAATAAAATAACATTAAAATCTTTCAAAGATAAGCTGTGATAATGAAGGAGTCACTGGAAAGTTGGGGGAAACATGTTGGGGGGACTCACAACAGACAGATTAAAGCAACAATGGAAAATCAGTGCAACAGAAATATTCTGACTTTCTGTGCTTAGTATGAGAAAAGCTCCAATAACACTGGATCCTACACTTCCAATAATGCAAATCAGGTTTTGCTCAGATCTTTCAGCCTGGAAAACATATTGTGAGGCAAATTTACAGTGAAATACTTAAACCTTAAATAGATAGCCACCTTATGAATGTAAGGCCAACATTCACTCCCCTTTGACCTCCTCAACTCCTGAAAGAAATATCTGTGCCTTTAGCTGCTAAATGCTTGGCTACGTTCATTAGCTTGTAGCTAACTTTGGCCGTCTGCAAGGCAGTTACTTCCTGTTGCAGTCGACAACAACAGTGATGAGGGTTAGACTGTAACAAATGCAAAACACTGAGCTGGAAGATGCTATAACGCTCCATAGAGCTATGGCTGTGAAGGACCTGTTTCACAACACAGTCATGTGATCCACTGATTATATAAATATATTTATTAGAGGAGCTTTAATAAATACACTTCTCAGACTCTGGAAAGCTCCTCCATAGCCACAGAAGATCATACAGTTTTCACAGGCTGAGAATATTCCCTGGGAAATTAACATTGACATGTGAAATCAGTGCAGTGCCTTTAATTGTACGACCTTACCTTCATGCCCACATTCGTGTTATGCATGTCCACACGTGCACGCAGGTCCTTGTTTGAGCGCTTGCCCAGGAAGTCTTTGACAAACTTGTTGGCATATTTGAGGTTGTCTCCACAGCCTCCCCACTGCCACGCCTTGCGGTTCTCCAGGTCAGGGGCCTCGTCACACGTGCAGCGCTCCATGCGTCCTGCACTGCAAGCTTTGGCCATTGCATGGGTTAGGCCCGCTGAGGAGATGGCATACAGGAAGGCTGTCTCTTTAAATCCTGCAGGATGGAGTAGAATGATAAGTGAGATGAAAGAAAATGGAGAAGGCAATGCAAAAAAGTAAAACCTTTCGAGAGTTTAAGGGGATACGTCAATCTGCTCTTACCTCTCTTTAGTATGTTGGCTCGGTGGCGCCCCTCTAAGGTGCAGTTCCACCTCTCAAAGCGGAATTGATACTGGCATTCTAAGGCGCTCATGGTGATGGCCTCTCTCAGGGTCTCCGCCACGCCCGGGTCTCGTCTGCACATCCTGCGCTGCTTCTTTTCCAGTTTAAGCCGGTCACACAGCTTGTAGTGGGCCCTGCCCATGTTCTCCTCTGGTAGAGAGTTCAGTGGCAGGATAGACAACGGTTCATTACCTGTCAACCTGGAGGGAAAGATCATAGACACAGTGAGGTCAGTTCAAACAGTGCTCAAAAAGGGAGTGGATACATCTTGATAAAGTATCTAATAAAACACAGGATGCTGACCTTCCTGGATAAACAATAAGAGTTGCAAAGATATACTACATAAACAGCACAGGAAGCACAGCTGGGGCATATAATGCACAAAAGTTTGGTTAATGTTCAAATGAATTCTGCTTTTCAGTGGTTAATGTTCAGGGGAATTCAACATTTGCTGGAGATTGAGATCAACCTCCAGCACAGGTGTGTCTGTGTGTAGAGCAAATTCTCAGCAGAGGTAGAAGAGTTTATCAAAGTCCCCGTTCTTTAGATCTGGATCACACTAACCAAGTCACAGAACCAGCAGCTCACTGCCCACAGTATTGTGAATTTTAGATTGAGATGATAATTTCTATATTATGACTGATAAAGTGTTCATCTGCTATAAGGACATATTTCAAACAATGGCATGCAGTGAGTGTGACAGACATACCACATCTATGTGAAACAGTAGTCAACGGATACTTAGTTTAATATTTAGACTGTATCTTGAGGGGGGAATGTCACTCACTAAACATGATCACACAGCAGGATTTACACTCATTATAGAATCCCCCATAAGAAAAGTCCAGTATTCAGGATCTTAAAGCTGCAACTCATTTGAAATATAACAAGCAGAAGTCTCACTTCTAAACATGGTATGGAGAACATGTGGTAGACTTGCACTCCTTTCGTCAGTTTATTTAAGGGAAGCATATATAAAACACACAAAGCAGGAACTGCCACATAGCTGGCAAAACAGATGACCAGCGTTCTGAGGTTGTGATGGGGAAAGCAGAGCATTACTTTCATAAACACACACAGGGGACATGACTGTCAGCCTGTGACCATTTTGGTCACACCAACTGACAGGATTGGCACTGTAGTTGTTCATTATGTATAATTTCTGGCCTCCTTTACACCCTTAAAGTGAAACTGAAGAATAAATGGATTTACAGAACTCACAAAAGTCCTAAGGCCAACGTGTCTTTGCAGACAGACTCTGGACATTTAAAAGGCACTGTTGTGCATGGATTGACATCTCGCTTAATGCTACATTGATGAAATGCAGCACTTTGACCTTTTGCATCTGGTGCAGGTTGCAGTGTTCATTTCCATGCTTGTAAAAGAGCTTCCAGCTTTGTGGTGAATGTCTCACAGATCCATTACATGACAGTAAATGGAAGCAAATGACAGGAAGTGTGAGAAACTGGATATTTCACAGTATCCTATTTTATAAAAGGTGATGTACTCAGAAGTGTCACATTTCAATATTTTGTATTCCTACACACAGCATCACAATATGAAATGTGTTGCCTTGGAATTGATGGTTATCTGGAGATTTTCATGTCAAGTAAAGCTAAACAACATTTAAAGTTTTTCATGTATCTTATGTTCACTTCTATAACTAGCTGTTTGTTATTATGAATTTAAACAAAAAGAGGTGATGATTAGAATATTATAACATCATTAAATCAACAGTCTGGGCTTGTTGGTCATCCCTTTAAGGGTGTAAAAAATGAATATAGGGCCAACTAAATTTAAAGAAGTCCAACTAGACGACTTTCAAGAGTAACCACAGCAAATGGGAAACATGCCATGGAGCCAGGCAATGTAAAAGAAATTATCCTACAGTGTTTTTGTAAAGGTGCAGAGCACCTACTGGATGTCCACACCAGTTTAGTTAATGTACCGGCTGTGTTGATCAGTGATCTACGTTACTTACATTTTTACTTTATTACTGTTTTAAACAGAAGATTCTGTCACCACTTATGTTCAGTCCAGCCTCCAGCAGAAGGTCACTAAAGTTCTTCAACAAGAGATTTGTTTTATTAAGTCCAATAACTGACTGAAATGTTTCCCCTTGAGTCCTCAGTTTCATACCAATGGACTTAATAGTTCACATATGCCATAGAATATTGTCTTTGCAGTGCATTCACAGCCTGGTTGAGAATCTGAGCAGAAAGTCAAATCAAAGAGGAGGCATCAGGATTTGCTTTCAGATTGGGTCAAATGGTTTCCTTTTTACAATACTTGTTTGCCTTTCCTTAACTTGTCTGACAGCTATGAATTTTCAAATGGAAACCTGGCAAGCTGTGTCTTGACAGAGATTGCTCTCCCAACACACTCAGGGTAAAAAAAAAAAAATGTATGGTTTGAGGCGTACAGAGCGAGGCATACGCATTACACAAGCACTGTGTCTCTCTCTCTCTCTAAATAACTGACATTTTCCTCTTAATTGTTTCATGCTTTGTTAAAATACACCGGGCTAACAATGCCAAGGAAACATGTTCAAAGTGCCAAAGCAAACAGCTCCAGCTGACCCAGTATGTTACATATGACTGACAATCGTTCCACAACATTTCAATGGCAAGAAAGCAGTCAGGGATTGAATGATGGCGCCACGTGGAGTACCTGTATAAGTCCACTTGAAACAACAGATTCAAAGATTCAAAATGTTTTCCAAATCCTCACTACACAGGGAGGCAGTTTATTGCTGCATGCATCTGCAAATTAACAAGCAAATCTGTACTGTGGATATGCATTTACTCAATACCACCAACATGACGTAAACATTCCTCTGTGGACATGGATGGTAGCACATATCAGCATTGAAATCTCCTAAAAGCCCACATGCCTGCCAAAACAAGAGACCATTAGAGTGGCAGGCCTCAACCGCCTGTGTGACGTCCGACTGTCTGAGACAAATAGATGGTCTGAGCAGAGCTGGAGGGAAGCCAAAGATGACATGACACTGATCCCAGTGCTACTGTCTCTGCAGCTTTTTAACACAAAGGCATATTTCTAGCAAAGACAGCCCGAGGGCAAAA
The DNA here is from genome assembly GCA_038496675.1 of Rachycentron canadum. NCBI lineage: Eukaryota > Metazoa > Chordata > Actinopteri > Carangiformes > Rachycentridae > Rachycentron > Rachycentron canadum. Next base: position 13,854,650 of record CM076662.1, on the reverse strand, counting down.
TGTGTAAGGGAGAGATTTGAGAGCAGACAGACACTTCGTTACGCCTCCGGGGAAGACACTACTTGCCAGGGTTTGTTCATGTGCAAATTTCCAACCAAGTTGTCACATAGCATCAAAGATGTACACCAATTCCTGTCTTTGATCTACTCTGCTTTCAATGAATGTACTTTTTTGATATTTGAGTAGTGTCGGATGTCAATCATTGATCTTTAATTCAAACTTGCTGAAAACTGAAGATGATATTCTCACTGGATGCAGGACTGTGACTCCTGTTGTCGCACTGAAGGGTCACACATTCCAATATTGTGATCTGCAGAAAACAAAACAAAACAAAAGAAATACCACCCTACTCTTTGCTGAAGAATGAACTCAGTCAACTCACTCAGAGAAAAAAAAAAAAAAAGGACATGGAAAACGGTGCAGTGGTTGAATCACAAAAATCATTACAAATCTGAACTTGAAATCTGTGGTCAAATGGAAGTCTTCCCATAACGATGTGTGTTTTCCCATAACGATGACCACTTTTATGTGGGAAAATGGAAAAACGCAGCCACATGTCATCTCTGATAACCAAGTGTGAGTTCAATGATTTTATTAAAGGTATCCAGTCACTTTCTATTAATAAGGGGAATGGTTTATTTTTAATAGATTTTTTAATAGATAAGTTATAAGTTGTGAATAACTTTGTCAAACTGTAAAGCATTCCTTTGACTGACTGAACCATATGATGTCTCATTCTCCTTCAGAAAAAATGGCTGATTGTATTTATGTATATGTATTTATGTATGAGGCATTACTAAAGCTTAGAAATTATAACTCCAAAATTGTGGAATATCAATTCAATCAATCAATCAATTAGCAAAGAGGTTGTGGATTGATATCTGCTCTATAAAGTATTAAGAAAGTATGTATTGAAGCATTAAAAAGCTTTTTATTATAACCATAACCCACTCTAAACGGTACTTGATTAGGAAATGGTGCCAAACATAAAATATAGCTGCTTTTCATAAAAAGAGTGAGTGAATCTCCACAGTATCTCCACCGTACTGAATTACAAAGTAAAAGCATGTTCGTTTGTGTTCACATCATGGACCATTTTCTGTAGGTGTTTTTGTTTGAGGTGTTGGCACGGCAACACCAGTTACACGTGGAATATAACTCCAACGTATAAAACTCATTATTATCCTACGTGAGGTGGGATTCTTGCTGGTGTTTGCTCAGCTTTGCTTTCCATTCGCACACTTGCCTCTACACACTCCTCTCAGACACCACTGACCCATTCTCATGCTGCGCCTCCACCACTGTCTTTCACTTAGTAACACTGGTGTTTGTTTAGTCCTTTCTCTCTACCTGTCAGCACCTCGCATTGCCTGTGACATTTACTTTATATACATTTTCCAATGCAGCGGGTTGTGTGAGGAGGCCTCGTTTCACACGACAGAGCCTCAGAGTGAATTTCTCAAGGAAATCATTGACCAGTGCTAAACTTTGCCATCATCGCCCCTTCTCTGGTTTTACATTACAGTCCTGGATGTGACCCTCAGCTGGTAATTCTGCTCGTTCTTCACTGCTTTGGTATGTAAATAGTTAAAGAAACTTAATAATATCTAAACTCTTAGATAGTGGAAAACATATGGTCACTCTTACTTTAACTTTCTTGGCCTAACTGAAGTGCTTGCTTCATGTATAAGCTACAAATGCATATAGCTTTGTAACTGCTGGTGCTATTCATATACCCACACAGCCATATATAAACAGAGGCAGCTTACTACATGTGGTATAGATTAAGTTCTCCAACGAGTAAACCTTATAAACATGAGGCTTTGTGCTGAAACAATTAACGGACAAAAAAAAAAAAAAAAAAAAAGCCAATCACAAGATACTGAAATTGTCACCTTTTTTACTATGTTTGAATAATTTATAAACATGAACAATCACTTGATAAATTAATTGATAATAGTGAAAAATTAGTAGTAGCAGCATTGATGTCGGCCAGTTTAAGCTTGTTTCAAATATTAATACAAGAAACCAAGAAAGTGAACAGAAAATGTGATATGTTTGAATTAATTTAGAAATGGTGGTGCCATTAGATAACAGAAAGCTCTGACAGGTTTTAAATTGCAAGATGTCCATATCAGTAACAGTACATATCTTGGTCATATTCCCTTTATACAAAATGTTGCTTTCTGTTATGCTTTAAAATAATTGTTGGCTGATAAATCACTGATTTAAAAAAAATTAATAAAAAAAAAAAAAAAAAGAGGAAACGCTCTTTTAGATTTCGTAACTGTTGAGCAAAGTCACTGTAACACTACAAGAAGTTACCGAATACAAATATTTCTAGCTCTGTGTTAGTTTTCTGATATGAAGATAAGAATGAATGTGTCTGCTTATTATCTCCACTCCACCAGACGAACAGGTGCTGACTGCATTTGTGTATGAAGTTACCATTTACACGTGTGTGAGTGTGCATGCGTGTGCACGTGCATGTGGGAACTTACAACCTTAAGTCAACACCTACGAGAGTCAGTCAGGGCTGAACGCGCCCAGGCAGAAAAAAAAGCAACAAAAGCCACAGTTTCTCCATCAGCCTGAACTTGCAGGTTGTGTGGTCTGGTGTCTCCTAGATCACAACCAACCACCCCCCTCCTCCTTTTTCCTCTTCTCCAAACTCCCCCTATTCCCACTGGTCAATTACTCTAAACGAATGCCAATCATTCCACCCAGCTGTTGGCTCAAAACAAAGCCTCCTCTAGACAAAACCACCGCTGTCTGTGAACGTAACCTACACAAGACAATGACAGACATGAACATGTGTCCTGGAACAATTCAAATGTCACAAAGACAAATTACCGTGCTCACCTGAGGTTAATCTCTGTATAGTAGAAAAAAAGGTTGGTATTATTCATTAAATTAAACATTCAGTTTTTCTAGGAAATTAAACTCGCCAGTGCTGATCTCCTTTTCTCTCTTTCACTTTTTCCTCCTGTACTCACAGCATTTAAAATGCTCCTTTAGGGGGGAAAAAAGTGTGTGTTTTTCTCAGAAATGTTGGATGAACTTCAGACCACCCTGCCCAAGTCCCATCTGGTGTATCACAGCCCAGGCCATGCCAGAGGTAGTAGGAATGTGAATGTGTGTGGTGTTTTCCCTCTGGCCCACTCTAACTATGGCTGACAATGTGCTCCACAGCTTAGGCTTGAATAATTGAAGAAACCATGAATCAGTGTTGAATGGTTCTCTGGTATAGGGAGTCTCCAGGCTGTTGTCCACCTCCAAGAAGTTTATAAGGGAAGGGAAGGGAATCCTGCTCTGTACTCCAGACCAGACACTTTCTCTGTAGTGACACAGTTCGTTCTCAAACTCATTAAAACCAGAAATGGGGGAAAGAGTTAACGATTATGTATGAGGCTAAGATAAGATTAGTCACTGGTTGAAAGTGCTGGGAGTTATGACTACTCCTAACAAGCTGTGACTGACACAGTACAGTAACATGACAAAACGACTTTGAAAACAAAGTGGTACAGGCCTGGGACTTAGAGAGTCACTATTAGTTGGGTAATGAGCGTTTCTTTGTGGTGGGAATGTCAAGCAGCATTTAGAAGCACTGCTCTCCGCATTGTGAGGCAGGAAAGTCGGCTATCTCGTATGATTTAACAGGATATGACCCAGAGTTATGTCATCTGCTGTCCATTCTGGTCATTTACAACCCACATAGGCCGCGTCAGACTATTCCCACTAACTCGCTGATCATGTCGAGTTCCTGGACTTGGACTCTCTTGATATTTTAAAAGTGAATGACATGATGCAATCGGCAGATTTTCTTTTCAATCAGTGCATTCATTCAGTTTTTCCACATAAAAAGTCACACTATAACAATATCTTTCTTTTTCAATTCATAAAAAGGGACTAAAGTTACTGTTCAGGCTAATTTTTTAATCCATAGCCATGAACGCAAGCACTGGTAGCTGAGCGGTAGGGACTACAGGACCTTGGTTTGGGAAAGGGAGTGTGGGGCATGGTAAGAGGTTTAACTGCTATGTGAGAACTCAAGGCTTCTAAGGTCAGCAGCTCAGTTATAGTCACTGTGTGACTGGCACAGATTGGGCGCGCAGCAGTGTCCGCATGACTCCCCTGTTCTAGCCTACACCATGGCACAGAGCAGCCCTGTACCAGCGCACCGACGCACCAAACACATTCAGGCACACATACTGTACTCGGCTCTCACCGATTTCGCACATGCTGACACAAGACCCAGTCTGTGGTTATTTGGTGGCTGAACACAACAGTTTGACTATAAACTGCGTGCAATTCTTTTTTAAAAAAACAAAAAAACAAACAAAAAAAAACAGATATTCAAATGTGGTCAGAGTCTGGAAATGTCAGGTTTGTTCGTTTCTGTTACACTGAGCAAAAGCACTCCTGTGAATAAACCAAGCATGCAAAGTCAAACCACAAAATCCAAAACAAAACAGTAGCTGTTTTGAATCACTCATGCCTCAGTAACTGCAAGTGGCTGAGTTCATTAACAGTTATTTACTCTTACTACTGAAAGATTTGGGGGTTTTTTTCCCGAAAGTCCTACAGAACTCAAATGCAAAACCCAAAAATGCAACATGTTATTGTTTTTGCTCTGCTGTTAGATGTTGAAGCTCAGAGGATTGCTGTGACAGTAATTTCTGAGTTAAAAGCATGTTACTATTCTCCTGAAGTATGGCGGTCTGTGCACACACACACTCATGTATCTGCGGGCCTCAAACAACTGATGATTAATGTAGCAGTAAACAGTTGAACATCATGCAGATAGGACATGTTTGACATCTATCTAGGCCCATTCATTTTCAGCGTGTGCATGACGTGTGTCAATTTTCAAACTAATGCTGAGGCTTTATGGATAAATATACCTTATGGGAAAAACCTTAGTTTATATAATTGCACCCATTTGGCAAACACACACGTTTGAGAGTATCTGAGTGTATGTCAGGTCAGGCTCCTATAGGATTGTGTTTACGCAAGGTCCAGATAAAGTACATTAACAGTCTATCCCTGCAGTTCTGAAAGGGTTTGGTCAACTTTCTTTCATCCTTTATGAAATTTCACAAATTTTTAAACAGGCGAGAAAAGGACAAACTGTCAATATCTACTTGTGTTAAATGTGAGGAAAGGCACAGATTTTCTCTGAACAACCAAAACCTTTAGTGAAGGTTTGTCAATCTACTAATCTTAGCATATGTCAAGTGCCATGTCTCTTCTATCCCCACAAAACAGGCAGAGAAAACTTGCCTGTGGTCAGGAATGGAAAACACAGGACATAGTGGTCTCACTAACTAGCATCATCTCATCAATGCTCGACCACTAAAAGTATCTTGAGTCTATATTAGTTTTCCTGTTTTGCAAATTGCCCATGTCTCCAGCTCCATCTGCAAAGATCATCATTCAGCTCGGCCAACAAGAGTTTCCTTCAATGGGAGTTACCCTCCCATATCTTCTGACTATCCACCAATCATGTGCACAGCTGACCTGTGGGACTGTGCTGAAGCTGCCGTCCTTTTAAAAATCAAATTAGCTGGAGTCTCTTCAGTCCACTGATGACACCAGACCCTCGGATGTGAGCTGGCCAAACCTCACCAAATCATTCCATCTTCAACAATATTCAGCACAGCCATGTTCATACAGTGTGAGCCCCATAAGAACTCACTACAGACGCGGCTGAAATCTTCATCACAAAGGTGCATGTGCACCGACTTCTGCAGTTTCTGATGAGTCAACCTGTAAAATAAACAGCAACACTGTGCATCACTCAGTTTTGACAAGACACATTATTCTATGCACAGAGGTGATTTTTTTGCGCCGTAAGCTAAAGTTAAAAGACAACTTGTACGTGTCTCCCAGGTTGGCCACATCTAAGCATACGTAGAGCTACTTTCTTTTCCTAACATTATTTTTACATAGACTTGGCTGCCTTCAGATGTTTTCACATTTCATTTCCCACTTTCATACTGTTACACAAAAAAGGATGCAAAGTGCTGATTGAGGATCATCCTGTACTCTCAGAAGACACTACACCACCCTGTGGTATCCACAGGCATAACAGGCCTTTCCAGAGTGATGTCAGATAGCAGAGCACTCAAAGCAAAGCACGGCTTAGCTCAAATCCGGATGTATCAAACAGAAATATAAAAAAAACAAGGCTCTCTCTTTTCAGAGTTTATATGGGCTCTTATCTAAGCCCCCAGGTTTGTATGATCTCACCACGCTACATGGTCGCAACACCAGTGCTGAGAGAATCCTATCTTCTTGGCTCATGGTAAAGTGATACCCTTTGAGGTGTGGCTGAGGCCACAGGATATCCTATGAAGTTGGGAAATCCCTCTATCAACGGTGCTCCCCACCCTGCTGCACGTCAGGGCTAATCAGTCCTTAAGGCCTGGTAATGAGGCGCCCGCCACCACTGTCTGCCAGGCAACGCCAGCCTGAGCCCACACTAACTCTGCTGCTCCTAATGAGTGGTAATCACCCAGCAGCTCCCCACAAACCACTGCAGGGATGCCGGCACGCACATGAGGAAGGGAAACCAAAAGACTAGAGGAGAGAGAGAGAGAACCAAAGGAAATGTTTACATGGAGTAGCTTAAAAAACAACTTGTAACATTTTTGTGCTGTGCTAAAGAAATGAGGCTCTTTTGGAGCTTTAAAACGCGCTGCTGTGTGATACACACCAGGAACTAATTCAGCACAGTGATAAAAACCTTTTACAGCTGCATGCTGAAAAATCACTCCTCATCAGTAAAATTACACACATCCCATTTGTTATCCTGTTGTTTTTGGCATGCTGCCTCACTTAATGGAGCGCTGAAAACAATAATACCATCTGAAAGGGCACCAGCTCTGCTTCAGGAACAAACTGATGAAAGAGTGTTTAAGGATATCACAGTAATTAAATAGCAGGTGATAGCAACCGCTATATTTGCTTCTTCCGGATGCTGTGGTGCCTCAGTGATTGGTAAATCCCAGCTGCATGGCTGTGGGCAGCCTTCCTGTATATGTCGCACATGAACTAAATAAAAACAAACTCTTGAGTCAGTGTTAGGACTCACACTCAGCACAGTTTACAAGACCACAGAATGCCTTTTACTAAAACTCAAAATTGAAACCAACAGAGTCGTCCCAGATAGCACTCTGACGGGGTCAACCGAGCAGACAAATCACTTCCTTCTCCCGCAATGTCTCGTCAAGGTGCCTTAACCTATGAAACCGAGAAAGGAAACGTACATCTCCCATTCAAACTCTAATGATAACAGATTTAGCAGAACCAGCACCTGCCACAACAGGCTGAGGGAAGGAAAATGAGTGCTCACATTCTTGTGGCAAAGGATGACAATTTAAGCGAGTGCTCGACTACGCCAGGAATCCCACCCCACCCTCGGCTGCGCAGACTATGGGCAGGAGAGATTGTGTTTACGTTACACTTACGCTCCACCGCACTCTGGAAATTGGGTATGCAACATTGACCCTCTATTTTGAGTAAATCAGTACCCAGGAGGCCCTAGGATGCCTCGTGCTCATGGAATATTTATTTGAACAGGTTTATGTTAGTATGTCCCACAGTCAAAGCTGAGCAGGACTGTGCTGGAGTGTGACCGGTGTCGAGTTTCTGAGAAGTTGGCCACAGGGCAGTCACATTCTGTATCTGTGTCACCTGTGCAGGCTCTTTCAGTATGTTTCATGTTCCTCAGCTGCAGGGTTAAATCATTCACTGACACTCATTCATATTCCCTCTTCACTGGGCTGCAGAATAATAAATTGGGAGTATTGTAATACCACATGTCTCTCTGCACTACACAGGCCACAGATAGAGAACAGACTGACAGAAGGAACTGAAAACAAGTGCTAACTGAATAAGTAAATATGCATTACCATTAGGGCCATTAAGGCTGATGTGAGTGCCAATTTGGCATGTCAACCTTAATACACACTACTTGCCAAGGGCGACACTGCAACAGGGAGGGAGACCGAAACAGAGAGTGAGGGTTTACATTTATGCTTCTAATGCAACTTTAGAGCTGCAATGAAACCAAGGCAGAGTCCAAGACAGTGAAAGCACTTGATATATACATGTGCATTACAGATGATGACGTTTTACTGAGAGGGGCTGTGATATTTCCAGCGTGCAGAGCTATTACAGGTGCCACACAGGATGTTTGCATCACACACTTTCCAAAGATGAGTGCCAACACTTTGGTGCAACACCCAAGAGAACAACATTTACCCAGAGATGTGAAAAACTGGGTGTAAAGTACAACCATCCAGCTTATTCAGACCTACTGAATCAACTGCTTCCAAAACCGACATCCTTGCATGCTTTGCCTGTTCTTTTTTTTTTTTTTTTTTTTTTTTAACTTTTCTTGAGACTTTTACGCTTTATTTAGGATAAGGTGAAGAAAGTAAAACCCACTTCAAGAGGTCTAACACACCAGTCTAACAGACCCTGAGGGGACTTGCAGATTCACAACAGTTCCCAGATCACCTAACACTCCTGGATCCTGCACAACACCCATACCTACCATAAATTTGACTCTGCTGGAAAGGCCTCAAGTGTCATCACTCCACAGTCTACAGCCATTTGTCTCCTTGCGCCTCTCTGCTGTTTGCAGCCAAAAGCGCCACTAAATACCCCGATCAACAGACATTTGTAGATACTAATATTGGACAAAAAAAAAAAAAAAAAGCTTTGTTTTCTAAAGGTACATTTAACTTGGTGGATCCAAACTCCAGGTGCTTTTCCATCTGACATGCTGACCCTCATTTGAATGACCTTGGCTTTCCTGCACTGAAAATGTTCTAAGACAGAGAAGGAAACTGAGTTCAGTGCATTAGTAGCCACTCTAAGGTGGAGGTCATAGTGGGCTACACCTAAAATCCAAGGCGTTCCCTGGGAATGACTTACTTTGAAATATACACCCTTGTGCTATTTCTAAATTAAACATTATTGTGTATATGACATGATTCATGAAAGGCTAGATCTTTCAGATTAATTTCCCGACACGTGTTCCAAAGTGTTTTTTAAACTTGATGGAGGCAGCAGAAACAAAAAAAAAAAAAAAAAACCCTGCCGGAGTTGTGTGATGTTTATGCTGGATGGGGGAATTTTCTGTGCAAGCTGAGCAGACGTTTCGGCCACCGGATTGCTTTATTGTTACCAGCTGTTGAGTCTGAGGCATATACACTCACCTTTCGCTCCGCGGCTGTTTTCAGAGTCGACTTAGGATATGATTTTACTGGTGCAAAATAATAACTCGACCGCTACCTGCCATTCAGGCGAGCCAGGGGATACTTTACAGTGGGCGCTGGCTCAATTGTCAGGGAAAGAATGGGGTGAACTCCCTCCGGCCAACATTACTCCGAGGCTGCGATCATATACCTATAATAGATGCTGTGTTGATAGGCTATACGGTTTCGTTGCCTGCTGAGATATTTGCTGACACTGCTTGTAACAAAAAAAAAAAAAAAATGATTGTCAGCAGCTTTAGTGAGGTCAAATCATGTGCAGACAACCTGCTGCAGCCACCAGCTGTGAAGCCGCTGAGCGCTGCGCAAACCTCCGCCAAATGACACCCAACTTACCCGCAGATATTAGTGTGGAATCAAAACATGTCTGGAGATGAATCGAAATCACACGAGTTTGCTTTAGAATCACTAAGCAAAAACATTTAGGATTATTTATTTATTTATGTTTTATCTTTGAGGTACTTTTTAAGTTAAGTTGAACCGGGGATAAAAGTTGTTACCCGGCTTTGTATTTCAGGAACCAATCAAATCAATGAAAGCAGCATCATGGTCATGCTGGTTATGTCGGTCGGTACTTACCCGAAATATGCTGCGGTTGGTCCAGGCAAGTTGAGAAGATACACTATAACTGTGAATGATAACCATCCCAGGAGTAGGTGTCCATCCAGCATTTTGCTGCGGCTCCAGGGCAGATCATTTCGTTTCTCCTGAGTAGCTGTGTAAAATCCCTTGCTCAATGTTCAACACTTCTTATACAGAGAGGAGAGCTGCGCTCCTCCCATCAGCAGAGAGAGAGAGAGCGAGAGAAAGAGAGAGAGGAGGAGGAGGAGGAGGAGGAGGAGGAGGGGGGAGTGATAGGGTAATACATACTGAGAGTTGAACTGATTCACAATTCACTCTCAGGTTTCAGACAGAGAAATCAACCCAGTTGTCTATATTTATGTTTGACAGGACAGTTTCTCCTCTGTGGGCGTTTTTAGCACCATACCCTCAGTGTCAGAGGGTGACATTTAATTTCCAGAGAGCCCAACCTTGATTTTATCTAATCAAACATAAGCAGCATATACTTTATATACTGCTCCATGTAAGAATATATAAGGCCCAAGACCTTTTTTAATGGATATTGCACTTTAAACTAGTTCACTTATGTATAATGGTGGAGTGTGATTATGTACATCTGCTAAAAAGCAACTGCACTTAAGTACAGTTTTGACATAGTTGACAAAACAATCTCAAAAGTAACTCCACCTACTGAGAAGATACAAACCAAAGAAGAGAAGAGCTACGACTGTAACTGGACCTTGTGGTGAGATTGTTATTTCCAAAGTGAGAATTAACTCAGAATCTCAAGTTTTGCCATCGTTGTACTTTATATAAGTAGGTTATTTAGAGGGTTATTTCCATTTTATATGAGGACATATTTATACTATGCATTCATTGCATATGTAGATTCTATTGCAGGTTATGGTTACACATAGAGATCATTGATGAGCTTATAAAATATAAAATAATTGTTACGGATTTAAATGAAATTTAATCAACTGAACAAAAGTTAGTGAGATCAGCTCCACCTAGTCCAATAAAATTATACTTGATTATATGTCAGGATTATCAATCCAATAACATATTTTTTGAGTATAATTTGAATTTAAGTGCATATGTTGTCACGTCTGTCTTGATTTAATTGGCCAAAAACACATCATACGCTGCATAAAATGCTTCCAGCCTATAGTTGATTTTGGTTTAAGATCGTCTGTGGAAGTGAAATATCAGTCCGGTCTTGCCTTTTACGAGACACAGTGAGCAGTTCCCCTAAACCACATGCGCTGAGGTGAGTTCACCCACAGTTCACAATGAAGAAAGAAAATTAGTCGGCAAATATAACTCTAGGCAATTTCACAAGAACTGAGGACGAGACCTTTAATCACTTTGCAAAATATCATATTGAGCACCATAAATCAATTGGCAAACTATCAATCATTCAGGAAAGTAATCTGAACCCTTTGGCAGGCCTGCTCTTGAAAAATATTTACTCTTCCTACGCATTGATTGCATAAGATTCGGAGATGATCAAAACCTTTGGTTATTGTCCTGGAAAACCTTTTCTAACATGCAAACAGTGTTGACTCTTGTTTTGGAAAGTTAGGCTACATGTTCGCAAAATACATACATTAACACACAATGAAACAATGCTTTATTAGATTTAATCACTTGTTTGGCAAATCAAATTAAAGAATTAAAGGTTAATTTTCTTAATCTTCTCAAGACATAAACTTAATAATTGGTTACATTTTTATCCCTTTCAGGAACACTTCATGGAATTACAGTAATATTTCCAGATTCTGTCTGTCCGCACGGCCAACTGATCTGTCGACTAGAGTTGTGACCTTTTGATTTTTAAACAATATTTACTGACTGTTCACCAGTTAAAAATGTCTTTAGTCACGGACAACCCTAGTTAACTACTGTGTAAACACCTTTCAGTGGCTCAGCTACCACCTGACATCTTTTGTGTCCTCACACACCTTGATTTCTGGCACATAAAGAGAGAAAAGCATCTGAACTTGGAAAAAGTCCAGGTTTTCTCAGCTACACCTGGTGGAGCACTCCTGCCAGGATTTGGGATGAAGTCTATTCATTCCTGATCTCAAACAATATCCAGCCCGTTTACCACAGATCACAAACAGCCACAGATGGGCCAAGTGGCTTCGTGGAGCCAAGTTTCTACTTACTGTGTGTAAACAATATAGCACCTCAAATTGGAGAGTAAAGTGAGCAAACTCGATAATTACAGTTGCGTGTTTCATATGATAGTGGATCTGTGTTGATCATTGCTACCAACAGATCACCAGTATTTGCACAATGTATAAGCAAGAGTTACCCGAGTAACAGTCAATGCTCCTGGTTGAGTTGCAGGCCTAAGGAAGGTTTTATTTAAACTGAATGTTTGTAATTTGAATATGTTTATTCAAGAATTAGATGAGAAAAGCAAGACTGTGTCAAATGAAAAAAAAAAAGAAAACTCAACTCTGCCCCTCTAAAGATCAGTTTAAGTATTGTGTCTCGTTTATTTACTTTGTACAAAAACTGATGCAAAAAAGGCAATTTGTTGTCTTGAGTTATTTTAACTTAAATAAAATATTACTGTCAAATTAGTTACTTTTCTACTTTGGTTACTGTACAAATTAGAGAAACAACATATAGCTTTTAACTTAACTGTCTCCAGTCTTTATGCTAAGCTACACTAACCTGCTTCTGACTATAGATTCATATTTAATAGACTAATAAGCTGTGTTTCAGTTTGCGGGGGGCGCACCATTCGGAGGCAACATTTGAAGCCAATCACAGCAGCTCAAATCTTCAAATATTGCCGAAACATGTGGCCTTCTTTTCCTGAGAAATGAAGGATCCACTGGGTGGATACTTCAAAGCCCAATCTATCCCATGATTCATTGCGCTCTGGTAATGAAAATACTACAGTAGAACAACACTTACAGAGGATAATTACACTTCTAAGTAAGCATTGGGTTTCTGCTCACTTCAACAGCTAATGGCTGCAGCTGTTAAAATCAAGGGCCCTAAAACCTCATGGTTTTGTGGGGGAAAAAAGTTACGTGTCATCAAGGTTGCTAGGCGACAGGAGCGGTGCTTTAAAATGCAATAGTGAGATCAGGCCTAGGTGGTGATGGAAACCAAAAATCCTCCCTAGGCCAGACTGTCTCGTTTCGGTCTTCACAATCTACAACGGCTCCTTCCTCTGAATGTTGCCCCCACTTGGATCTCTTTAAAATTTAAAATGTAAAAAAGAACTGCTTAACTGTGTTCAAACAAGGTCATTTATAGATATTTGTATAAAGTACTAGTCAAAGAAGTCACAGCTAAGGTCATAAGTCTTTAAAAAGTTGTTTTTTGGTTGATTTCACTTTCAGCTCATGGTCAATATCATTTTAGAAGGAACACAGGTGAGCGCTTGAAAGCACAAGAATGAACTTTTTTCAACATTATAAGCTTGTCAGTCATTTCTTAAGGGCAGTTATTCAAAAGCTTGTAGGCCTCCGTGAGGGCCTTGCTTCTTAATAACACCTGGTTTTAAGGAGATCAGCAGGAGGGTTTGTCAGTACATGACAAGAATGGACACTAATCCCAAGCAATACCCACTGGTCCTGCATGTCTCTTGAGTGGGATAATTGATTCCCACACCCTTCTTAAAACACGCTCGCCCCTCTACTCAGACCCGGCAAGCAACAAAACAGAGCTTGTTTCATTCTGGTGTCGAGGGAACGCAGCCATGAGGACAAAAGCGCGTGGTGTTTTTTTTTTTTTTTTTCTTACCAGGGCTCCTATGAGGGTTGAAGTGAGGGCTGTCATAAGTGTTGTAGGTGGTAGCAGAAATTTGTTTGGTTATGGACACTAATCTCTTTGGGCTGTCAGGAGTGTTTCCCTCCCTGCTGTTGGTGATACTACCTTGCCTTCTTCTACCATGTTCTGCCTTTTGGATTCCCTCTCAGAAGCCATAGATAAGCAATTGAAATGCATTTTAGAGGTGAATATTATAGACCCTTCTGAAAGCAGACATATCAGATATCACCCTTAAGGACCGGTGTAGAGATGTCAGCTTTGTTCCAGCTCCAAGTGTGACTTGAATACTCAGTTCAGATTAGAGCGTTAGCCTGCAGTGTAACATTTCTTTGCAATTACAATGAGGTTCCTCTGGGCATTGAGGTTAGTCTGTGCACCAACTATTCAAATGAGATGGAATGTGCTGTAGGATGTTGATGGAGTTTGAGGAATTTCCATAAAAGGAGCAATCTTGTAAAGTGCATTCAGAAAGGTTTTAATGTACAGTATATATTTTTGTCAAACACTGTCTCAAGCCACCTGTTGCATGTGAATTTCAAATATACTGCAGAAGCGATCCAGAAGGATTTAAATGATTAATTTAATGCAAGACAGATTTTATCTCATTCAATGTTATGCAACATACAGAGAGGATGTAAAACATGGTATTACATTTTATATAAAAAGTAATTTTGACTAAAGAGCAAGGATTAGATTCCTCCTCCCTGTCCTCAGAGTCTTGTGTATTAGCCTTGGTCTGACCTTGTCTTGATATCACATCCCCGGAGAGGAATGTAAATCGTATCCGTCCAATCCCAACCCAGTTACCACCAAACTCCTCGTTCTCACCACCCCTACTCCACTGCAGGGCCACATGATCTTTTCCATGTACCAGACATAATTTGTGGCTTAGGTTTGGAGGCTGACGGTGCGTCTGCGCCACTCTGCTGTTTCAGGCGTCGGGTGCACCATGTGCAGCAGTTCTCAGGATTCAGGAAAAGTCTGTCCTCGGGGGCTGGAGAGGTAGCTGTTGTTTTTGAATCCACGGTTCAAGTGCTGTCAATCTCCTCACTTGGTTTGACTGCATCATCAGGAGAAAACACATCAGATACTCTGGAGATTAATAGAGGTTAAAGAAAGGCAAAGGGGCAAAAACCTTACACTTCCCAACAAAGAAAATTCAGATAGTACCAATAAAACTGCCGTCACAGCTCTGAAGATTACAGCACTCTTGTCCAGCTGTGTCTCCCAGATTCACCCGGTGTGCAGAAATCAAAACATTAGCCCTAGTTTAAAAGAGGAGCACCTTACTGTCAAAATAATACCATAGTGGAACTTAATCCCAGTGCTTCATTTGTGGCATGTAACCTATGGTCTGTGCACATTTTCTAGTGAAGTGTTGTGACACACTTGAGCCAAATTGTATGTGTGCATGTGGCGGCTTGTCCATTCTTGAAAGTGTTTAAGTAGGCACATCTAAGCTGCTGCTGTGTAACTGTGGGAGGAAACATGAAATATCTTTAATCCAAGGTGAAATGCTTGATGGAGCATAACTCAGTCTTGAAAAAGTTTTAACTTTTCTCGTAACGTCTCGCAACACCTGACATTGATACCAAACCACAGTCGACAAAGTCTTTTATTGCTAAAGCCGCACGACATGATCCAACTCTTTGGTTACCCAGCAACTTGCGAAACACTGCTTGAATGGTGTTTACAGAATCGCAACTTTCTATTTGCTCTACTTATAAGAAACATGGCCATTCATCCAGGTTGACTGCATTTCACTGGAGAAGGCATCATCTACAGTGACGCAACAAATTATAAACAGTAAAAGTTATCACATGTGAAGAGTCAGAGCCAGGAAATTACAGGTTGCTTTAGGTAGATGGAGGACTGGGTAGACGTATACTGAATAGGCCGTGCTCTTGACCAACAGGTGGTGTTGATGGAATGAATGATGGATGGTATGATCTGCTTTACTTAGCGTTAATGAAACAAGACAAGAGTCCAACTGAGCAGCTGTAGCCAGTGCAGCCTCCCTCTCAGCTGATCACGACCTGGGATGACCCAGAGAAAAAGTCTCAATAAGGAAAAGTCCAGAGACGAAGAGGAGACTGAAGTAAGGTGGAGAAGTGGAAATGTTCTCTCTGTCCCAGCACTTGATAGAAAACACTGCACCATGATATGACATGCAGGGCTGTCCCTGTAATTAAAGCTGTATTGTCTCTTCTTGTTTTTTGGCTTCATCTTGCTTGCCTAATGTGTGACCTCAGCGCTAACACAACTATCTGAGTTGCTCTAAGGCAAAACCTTGTGACCCAAGACTCCTACCACAGACTGTTAATGACTTCACTTGTGAACAAAATGAGACTTTGCAGGCTTAACGTGTTGACAGGCAGAACGATTTTAGGCCTTCGGTTGCATCTATTTGCTTCTAATGGGCTTAGATATTAGTTATAAATATCTGGTGTTCAAATCATACCAGACATCCATTTTAGATTCTTTCAGACTGTGGCTTTTGACCACTTTTGACCAAATGTATTCACTATTGGTTACTACTTGTACCCTTGTGTAACTAAAGGGAACACTAAACCCTCCAAAATGGTCCTTTACTATTTTCTATCTAAATACCACTTTATTCAAGTATTTTAAAATAACATCAATTTTTATACCCATATACATCCCGGATCCATTATTATTATTGACAATAAATTTAATTCTGATCATCATATTAACTCTACTGTTCTGAATTTGATCTTCTTTACATGCATGATTCTCATCATTTTCCAATCCACATATGTTATGTTATGCTAAATTACTATACGGTGACATGTTATAGGCGTGTTCTGAGCTCAAACACAACCATTTTGACCTCAGAGACTACCAGGACAGTTTACATTAAGATTGGAAGTTGTCTCCCATGATTTCTTATCAGAAGCCTTTTTACACCCTGTATTACCAAAAGGCAGGCATGCAAGATAGGGACGTCAACGCCTGTGGTAATGCCCATCCTGAAGATAAAGTAAAGACCGTTTGCTTTGTTTCCCATGTCTGGAAAGTACAAAAGGAAAGTTATTAGTTGTTTCCAGGTGTGAGCTTGTGGGATGTGTTGCAACTTATTGAGGCAACTCTTCCCCCTTTCTCTTGGAAAGATTATAACTCAAACAAGAGTCTTTGTTTTCAACCCCTGCTTCTGTCTCGTGTGATTTCATTTCACGGAGAAGGGCATTTACTGTGAGTAGCAACAAAGCAGAACAGGTGAAGTCAGATAGCAGATGATGAATCAGTGTAGATTCCATATCAGGACAATCCACTGATCAGATCTGCTTGATATGAAGTGTTCTGTTACTCAAAACATACTAAGAAATCATTTATGGCATTAGTTGCAGTTGAATATTGAATATAAACAGAATATAAGATGAGGGAAAATTTGCATCATTCTAGCAGCAGTGGGTTATAGAAAGGGCTGGTGTAGTAGTGTAGTAAAAAGAAAGATATTTACATTAGGTGTAGTAGCTCACATTAATTCCACAAAGTGTAGGATTGAACATTGTTTACATGATGTGTTAGATTGCCTGAGCACATAACTCGAATTTTTTAAAAAGTAGCATATGTGTGTGTGTGTGTGCGTGTGTGTGTATTACAAAGAAATATTGCACCTGATTTGAAAAAAAAAATTTCCAAAAAATTGCCAAAAAATGCTATGTATGGACCACATGCTGTTAATTTTCTTTTTTCTTTTCTTTTTTCTTTTCTTTTCTTTTTTCTTTTCTTTTTTTTTCTTTCTTTTTTTTTTTCTATTACTAAGTTTAGCTGTGACAATAGACATTATGATTCCATTACAATGCTGACATCTAGTGGTTCTGTCACATTTGTACACAGCCAGTTCAACACTTCAATTCTGTGGCTGCTTTTATCAAATCTCTCTTGGGTATTCGCTGCACCTTATTTAATGAGCATTAACAGCTTCATGGGACATGAGGAAAATATTCATGGAAAAGCGGGTGAAGTAATGAAAATGTGATTAGTTCAATATTTGTGTATTGCATGATGTTAGTGTGGCTGTGTTATGTCAAACAGAAGGAGTCTGACTGAAGCCCATGATGCAGAGCAATGACAAGACTCATTTGTCGGCCATGACTCGGTGCTAAGGGCATTTCACTGAATGACATCATCATCACGGTGAAGTCACCATGGGCACACAGAGGTGCCATGATGTCCGTCTGTTTGCTCAGGGGGAAAACCTGAATGGATGGACTGCAGAGACAGAGTCAGAGTGGTGGGAAATGTGTTGGTGGAGATGAAATGAGCATAAAGCAGTTTACAGAAACTTAATATCAATTATTCTGAAGGAGTGTGGCTAATGAACTAACTTTAACTTATTAAACTTATTATAGCAGTGGACATTTTTGGTGTTTACAAGCTTAACGTTATTTTTACACTTCTTAAGCAGCTTGTTGAACTACATTATCACTTTTTGGCAGTTTCTCATGTTTAACTTCCTTGCTGGGGAGAAAGAAAAGAGCTATACTTCACAAATTATCTACCGATACAAGTTACTATGAATATACATTCTTCTTCTAAAATAATTTAAAAAATGCACTGTTAACTAAAATTTGGATGGGACAAACAAAATAAATAATATAAAACCATTAATTACATCATCCCTGTTGATGTGAGCAATGGTGAAAGAAGTGTTCACATCCTATACTAGTAAAGGTAGGATACCATACAATCATGTCAAACTACAAGCAAGAATTTTCAAATCTTGCTTGGAGTGACTAAAAGTATAGCATGTAAGTATGTATGTACATTTATATATAGCAAATGTGCTTAAATTATAAGTAACCTAGTTATTATGCAGCTAAACTGACGCTGTCAAAGTTGTGTTATTTTATTGGATTATTATTATTATTATTACTGATTCATTCATCTGTAAACAGCATTAATGTTCTAGCTGGTCTTGCTGATCTAATTCTAACCACTTTCTATACTGTTGAATGGTTCAGTGCATCATAACACAGATTTTTCAGTGTAAATTGTAATTCTAAACGTCATGTCAAATAAATGTAGTGAAGATGATGTTGAGATACTGGAAACTGCCCAAGAACAGTGTGGGAAATGTACTTAGACCGGCGAGTGTAAAAGCAATGACAACTTTAACGCATTTGCAGTGCGAAGCTGTTCCCACTAGATGGCGCTAACATCTTGCAGCCTCCGGGGGTTTGAAGACGTGTGGCCCGTGTTTTGTCTCCCTCGGGAGAGTCAATAAAGTTTAGTATTTGGACACATTTTTGGGTGTAAGGTAACAATGACAGACTTGACTGAAAAAAAAAAACTATATTGTGTAACTGCTGGACAAATCAATTGGCCAGTGGACAAGTGAAAACGTGGAAGGAAATGAACAGGGACAAGGACATTAAAGCCGGGAAAGTTTGATCAAAGTCATATTAGTCTGGAGATCAGAGTTAAAGACAGAAACACTTCAGGTCATCACCGATTGTCCATCTTGATCTGGCAAACACATGGACAGTCCACTTCTGTTCTGGCAGGTAAAAAAAAAAAAAAAGAAAGAAAGAAAGAAAGAAAAAGTCAAAGTTTTGTGGGAAAAAAATCTGATCGATTTTTTTTTAAAAATAATAATAATATAAAATATAAGAATAAAAAATTCGTTTCTGTGATAAAATCGCAGAAATGAACACTCATCGTGTCCAGCTCTGTCTCTGTTATTACCTTTGATCACAGCTTTTTTTTTTCTTTTTTTTTTGCACATCTTTGCTAAAAGCTATCGCATAATGAAAAATAAAAACGGCTTCAATGCGCACATTTCATTTCTCCGACTATTTCTCTTACTTTTGGTCACAAATCTCTCCTTTCAAGTGTAAACGTTTTATTTTTCTGTACCTTCAAGCCAACAATGTAGATAGAGTTTTTATTTAGTCTTACTACTTATCATTATCTAATTATTACTATTATTGATATTGGATAGCTCAGGCTACTGAACAATTGTACACGTTGATATAAAGATAATATTCAAATGAATGAATCACTTGGGTTAAATTTAGAAATTGTCTCTTTTTTTTCTCACCACCCGATTAGTCACTGATGTTGCACAACTAGGACAGATTTATTTATTTATTTATTTAAAATCTTCAGATAAGCATCAGTGCCTGCAAATGGAGATACCGGTCCACCTACTATTAGATCAGCTATCAACAGCCACTTGACATTGAGTAAGGCAATCAGACAGTCTGCCAGTGAGGCTCAGTTTTAACGGATATTTTCGTTGGAATAAGAAATCTGGCAACTTATCATGCAGGCAGCTTTAAGGTTAGGCTCCTCAAGCTGTGAAAACATCGCAGTTACAACAGAGCAAGAGGTAATATTTAAAGCAACAAAATTCACCTTTTCTTACTTAGATTAATGCTGAAAATTGGGCATTTGTAGCTACACGACAGGATTCCTTTAATTCATGATGACAGGAGCAATAACATCACTGCTTTTTGGGGGCATTTTGCAATTTCAGTGCATGAAGTAAAAGAGCTTTTAGTGCATTGGCAGACAACTAAAGATTTTTAGGGTTTTTTTTCATGTCACATATTAAATAATGAATAAATGCACTGGATGGCCAAATTATTAGGGATTTAATATGGGAAAACTCTTAATAGCAATTTACTCATTTCATTCATTACGCACGAAAAACTTCTGATTTTACATTCATGGCAAACAGGCACAGGTAAAGGACTGGAGACCTTCATAATGGTCTCAAGCAATTCACACATATTTATTTCTGCATTTTAGAAGCTTCAAGCCAGGGAGTGAAATCCGGACAGGTTGTTATAGCTACGCAATCCACAGGGGTTCCGATGTCTATTTAAAACCCCTCAGACCCTCCCTCTCTCTCCTTTAAACAACATTATATATCACACACACACTGCATGCTAATGCGACCAATTCTCAGTGAGCACTAAAACACATCTTAAAATTGTCTGTGTTCAAACTGCCTGACTGGGCAACAGAGGGAACATATCATCTGAATTCCCCCTATGGCAATACCTGCTGATTGGGTCCCAAAAAAAAAAAAAAAAAAAGAGCCAACAGCAGCTTTTAACTTTTAATATTTGGATCCTGCCACGAGTAGCCGGGGCAGATAGATTCTCCCTCAGTTGTTCTGGGGGATTGGAATAAAAGTCCATTAGGGCAGATTCGGGTTTTTTGTTTTTTTTTTTCCCTTTTTTTTCTTTTTTTTTTTTCTCTTTTCTTTTTGGCTCTGTCGTTCAAATCTCTGTGCGCGTAAGAGCGCGCATGTTGCATTCTGCTGGAGATGTTTGGCGAAACTTTAAGGATGATATACCTTGGATGTTTCCTGTCGCTCTGTGGGCTCACGCATGTCATGGCAAGTTATCCCATCTGGTGGTAAGTTTCATTTGTTTTTAAATATATATATAAATACATATATATTCACGATATCCTGGGCACATCTTTTGTTGAAAGTGGATGAATGCTGAGAGGCGTCTGTGTCAGCTCGAGTGGTTTTAGTTGCAATTTGGTTTCTGACAGCAGCGGAACATCTCGCATGAGCTGCTCCAGCTTCAAACCGAGGCGCCTGACATGTGCGTTAACTGTCTGAGGAGGAAAAATACGTGAGTTATTGACGTTTTCCTTTTTCAAAGCAGAGAATAGAGCTGTAATGCAACACTAAGGGAGCGAGGAAAAAAACAAACAAACAAAACACCACACATTTCTAAACGTCTCGGCCTCATTGTGATGATTGTTTCGAAAGTGTGTGAGAGCGCGTTTTTTTTGTTTGTTTGTTGTTTTTTGTTTTTTTACAGGACCCCGATATTTGCAGCGATGTGAGATAAATGTTCATATTCAGAGTGCAGCAGGTGCAAAGTTTGCGCGTTTATAAGTGTGTATATGTGTGTGCACGCTGCTCCGCACATGTGTACCTGACGGGCTGTGGGTTGGGGTGTGTGTCTGTGTGTGTGTGTCTGTGTGTGAGGGTCAAAGTGGCACAGAACTATGAAAATATGAAATGATGCCCGGAGTTTCGCCTCAGGGCTCAGGATGCTTAAACATATTGATAGCAACCTTTATGTAATGTAATTTATTCATGGAACATAATCAGTGCAACATCTGAACAACAACACTTTTTAGACTTGGGTCACCTCTCTCACTTTAAACTAACCATAAACCAAGGGCTCAATAGCCAAATTTACCACAGTTTGAGAAGGAGAAGCCTTACTTGCTATGTATGTATATGTTTATATGTGTGTGTGTGTGTGTCAATCCACTTTTTTGGATTTGTTTCTTCAGTTTATTTCCAGTTGTTTCTCAGAAATCCAAATCTTGACACAGTGCATTTGAGGACCGCGGCAATAAACATCCATGACACCGACAATAACTGATAATATCTTGCATTTTCTGTCTCTCCTCACTACAGATTGTGCGCTGATGTGCTTATAAATCAGTGTTGTGAGATATATTTACTTTTATGTAGGACTTGACTAACATTGTCATTGATGAGCATTATTTATTCACATTTTCTTTTTCTGCCTAACATTTTGTCACATCTTCTGGAGGAGCTGCTGTTGAGTTTCACAGTGTTCATGCTTAATCCATCAGGTGCACATATCAATCACAGATGTCTTTTTAGCAATAAATAAAAAAACAAGTGATGGATTTTTTTCTTTTTTTTAATAAGTCATTCACTATTTGGGGTTGCTTAGATATTGGGTGTACCCTAATCTGCTTCCCTTAATGGGTCCCCAGGTGGTATTACTGATTTGAAACTAATTACATGCTCAGCTGGAAGGAAATCCTGGTGCAACAGCAGGCCCTCTGGACTGAGAGATGGAAAAGAACTGACAAATCAGTGCACTCTATTATATGAAAGTCAGTGCAGTGCAGTCACAGTGAGTTCGCTTCCACATTATTTGTTGAATGATGTGTATTTTACCATCTGATATGAGAATGTTTGCACTTTTTTGGTTGGGTGCCAGTGCAAGTCCATGTTGTACTTTTCTCTTGCACTCTGGCAAGAAGAGCAAGCAAAAACCCTGAATTTCAATCTCCATAACACCGTTTTCTTTTCTTTTTTTCTTTCTTTCTTTCTTTTTTGTGCAGCCAGTTGTGAATGGCACAATGGAGGGCAGGTTTCTATTCTGTCATAACAGAAACCCTGCAGCAAGTCTATCTTCTGTGTTGATGGTTTGATTTTGGAGGGTGGGTCAGGTCATTGATTGAAGAGTGCAACTACAGAAGCTAAAGAGTGGCAAGTAAGCATAACAGAAACAAGTTAGCAGTGGCATTTCTACCAATACAAACAATCTTTGACTGCAGACATAGCATGTGAAGTCACCTTCAAATTCTGACTAATCCAGTTTTTTTGCTGCTGATGTTTTTTTTTTTTTTTTCGTGGCAACTCATCCCAAGTCAAATAACGCAGTTCCTTTTGGATTGCATTCAATGTGCCTGCATTGTCGCTCCATTTACAAACAGCATGTCAGCTATCTAAGAGCTATCGCTTCTGTGAAAACCAAATCAGGATGTTTTGCTGGCAAAAGCTGCTGAACTTGGCTTCAACTGGCTACTGGAGCTGCATCACACTCAACCTCTGTGCCACAGTAGTCTGTGGAGATACAGATCCACACTAAAACAGGTTCATGTCTGTCTCTTCTGGACCTGCCATGACATAGCCTGGCTGCAGACACCACCCTACCACCCCCTTCCCTAGTCCACCCCACCTTAGAAGATAAATACCTGGAGGTGAAAGCTTGCCGCACATTCCTTTTCCCAAACATATTCTCTTGATGTCAAAGTCGGCTCCAAGGCCCCAGGGCCCTCGAGTAAAGTGGTAATTCTAAGGTACCCTGCTTGGGCTTGCTGAAATATGCATTAAACCTGTTCTGGATACACTTAGATGAGAGGGGGAAAGTCTGTACTGAGACAAAAATTGAATTTGATATATGTTTTTGCCTAAGTATTTATTTGTAACAATTTTAACTGTAGTGTTCATTTGACTACTCAGATCCTCGGTTTTTTACCAATTACAGTGAACATCAGTTTCGCTCGGGGGGCAGTTGGAGTTAAATGCATTTATTTCTTGAAGGAATTACAGAGATTTAAGGCATTTTAAGCTCAATAGATGCCCCAAATCCAGACAAGACAAAAATACTAGCAGTTATATTTGAATATTTGTCAGAGCTTGTATCTAACAAAACTTATCTTAATGCAACAGCGCCTTAAAAAATCATAAATCATTCCTGGTGGAACATGCCCTGCTTCTTCTCTTAGACCATTTCCTAAGACAGGAAGAGGTGGCATAGATTACTCAGCCCCACTGAGACATGCATAAGTGGAGCAACCTAAGCACAGTGACTCATCATGATGCTTTTGTGTGACACGGTTCAGGGGATGACCTGGCAGAAATGCATGCAACAAGGTGTAGGCCTGATGAGGCACATCAGTCTCTGGCAAAGAATAAACCACTGGGTTTCTGAACAGAGCAAATCACATGACAAATCCAGTTTTCAGCTGGCATTTCTGCCTCAGTAGGAGCTGATTTACGCTGTTTAGATGATTTTGATCATTCACAAATACAGAAATCTTTTACAACTGTTTCTACTGGAAATAATGTGCTTCAGGATATATGGACTGACAAGAGGCAAAGAGAGGTCAATTTGTAATAGGAGTACCCCGATTTACTAATGGATGCTGTAGACAAACTGCAGACAAATGTTATTTCCTTTGGAGTCATTATCAACTTGCCATTGCTCGTTTGCTAGATGTCTCATTTATGATTAACTAGAGAAGTCTAGTCTGTACAAATTAGGCAAGAAGGTCAGTTCTAATGAGCATGACACATAACTCTGACATTTGCCTTGGAAAATAAAAGTATAGTTCACTTATAAGGTCAACTGATGACTTACACACCTTGACACCTGACAAGCCACATTACAGTAAAGCACAAGCTTAAAAAGAAGATAATTCAGGACATAATTGAGGTATTAAAGGTCTGCATGTTGAGGGCCATCAGAAGCTGTCAGCCAGGGGTCATTTTGCAGAGATCTTTTGGGTTGTCAGGTTTTAAAGAGAGCAGCCTGAGGCCAGTGTTAGGAGTTGTGGTAATCCAGCGATTAGTCCTTCAACAACAGTGAATGGGTCAACAGATAGTGAGCTAAGTGAGTAGCAAAAGATTGCACACCTCCCTCTGTACAAAAGCTACAGTAACTGGTATCGAGCCCATATCACTCAGAGGAGGATCATCAGACGGCTGCTGCCAGTACTGTAGTAGACAGGTGATGTGAAATGAGGACTTGTTTGCCAACAAGCTACTTTACAGCTACTCTGCAGGGCAATTGCCAAAGATAATAGGAACTAGTAGTCAAAATGTTTTTGACATTTCAAAAAAAACGGACCATCTCAGGCCAGCAGGTCATGTAGTTAAAGAAGAACTGTTTGCTAAAGTAAAACAGATGGGTAGGTTGGTGGATGGATGGATGGATGGATGGATGGATGGATGGATGGATGGATGGATAGATAGATAGATAGATAGATAGATAGATAGATAGATAGATAGATAGATAGATAGATAGATAGATAGATAGATAGATAGATAGATAGATAGATGTGTGATTTTACTTAGTAAAAGTCCTAATTGGGAGAACACAGAAAATAAAGACTGAAACACAGAGAGAAAGCAATAAAAGTAGTGAGAGAGAGAGAGATGTAATCAGTGAACCAAGTTTGCACTTGTTGTATCCCAGAATACCTTCCTCAAAGGAAAAGGGGGGTTGGGTTCAGTGTTACACTTAATACACTCTCTGAAGTTTCAGTGTAGGGTTTGCACTCTTATTACCCTAAGCTGAAGGCCTGTTAAGTGTGCGGACAGTTAATAACAAGGTGTAGTTTTCCAAGTTTTCAACTTAAGATCTATGAAGACCTGTAGATGCATTGTGGACTTTCATCTTAGACAGAAACACTGCCTGCTTCTGTGGCAGCAGGGCTGCAATTTCAATACACACAAAGGCCAGGTGTCTGCAGAAAGGGTAGTTGAAGGGATAAAGGATGGACGCGTAATGGTAGCATCTGATACAGCAAATAAACACACACAATCAAACATACACAGACGTAAAATTACCATGCACCTCAGAAGGGAAATTAGTCTTTAACTTCAGTGGTGGTAAATCAATAGATAAAGACACAGATGGCAGAATAAGATACAATCATGACAAAGCACTGACATTCTGACTTCCCCTTTCCTGTAGGTCACTAGCAGTGGGGCACCAGTACTCATCATTGGGTACTCAACCTATTCTGTGTGGCAGCATCCCAGGTCTGGTGCCCAAACAGCTGCGTTTCTGCCGGAACTATGTGGAAATCATGCCCAGCGTGGCTGAGGGGGTGAAGATTGGCATCCAAGAGTGCCAGCACCAGTTCAGAGGCCGACGCTGGAACTGCACAACGATCAATGACAATCTGGCCATTTTTGGGCCAGTGTTAGATAAAGGTAACGTTACACAGGAAACAAGTGTTTCTCATTCAAATTTTGACACATACAAGACATTTCTTTCCTGCTATTTCTTCTGCCATGTAAATAATGGCTGTGTGTGTCAGTCCAATAACCCAGTAGTTTCAAGCACCCCTACAAAATTGTATTTCTGCAAGTGCTTGGTTCTTCAAACCACATACAAAACCAAAGTTGCTTACTTTATCTTTATGCTGAACTTTTCCAATAACAATCTAATATCCTCTGTGTCTTATATTTGCATAAGCAAAGCTGCATTCCCTGCGTGCATCATCCATTATGTTCAAATCCCTGTTTAAATAGACTTTTGACTGAACAAGCTTTAAGCAGACTGTGTGCATGAAATAATGGACACAATTAAGATGAGTGAGTTCTGTCTTGTTGGAGTTTTCTTTCGGAGGAAATCCCCTGTGATTGTTCTGCTGTACTTTCCCCTGATGTACCTTCTATAAGATTTTCCAAAATACACTTTTTGCATAAATTTTTTGTACTTTAACTTTCAAGCCTAATCATGAGCTCAGGCTGTATAAAACTGTACAGTGATCTCATAAAACACTTGCATATATGTTCCCCAGTAAAATATTAGGCTGCAGCAAACAGACAGTTAGTTTAGAAGCAAAGTGACATTTTTAAACTTGGGGTTTGGTACAATTTAAACCAACAAGGGTCTAATGTCTGCGACGAGTAGTTAAGATGCTTTTTTGTGTGTATTTTCTTCTCCCGTGTTGCTTCTTACTGATTTGCAAATTGACTTTCAAAATTGAGAATGGGTGCAGAATTTAGAGGTTGAGGGTTGGGGTCTAAACCTGTCACCCACTTTGCAGAAGACTGATGTAAATTTGGGGGGGCTGGAGGTTAGTTGGGGCAATTGCTTTTAATAAACTCCTGAGCCAGTTGAGGCTAGGTGGCTAACGATGGGGGTTCTCAATCTGAGCCCTTTTGTGGTGCAAAATGCCACCACATCTTTCCCGTTGCTTCCCCTCCCAGGCCTAAATTGCAGGGGTAGTGAGTGGAAAGAGGAGGCAGCTACTGGGCTTTAGTAAATCATTTTGATTGGATTAAGGTCACTGAGGCCCTTAATAATGTGAGAGGTCAAAGTGGCTGGATTAAGTGCCTTTGTCAGAGGCCAAGGAGAGTGACTCAGGGGCTCACAGGCCTTTGATAGGGCTTAGTAGGAGAGGGCTTCCATTTCATTGGATTTGATTGATGCTGGTGTTTGTCTGTGCAACAGGGCCATTGTCCTCACTGGTGTCTGTTTGTCTGCGATTCAGACTGTTGTGTTTCGGTTTCCTTCTGCCTTTTTTTGGAGAGCAAAGCTGAAAGGAAGAGTAGGTGCCTTTATTGACTTCAGAGGCTTAGTTCCTATCAGTTAGTCCATAACCGCCCATGTCCTCCTCACCTTCACCAAGGACATGAGTTTGTTTTACAGAGGTAGATTAAGCCAAGAACATGGCAGTTTAAGGAGAGAAAGCAATCCTGTAAATTGAGTTGAGATTACAGTCTTTTGACTGTAGGGCACTGAATTGAAAATATTTTACAGTTTTTATTTGAGGAGATGCTTTAATCATTTACCCAGCTAAATGCACACTGTCATCCACATACCAAACATTATGTGCCAAAACATAAAAGAGTGTTAAGTTACTCATGCCTGTAAAATGGACATATTCTTTCTGTTGTGCGTGTTCTTGTTCCCTTACTCATGTTCTGATCCTCTCTAGGTTTCTCTCTCACTCCACACCCCAAATCGTGAGCCCTACCTTAAGGCTATGTCTGCGTCAGCACTCATTAATTTACATTAACTTAAGTGTCAAAACATGCTCTGCAGGAATCTGCCTGTGATGAAAGGTAATAGAAAGCTGCACAGGTGTTCTTAGTCCGCAGAGCCGATCCCAGAGCTGTTTCGGCATTCTTGGAATTTACAGAACACCTACCTACTATATGGGTATAATCAGTCACCAGTTTACGAGTCATATGATAGAATTATTAAGGGACACACTGCTAGAAAAAGTGGACAGCCACAATTTCACAGGTGTTACCACCCTTGCAGGTATGGGCATGCACCATCACTACTCAATTGGAAGCCATTAAATTGAAATTAGGGTCATAAGAAACTCCTGTTACGTAATCTGTAAAACATGTGGAGGGAACTGCAATGTCTAGAAATGTGGTAGCTCTAACTTTCATACCCTTAAGGAACTTCTGCTCTTTACCCAAAATTGATCTAATAGATTAAGCTAAATCATTAGGTCCCATCTAAACTAACTGGGAAAAGGTCAGGGGATGTGGGTTGCGACCTATGACCTGAGGATGAGAAAGTGTAACTATTTAGGATGAGCTAAGAGGTCTCTGCTTTTCATGAGACGTATGTCTCTCCATGCTGGGGGAGGGAAACTAGCGCACCAGTATATCATTAACTCTGGACAAGAAAGAAAGAAGGGGTGTGGTAAATGGAGTTGATGGGGGGACCTTAGCCCCACTCCCTGCTGGGCACTGCTCAGAGCACAATATCTTCGCAACCATGAGATTAAGCAGGAGAAAAAGTGCTTTTCCCCATTCACACGCCCTTTAGATTGTTTTATTAAACCATTTGAATAGGGATTTCCCCGTCTGCCGACAAGCGGGGTCCAGCCAATGCATAGTTCTCTGTTGCTATGACTTAACTTGGTCCCCACTAATCACTGGCCAGGGCAAATTTCATATAAAATATCTGGGGCCATTGTGGGACTAACACAGCGTGACAGTGGAAGCACAATAGGGGATTCAACCCCCCAGCAGGTTGTAGGGACCACTTGGCCTGCCAGGATCTGGAAAAGTTTGGTGGAGGAGTATTGTTCTATTGAGAAAAAGTGTCCTGAAATACCATAAATTGGTCGTTAAAGTAAAAAAAAAGTGGAGTGGAGCTCATGTAAGAGCTGGTATTAACAGGTGAAGTATAGTATATTATTACAGGTGTAATTAACTCCAGATGGTCACACCATGTTATATCAAGCCTGATATGTAATATTACACACCTGGTTAAAAATAAGGCTGGACTTTGGAGCCAGGTTCTAAAATGTGTTTCTTAGGTAGATGTAGAAAAAACTATTAATGTTCTTCATTGTGTTTAATATTTTTTGCAAACAGAAAAACAAATGATTTCATAAACTCAAAACTAAAAGCTTGCAGCTTAATGGAGAAAGTTTCTGTTATCATATAGATAGTTAATAGACAGTAACATCATTGCTTGATTTATAGATATTTACTGCGGTCAGCAGTCAATGCCAGTCCTTGTATTTTTGAAATATTGATAATATAATTTATTGAGCCACTATTCATTGGGGACAGTGCATGTTCTCACAAATTGTTGCCTACATCCATAGAAACATACTTAAAATATATTTTTTTCTGTCTACCACTCAAACACAAAGAGACCAGGACATGTTTAATTTGCACCAATGCTTTTCTTTTAATAATTGCATCCCAAGATAATCCATCTCGCATTTCATCACTACCCACTTACAGTCTGCAGCATAACTGCCCTTCATCTGCAAGGTCAAGTTTCCTATGGTGTTCCCCAAGTTTCTGTTTTAGGCCCACTTTTCTTCAATTTTTTTCATAGATAATGATCAACAAACTGTGAAGCAACTAGATAAAATTTGTGTTATAAATGTTATATATGTAAATTATATATTCTATGCTGATGATACAATCTTGTACATCATAAAAGGATTTAAATGAGCTGACACCCAAATCCTGGGTCAAATGATTCCAATGAGGATTACATGTAGGGAGACACTTTTTTGCAGTAGAAAATCTAGTCAAAGAATCCCTTATCAGTTCCTGCATTGGAATCCGTTGTACAAATACCTTGACATTTTAGATTGATGTACTGCTGAAACCTCAGAAATTCACTTCAACTCACTCGTAGCTCATAAAGTTAAAACATGAAGCTCATACTTTTAGGTTTTAGATGATGCATGGTAATGTGTAATTAATCACTCTAGGCAGTTTCTTCCTGCTGTGACTAAATCCTGCAGCTTTCATGTACTGTACAAGTAAAAATAATACAATGTCCAAGTGAAATGACCTGTGGTAGATGCAGTTGGGTGGACTCGAGGAGAGCAGAGGATTACATGTAACATTAGTGTAAACATTTGTAACCTTGTGCATATGCAGTAGTAGTATGAAGTGGGTGGTGGAGGATGCCAGGAGACCTTTTCTCTTGCATCATTGTTTCTAATACTCTTTAGTCCTCAAACTGGTTGGGACCTGCTGTAAGGGAGGTGCTCCTGCTCCCTTTAGCTTTATACTCCCCCCTTAATTCTCTCCTCTCTTCTTTCTTCCCATCTGTCGTTCCTGTTTTTTAGACAGAAGCATGTACATACAATCTTTCTCTCTGTGCCCCACACACTCTCCCATAATATTGATCTTTAACCATCTCTGTTTATCTCTTGACTCTCCTTCACATTGTTCTTTGTTTCATGTTTACCCCTGGTGTTTCCACTTTCCTGATCTTATTCTCTCTGGCTCTTGTGATTGTGCAAGACCATACAAGTACATATATTCAAGGCAACCTACTTGCCATAATGAGTCCTGTTAAAGCAGGTAATGTTGAAGTATGAAACGTCTATCCTGGGGATAGCATGGACACTACAGTCCAATCTCTGTGTTGTGTCTATGACTTGTCCCCTGAGTGTGAGGCCATTTCCTAACCTTTCAAAAGCTTAATTGAGTCTTTTAATTATAGGCCTGTCAAGCCTGTCTCTTCCTCTCATCTCTCTGGAAGATCCTGATCCCTCTGAGTCATCACTCAGCTATGTCAGACAGAGACATAGAGGCCTTTCTGGTCTTATTCATAGACAGGGCGATTGATGTCTGGGCTGAATGAACCCACGCACCCGTACACCTTCATAGATACAACCTAAAAAATGTAGCCAATAGGAGTAATGGCCTTTACATATAATATGTATTATACCTTTGATGTTGTTTTGTCGGTTTGGGTTGAGAAATATTTGCTTATGCTACTATATAATACTGAACACAAGCAGTTGTCCTTATAAACAGATGGTGACCTACACACTAGGAATATTAAGAAATTTGATCCTAAAAATAGTAATTAGCATCAAGATAGTCATTACTCATGTGATAATCACTATTCTTTTCTGTTCCTGTGTTCCTCTGCATGATATTGCCCTACAGAATTGCTCAAATGAGGTATTTCTTACAGACTGTAATTCTCTTTCCAGCCACTAGAGAGTCAGCATTTGTTCATGCCATTGCTTCGGCGGGAGTGGCATTTGCAGTGACCCGTGCCTGCGCTGAGGGTTCAGCCACCATCTGCGGGTGTGACACACGCCACAAGGGCCCCCCTGGTGAGGGATGGAAGTGGGGCGGTTGTAGCGAGGATGTGGAGTTTGGGAGCATGGTGTCGCGGGAGTTTGCTGATGCAAGGGAGAATCGCCCTGATGCACGCTCAGCCATGAACCGCCACAACAACGAGGCAGGAAGATTGGTTAGTTTTCTGAAAGTTCTCTTTTCTGATTGTATTGTGGCAATTTTCTACATTCAGATGTTTAATTGCCTTTTGTTTTTTACCCTCAGTCCCTCAACGACAATATGTTCCTGAAGTGCAAATGCCATGGTCTTTCTGGTAGCTGTGAGGTAAAGACGTGCTGGTGGTCTCAGCCTGACTTCCGAGTTATTGGTGACTACATGAAGGATAAGTATGACAGCGCATCTGAGATGGTAGTGGAGAAACATAAGGAATCCCGCGGATGGGTTGAGACCCTGAGACCCAAGTACAACTACTTCAAACCCCCCACAGAGAGGGACCTAGTTTATTATGAAGGCTCACCTAATTTCTGTGATCCTAATCCTGAGACTGGCTCCTTTGGAACCCGCGATCGCATTTGCAACCTGACATCGCACGGCATAGATGGGTGTGACCTTCTGTGCTGCGGAAGAGGTCACAACACCCGGACTGAGAAGAGGAAAGAGAAGTGCCACTGTATTTTCCACTGGTGCTGCTACGTCAGCTGTCAAGAGTGTGTGAGAGTCTACGATGTGCACACCTGCAAATAGCCACATCCTGTCCTCGTCTTTAGTGACCAAAATTTAAAGTCGTCAACAGGCAGAAGAACAAAAACAGGAACTTTGTTACAAGACATGAGGGACTGTGAACTTGTCTGACCTGTCCATGGACTCCAGCATTAGACATAATGGCCTTGTGTTTAGAGCTGTGGTGCTAAGAAGAGCCAGTCTCTGTCTTATTCAACTGGAACAGTTGAGAAGATGTTGACATCACAAAGCATCACCCATATGAACTGCGATGGTGGTGATGATGACAGCAATGTTGATATCAATAGCATTGATGAAAGAGTTTCCATGTACTGACGTAGGAAAGAGGAACTGTCGGCTAAATGACAAACACCATATTGGTGATTTTTTTTTTCTGTGTTCTAAGTAGTTACTTTTGTTGAGAATAGTACAGCACTGCCAATGCTTTCAAGTCAATGGGACAAACAATGAAAATGTCACATTTTCTACAATTAATTAATCACTTGTTTTTGCCTCAAAAGTGACAACATTTATGAGCAATTTACATGTTTTGACACTCAACAGCATGCATTCTCTTCCTCAACATTATTAGTATATATTTGTATATCTGAAAACTAACATTATCATTGTGTGAGTGAGAGTATTTGTTTTGTAGTGCTAATCTGATACCGATGTTTGGGTAAGAATGCACTTGCACCTGAGTGAATGTAGTTATTACGCTGTGATATGTTTACATGTTCACAAATTCTTAAGCTAACGAGTTAATATCTGGTATAAATGATTAATTTTATCTGACAGTAGACATGAGCCACATCCACTGAACATTGGGAAAATGACATAATACACAGTCTGAACATTTCATGAAACACCTGGTAAACACTGGAAGCTTTTTCTTAAGAGTAACAACGCTTTGAACGACCAAAGACGAGAAAAGAAAACCCCCTGTTACTTGGCGGTGGTCAGAGAGCTGTAGATGAATATGAAAGGTCAGCACTTGTGTCCTGTTGAGAAATATGAAGCATGTTCTCCTTGTTTTTATCAGTATTAGCATTGTTTCATGTGACTGGATGTGGGTGAAACTGTTTATTTATATATATATATATAAAAAGGACCTTCCCATCTTTTTCGTTTCATTTATACAAATATATACAACTTGATATTTGATCAGATAGAAGTTAATTTTGTGCTCCCTGGGAAAAAAAAATGCAAATAGCAAAATAAACCACAAACCAAGCTGTATCATATAAGCTCTGTACAATGCAGTATAATTTGCAGTTGCAGTAAAATAATGACCAAAACCTGTGCATGTCATGATTCTCAGCTGTGGCTTATTGTTCCCCAAACTAAACAACAAGCAGCATCACTGAAACTATCAAGACTTCCTTTATTTTAATGCTGCTAAGTAAAGTTAATATGTGTATGTGTGTGTGTGTGTGTGATTAGGTCCTTACATACAATGTGTGTCATCTGTTGTCTATCTGTTATATGTATATTTTTGCATACTGATTCTTTCTGTGAAAGAAATATATTATATATAGTTTGGAAAGAAAATGTGAAGTTTTGACTAATTTTTACATACCATAATTCTCATTTAACCAAATAGACCAAAATAGAGTTTATGTTATTTTAGTTGTCTGTGGATTTTGTAGTTGTGCCAAACATCAGGGCAAAAATTATTCATGTTTCTCTCCCTTAATTTGAGAAGATGGAATACAGTATTTATTTGGAAAGTGAAAAACTACTGAAAGAGACAAAAACTTGTAACAAGTGGATGTACCATTTCAATGATTGCGTTGACTAAGGAGAGATGTAAAGTCACTGACGATTTACTGTTCACAGCCAATGTAAAGCTATGTCTCAGGCGTGTAAAGTCTTCAGTCTCTAATCAAAATTGCCCACCTATGATGACACAACATCATGACTGGAAATAATTAATGAGCAGCCATAACCAGTTTCACATTTAAGCCTTTTTTAATGAACTACACAGCAACCAATATCAGTGCAAGAGCTGTTATCTTGCTGTACACTTTATATGTGATTGATTGCTTGTGTGGACAATTTGCTTATGTTCTAATTTTTTTGTTACATCTTTAAATCCAAAGTTTTGTACAAACTAGTTTTTGTGTTTTTATGGGTTTCTAAAATTGGATGTGTTTTTTTTTTATAATTATTTATTTCATGCTATGTACATATTAGTAAAAATATATATTTGCAGATTTTTTTTTTTTTTTTTTTTTTGAAGCAGTGTTTTGACTTGTAACACTGTAGTCTTTTTACCTCATGTCTGTTTTTCCACTGACTCCACACAGGTATCATTTGTACTGCCTGTAGTAGATTTCTAAAGTTAACTCTTTAACACCAAAATAAAACAACATAAACAACCAAAAAAGTTGTTGTTATCTATGTCTGAATTTTACAAATAATTAATTATTTTGTTGACTCCTGTGAATCATGACAGTCAAGAAATAAGTACAGCCAGAGACTCATTAGTGGCCAGTGCCTGTAGACCTGTGGTTTTACACAGGCGCTGGCAGGGGTCTGCGCCCTTCTATTTTATAATGTGATTGCCAGCGTCTCCTTCTCTGGCAACCAAGAAGAGTTCTTCTATTACAATTTTGTTACTGATAATGTGAAATAAGGGACATGTAGTGGTCATTTCAACTCAAGCAGATAGCATTTCTCAATACATGCTAGGATACCTCTTCAAAATAAAATACTTGTGTCACAATATCAGTGTTTGATGGTGACATTTGATGGTGCACATACCATGTCAGAGCAAGTCGCTGGCTCAATTTTGACTGGCTGGACTCTTCCCTGCGTGTCATTCCCTTCTCTTGATCCCATTTCCTGTCTCTCTACACTATCCTATCAAATAATAAAGGCATAAAATGTCCAAAAACATCGATAAAAAAACATTGTTTGCAAACAGGAGCATTAAGGCCTCTCTACTAAGCCGACAAACTCTGAACCCTCCTCTGTGATAGTCATGCTAGTATACACTATAACCATGTGGTTACCATGTTACAAACCTATTGAAGTATCCACAAGGCCATCATCACAAAGATGCTATTGCAGCCTACTACAGACAATGTTGATGTTTTCCCTTGTTTTTGATGCTGATAATAAAAAATATCATCATAATCACATACTTAGACTATGGACTATGGATGTCAGTCATGAACCCCAATAGATTTACCCACAATGCCTAAACATGGGCTATGGATTGGCATAGGAAGAAAGGGGGAAAAAATAAGGCTGGACTAATAATTTGATTCCTTTGAGAGACTGCAGAGGCCAGCTGTGCTTTTTGGAGAAACAATATAACGGGGGGAAAAAAATCAGTGATGAGAGTTTGAAAATAGATGGAGCTTTGTTGAAGAGAAAGACCTGATCTCAAGATAGATTAGTGGCTGGATGTGAATAGAGCCCACCAGTGCTCCGGCTCAGCCCCTGGACCCCTGATAGTCTCTGAGCTCTGCAACAATGTCACCACCAGAGGCCAGGTCTCACTGCTATCTAACCCCATTATCACACAGAAAGATTGATACACACCCCCTCTGGAGTGGAAGCACCACAAAAAGTGATACCCTTTCCGTTCTCATTGATGTTGATTCATTAGTCTGACCACCCCCACATCAAACTATATTTTAAGCCGTCTTTCACAGTTTGTCCTGTGACTGAAACTCATTACTTGCATATGCATATTTTCCCAGACATTCATAAAAACACTATGGCATTTAAACCCTGTCTCATGATGGGAAATGAATAAAGATTTGCTGAAGTGTATGAGCTCCTAGGAGTCAGCCCAGGCTCAGGTTTGGGTTTGACTGTCAGCAGCTCATTCCACACCTCGACCTTTGACACTTTTCACACCATCTGAATGGGTGAAAACAAGTACAAAACATGAAACAGATCACAGGATGGACAGAAACTCCGGCCCTGCAGCAAACACTGTTTTTTTTTTTTTTTTTTTTTTTTGGCTGAAGGAAATGGGCCCTTCCCTTCAGCCAGACCCACCTAAGCAGCTTTGTCACCCAAGTGAGATGAACATTGTTAGCAGGTAGTTGCTAGAGGAGGCGTCCCCAGTGAGAGAGCTGGTATCCTGACTGTGAGAACTTCGACGCGACCAGACTGCAAGTGGCACCACCCAATAACCATATAAAAGGGAGACAATGGGCCTAATTGCAATCAGTGTTCTTGTTTTATTTTATGTCCTGAGTTTCACCCTGACTTTCACAAGAGACAACTGCATGCATTTCAATAAAGCTATGTTGTCGTGGGACAGACCGGAGCAACATATATACAGTGGAGTGGTGCAAAGGCCCACACTCAAATGACACGATGCAAATACTCCCACTCAAGTCACACTTTGATTACAGCCAGCTTCTGTCTCTCTCTTTCTAAAGCCTTTTGATGTTCAGTCAAACATGAAAAGCTCTTCAAACTGTTAACAAACACGCCCGCTAAGATGATTATTTATACCCGCCATGATCAATACGATGTTGAAAAGTAGTCTTAAAGAGTCACAAGATGATATATCTGAGAGACTCAGCTCTAAAGCACAACTAAATGTGTTTGAGCACAGACTGTAACTTTAAAGAATGTGATTCTCAAAGCTCTTCTTGTTTATAGGTCATACACACCAAAGGTGATGGGCCAAAACTGAACTACAGAGGGGAGTGCAGTGTGTGGGCATTTCATTATGTAACTGACTTTGAAGCCAGTCTTTTGATGTCTGTGTGTTCTTCTGTCTGAAATTAGATCACTCCTTTGGATTCAATACATCTGTTTAAGACATTTAACACATCAGAAGATCCAGATGGGAAGATTGTTAAAGTTAAAATTATTTTTTCTTCGAAAACATTGGCACATGCACGACCAAATTGACGCATATAACTTTTCCATGTAACTCCCAAATGAAAATATTACAAACTAATACCACCTAAAATGTTTAAATGACACTATTTCTTGCCTTGTATTAGTACGGCTTGTAAGTGATGAAGTTTCTCACTTCTATTTTCTAAATAAATAGATACTGTCAGCCCTCACACTTTTATCCAACACTTCAGCCACTAAATTCTAACTTAAGCTTCTCCAATGTGTTGTTTATCACACAGTGCTAATCACTTTTTTGCCACTTTTGGACAAACATTAGACACAGTGGAGAGACAAAATAATCTGACTTCCATGGCTAACTCTATGCTGTCATACAAAACAAACCTTTGTGTCCTTACATTGATGGCCATGCCAAAACATCTTAACATCTGTAGCAATCATGGAGGTATATTTTCTCTTTTATAGCCAAGGAGGGGAACGTGTGAAGTATGTCACCTGCCTTGAATGAGGAGGATGGGTTATCTGCAAGATTTCTAAAGAGGACAGCCATCATCTGAAGAGATGTGACACCTGTAAAGCAGCATTATCCTCTTTTGAAGTTCCTATTTGTATTGTTGAAGCCAACAAAGGAATTTTTCTAACCTCTGTACTTCCAAGAGAGCATTAGTCAAGCTGGAGAGATAACGGGGGGAGGGCATATGCACACAACCTACTGCTGTGTGTTTGCATGTTCATGTATGTGCATTTGATCACTACACTTTAAGGCAGTATATGGCAGCTTTTCAGGGGCACACCATGTGTTCAGGTATGCTGCTGCTGTAAGATGTGGTCTGGTGGTGG
This sequence comes from Rachycentron canadum, assembly GCA_038496675.1. Classification (NCBI taxonomy): domain Eukaryota; kingdom Metazoa; phylum Chordata; class Actinopteri; order Carangiformes; family Rachycentridae; genus Rachycentron; species Rachycentron canadum. The sequence continues at coordinate 13,816,781 of CM076662.1, read as the reverse complement.
TGGTGGTGGTGGTGGTTGTGGTCGTGGGATGCCAAGCCTGGAGGTTGACAAGAGGTCATTCAGATCAATGTAGGCTGAGGGGATAGAGTGGGGGAGGAGGCAGACATGATCACTCATTAGTCACCTTTTCACCTCTGTAGCTCAAAGCAGTTCAGCAGGTAGGTTGAGTATGTACTGTATTACCAGCAGTTTCACACACATTTATTCACTCAATCTTGAGATGAAGCTTTGTGTTCAAATCAGGCCCATATATATAAAAAAGAGATAATTAACTCACTTGTGGACATTTTCCCGTATATTTCTTTGTTGTCCCTGACAATTATACAGTTATAATAATCATACAGTTACAGTCATTAACCTTTCCTACAATTATATTATCATACACATACTTTATATTTTCATTTTCTGTGGTTTGATGGACAGGGCTGCCCTCAGCCTATTTAGGGCCCTAAGTGAGAGTTTACCATGTGTTTCCACGTGTTAATCAATACAGAAAATGGCATCAGCTCAAAGTGAAAGTGTTTAACCAGCTGTTGAGTCGACAGATTAATCACTTTCATTAAAAAAATAAAAGCAGGTACAAGAAACAAATGTTCACTAAACTTGTATTTTAAGAATGGATAAAATTCTTGGATGTGTTTCATTATTAATGAGGGAAATTGAAATATCCAAAAATTCAGACACATGAATGTCAGCTTGTCAGTTCTCCTGTCATCTTGTGTGGCTTTTACAGGAATGTCAAACTAGTATTTCTGTTCAGTAACATGAGTAAATAGACCAGTTGTCTCCCAGAGCATTTATTTTATTTTAACAAAGCCATTGGCAGCACATGTATAAAATAGTACAGAGATTGACTCATCACAGCCCAGGATTTACAGTTAGTCTTGATTAATAGACGACACATGTGAAATGTCTGGTCAAATATTTCAAACAAGTAGTCAAACAACAGTGGCACCTTTTTCGCTGATCAAAAACCTCTGCTTAGTGCAGCTGGAAGCCAAAACGATGAAGAAAAAGATGCATCCCCAAATTCATCTGCACAATTGTGGACATGTCCTGAGTGAGTGAGGTTGGGTATATCAGTTACAAGGTGACTAGCAGGGGAGAGGAGCGGGGTTATCATTAGCAGGGACTGGCGCTGGCCTCTGGTAGTTCCAGTAATTACCTCACAAAGGGTGGTGCTTGCCTTCCCACTGCTTTTCCCACACTGCACTGCAGGCTCAGAATTCCAATCGGCCCCAGACCTGCAATCTCCTCAGTTTTAGACAGCAAATTACTGACAAGTCCCATTCTTCACAGCACTGTAATTGCTTTTTAGTGCTGTTTTTATTGAGGCATCCCCAACCCCCTTGCCCTTCCCTCAATAAAGCTAAGTCAGGGAGGGGGCGAAGGGTTAATATAGATAGCATTAGTCCCTAATGGGAACGTTTCAAATCTCAAGTGTATGTGTGTGTGTGTGTTTGGTTTTATTTTTTACTATACCAGGCTTGTTTTTTATTAGTAATTAAGAAATTTTTCTTTGAAATTTGAAGCTAATAAGTTCCATTCATTCACTGAAGATACTTGCAAACTCTGCAGTTATGCTTCTGTGTGTGTTTGCTCCAGAGAAGTGATACCATCAAGGCTCCTCATGTCCCAAACAAAGAGAGGCACTGAGCATCTTGGCTACTCTACGACTTAAATCACTTCATGTTGTCTTTCCCACCCCTGCGCATTACTCTCTCAATCTATTACTTTGTGGAAATCATTAGTCTCCATGTCAATACAAGCTCAGAGCAGAGAAAACATCTCATTATGGGACTTAAAGAGATCCGTAGCATTCTTGGCTCTGTCAAGCTGTTTTTCCTTTCTTCAATATAGTCACTTTCCTTTCACCAAAAGGACAAATTCTCAACGTTCCACTGCCGGACAACCAAACAGTTGCCATTTGAAATGAGAAAAAGAGAAAGAATGGAAAATGGCTGAGGGATTAGAGGATCTAAACAGGATAAAGGGATAGGAGATTCTTGGTGTGATCCAGTTTAGTTTGAAAGATGGAGGGTCTTAACAAGGATTTGAGACTTTAGAATTCACTGTGCCATTATTTCCATCTGCTGAGGTTTCAGCTAAATTGTTTGTCATTCCATGGCCCTTACAAGGCTATAGTTCCTCATATATTCTCAAGTGTACACGCTACAAGGCTGTAACAAAACATTTTTTACATAATGTGTTTATTATACTGTTTTACACATATATGTTTCCATATTTGCCCTGGACATGCACAAAATGTACTTGAGAGCTGTGTAAAAGATTATCCAACTAGCATTAACCATTTACCTTGCAGCCTTTTTATTGGACTGATCCCTCCAAAATATTATTAGTGTTTTTTTTCTGCTTAAAATTGACACCAAATCACAACATCACTAGGAAAATGTCTTGAAGTGGAACAAAAAGAATACAAGAGATTATTTAGTTATGGTTTAAATGCTATGATATGATTTTAAATGTTCTGTTGTTTTCTCTCCAGGTTTCATACATGACATCCTGGCTGTACTGGTGGAGCAAGAAGTGCCCTAAGGCTACAACCTGCAATTGACTCGAGTAGCAGCCTAATTCGCCTGTGCCCTTATGTGTCCATCTCCATGTCAGTTTGAGCAGGTTGACACCTCTGACCCTGTCAAGAGTGTCAAATAGCTTGTCAGAGGTCTTCAATAAAGTACAATGACAAGCCCTCTAATGCATTACCACACGAGTGCCAGCCAGAAATGAGAGGCTATAGAGCTTTTCAGCCTCAAGGCAGACAGGTGCGCAGACAAGCGACATACAAACACACACACACACACACACACACACACACAAAGAACAGTTCACTATCAAAGCAATTTCATTTTGGAGTATACAATCACTACAACAATAAGGAGGAATTATCAATTGTCAAAATTGTCAATTATGTTTTTTGGTCTGTGGTGTCTGTGCTTGCATGCAATCTTCAAAATACCTCCAAATTCATTATTCAGTCAGTTAAGGATTAGCTCTGAGGAACTCACATAAGTGAGAACGATCACTTATCAACAATAAAAAAAAAAACCCTACCTGGACCACCTTGGGAGCATGTTAGGCCTGTCATCATGAGGTCTCTCTAAAGGGCCCAAAGGGCCACTTACAATCAACCTGTCAGTGTCATGGATGCCTGAATGTTTGAAAAATAAGATGAGACCATGTTACAAATCATTTGGCATTAACATGACAAGTGAAAAATTCCAAATGCCAAATCTGGACATCTACCTGGTTCTGATGCCATGGGTTTTGGTTGGTGCTGGTTGGCCTCAAGGCCCTGCTTCGACATGCTGTGCATTCCAACCAATTATCTACCCCAAGGTGCAACAGGTTCACACTTTAATCTTTGATGCCTCCTCCAATGGGATGAAGTTGGATTTAAAACAGGGAGCAGGGGTGGGACAACCCTTAAAAACCTGTATACATAGCAAACATGAATCAACTTCAAACCAACCCCCTAAGAGAAACAAAAAAGTCTTTCAAAGAAATACCTTTATCCTCGCTATTGTTTCATCTTGCAATGGCTCGTCATGGCCTATGTGGATGCTTGAAGCAAGTATCAAAGAGAGAACGGCAGACATCAAATATTACACCAGTCAAAATGTATTATGAGTTCATAGAAGGTGACAGCATGTCCTGTTAAATGTGGGTCATTTAAAGGGTGCCGAGAGTTTGAAGAAACAGACCATGGTAACCTCACGTCCAACCAAGTCATCCTTTACCAGGAAATCCAGTTCTCTGGCATGAACGTTGTGTTCAATGTGTACCCTTACACCTTGCCAGTATACCCACATCCTGCAAGCCAGCAATTCCCATTCTTAATACACCCCACCCCCCACCCCCATCCCACGCCAGAGGCCCCCATGTCCTTTCTGAGGAAGTGCATCGTTGAAGAGCTTGTCTCAACCATCTGTCACGGATGTCCCAGAACATCTTGCATCAACACCAATGGCTCCCACATATACTGAACCAGTTGTGATTGGAGGAATGAAGGGGTCACATGGGAAATTAAGACACATATTTGAATTATGTTATAGGACAATTGCTCACATCAGAAGCCAAATTTAAATCTAAACACAGTTGAAGCATCAAAGATGAAGAATTTTGTATGCCCCAAGTAAGTTTTGGGGAAAATCTCCTAACAGCGACAGAAAAACTCTTATGAGCTTTGCCTTCTTTAATTTTCTTGTTGTCCAAACCTATTCCATTGTCTGCATTTCATACAACCAGATCACCTGACTAACTGTGTTTCCATAAACTGTGCTGTCAAAATGTATAAGAACAATCTTCATGCAGTAATGACTCAATATGGAATCGAACATTTCCGTGTGCACCCGGGGCGGAGTGCAAAATGTTATGTAAATCCCCTTAACGACCTTTTCAGGCCGCCGACAATCACCATACAAAGGTGATTGGCAGGCGACACTGGTGCACATTTATCCTTTTGCCCCGGCCTGTCTCTCTCTGTAGCGCCCCCTACTGTGAGAGGCGTGGGGTAGGGTGCCCAGTGGTACTTGTTGCCAATGGATGAAGCCAGCATGGATCCTCTCATGGCAACGATGCAGGTCGTTGTAATAATGTTCGGTTTGTTTCTTGCTTCACACCTCCTTTGGGATTTTGCCCGACCTATAATCCAGTACATGAGACGCAGAGGGAGGCATCCCATGCCTGTCCATCTGAGTTCCAGCACTGCTTAGACCAAACCAGCTCCTTTGTATGACTCACACAGCAGTCTATTGGTTGCCCAAGGGCCATTTCATAATGTGTGTCTATTATCATGATTATTATGATTATTGAAACCCTATACTATACACAAACTCCAAATCCAAAGTAGGTTGTTTAACATAATGTGAAGGTTCATGAAAATGTAGATAACTCTTTCTCTTACAGACACACTTATGGGTACACACACATTCTCTCTCCCTGCCTCTGTCTCATACACACACACACACACACACACACACACACACACACACACACACATACACACACACACACATACACACACCAGAGCAGCATTCCCAAGCCCCTTACTGAGCGTTTTTATCCTTGCTAGGCCTCGTCTCAGAGGGGAGTAAGGCCCCTACTGAGATCCTTAACCACTTCCTACTGCAAAGCCTGTTTGGCCCCTTGGCAGCCCTCGTCCATTCACAAACTGTAGAGAAGACTTACTAATCAGCCACAGATTTACTTTGATTTGGGCATGACCAGCCTCACAGGTGATGTTGTAGTTTGTATACATTGCTTAGAAACTAACCAAAAGCATAGTTTTCTGCAGAGAGGATTATGTCTTTGAAAATCATCACGTCTACTGTAGCTGTCCCCTCTGGGGCCATGGCCCCCAGGTGGGGACAGATGGCCTGGGGACACATTTAAAAAAAAAAAAAAAAAGTGCACTCATGTGTCTGTGCACACGCATTTTTGCGCATGTGAGGGGGAAAGTTTTAGGAGTTAGAATTTGTTTGTGGGTGTGCTTGGAGGGTGTGTGTGTGTGTGTGTATCTGTGTGATATAAACACCCCCTACTGTCCTATTTCTAGCCCTCTGTCCACACATCACAACTGTCAGTATCTAGTGAGATATGAAGCCACAAAGGAGGAAGGACGAAGGAGAAGATCCCTTCATATGGATGTTACCGATGTGTTTGCCCGTTTAGCACGGAAAGGTGGATTTAGCACTTCTAGGATCTTTACTTTACCTTCGGCTCACGATATGGTACGTGGCAGATGCATAATATATTAATGTCAAGCCAAAACCTGCTTTTTCAAAATTGTATCCTCATGAAATAAAATGAGAGGTTATTACTAAAAAAAGAAATTCTTACATTTTGAGATTATTTAACACAATTTATGCCTCATATGTCTCACTGAAATTCAAATTGTTCTTCATAGAAGATAACAGCCTGCAGGTATCATTTTCCAACAAAGGGAGTATCTCCTATTCCAGCTATGTGATTTGAGTAAAGACTACATCAGAAGACATAGCAATCATAAATATCATTTTGGCAGGTTTCATTGCACGTGTTTGCTCTGATGTGTGTTGTCACACCTCTGCACCTGTGATCTGATGGTGCAAAGAGGAGAATGTGGGTTTGGCTTTTGTCAAGTTGAATGGTGGATCACTGGATGAAATATAAGTTTAAAGCTATATTTTACTTCCCTTTACTTCTCACTGAACTGTCCTTTATGAAGGAAAAAAACATGTGATTACAAGACAGTACTGAGTTGGTGGTTGTTGGAGTTTGGTCGAACTGATGTTAAAACCTGAAAGGAAAGTTGCTCACATGATGGTAAAGATGCTGAACAGTTGCTTTTATAACCTTGTTTTCAATGATGAGGAACAGGAGCATCCTGTATAGTATAAGACATCATTTTAGAAAATATATGTACTTCAGATTTACAGGCAAGTGTGACATTTCAACACCTGTTGGTACTGCACACATTTAGATCCAAACCTCCAATATACTGAACTCTACTAATCACAGGTGAAAATGTGGTTTTAAAGCATTTCTTATAGCTGCACGTTTTTACTTTGAACTATTAGGAACATATGTTTTGTATTTGCTCTAAGATCTGCGTCCTTAATTATTTGAACAAAGTTGTCTGGTTTTAAACAATACTTGGGGAAAAAAGGTGATATTTGATACCAGTGTGTTTTTTAGATGCTTTTGTAACAATTAAACACAATATTGGAATTATTTCAATATTTGACAATAATGACTTTAAATGTGTAACAGTTGCCCATGGAAAATTGATCGCCAAAATGAAAAGACAATACAACTTTGCTGAATGACTCTGTGTCAAATGTGTCAGTCTAGAGGAATCTGAACAGCACTCAGTAAACAGCTTCCACACACATAAAGAAGACAGCAGTTGCTGTGAAAATATGCTGAAAGCAATCTCTCAGGCATTTGGCAGGGCATAACCACAAATTATGGTTGCAGAATGAGACAGTATTATGAGCCTTCACTGTGTGGTCCATCACCAACCATAGACCCTTCTTTCCTCCTGCTGTTCTCTCCTGCTCTTCTCCACTCCTGCTGCCACCACTGCTGGGGTTAGCAGGCATAATTGACCCTGGTTAAAATTTAACTGCCCAACAACAACGCAGTTGGACATTTTCTTAATGACCTGGTAGTAGATCTGAAAGAAGTGGAAATTGCTGTTTCAATTGAGTTTGAAAACAAATACCATAGATTTAAATTAGTTTGAACTATATTGTATGACAGACTATAGGTCATCACTTTACAAGCTTCATCCAGAGTCTAGACAATGCGTAGACAGGGCATAATTCATAATTTCACACTTACAGGAAGTTTCCATGTTTTTCAATAGATACACATTACACTAGTTACATGTAATCACATTTAATTGTGCACGAACTTCTTTTTTGTTGTTGGTAGTTATGTAGTTTATCTATTGACATAGTATATTTATTATATTTCATTCCACATTTTCACTTTACTTAACTATTTCACTATATATTTCCTTTTTGTGCCATAACTTTTTGTGTATTTGACTTTTGATAGATGAATGATATTACTACTCATTACTGGTAGCTGTTTATTTTTTACCTCCTAACTTAGGCTTAATAAAAAGGATCGGTTTTTGATAACAAACTATAACATGCCATATTGCCATTGTAAGTAACTTTTTAAGTATTCATTAATAGCCTATATTTGTTTGTCATTGGTGCTTGTTAGACGTACGACTCCTACTACTACTCTTCTTCTTCTTCTATAAATGTAAAACATAAGCTTTTGCACAGCTTTTATACTGTATATATATATATAGTTTAATATAGTATATATAGTTTTAGCAAAGTTTTGATGATCATCCATATTTACTTTTTGGTCTCTTTATTAATTTACAAACAGAAAATACAGGAAATATGTACACAAAATTCAGTACTTCCCAGAGTTCTTCTTTAGATTGAGGCTGTCTTTTATTTCCTTTTCTGTCCAGGTGATCCCATACTGCCTCAATAATAGTCAGGTGTGGACTCTGTGGAGTCCAGTACATGACTATCAGTGTTTTATCAGCTGTTTTTCTCTCCAAATATGATTTCACTACATTAGCAGTAATCTTGGAATTATCATGCTGAAAAATAAAACCATTCCCAATCAGGCGCTTTCCAGTAGGAATGGCATGATGAATTAAAACTTGTTTGTACTTTTCAGCATCATGATCCCATCAATTCAGACAATATCACTAACACCAGTGGCCGAAATGCAGCCCCAAACCAGGACAAACCCTCCACTATGTTTCACTCTTTCATCTCTCTCCAACTCTTCTTCTCTCATATTTTTGACAATTGGACCCAATTATTTCAAACTTGGATTCATCACTTCATAATACTCCACTGATCTTCATTCATATGTTTGTGAGCTTTAACATATCTTAGCCTTTTCACCCTGTTCTCCTTCCGAAAAAATGGTTTCTTGGCTGCTGCCCTTCCACAAAGACAAGCTTTTTCAGACTGTAGAAGGGTCAACTTCATCCTGATGAAGCTGCCAGATGCTGAACTAGGTCTTTGCTGGACTTTTCACAGTCTCTCAAAAAAGAAATTCTGATCAACTTCTCATCAGATTTTGAAAGTTTTCTTGGCCTTCCTGTCTTTTTTTTTTTTTGTCCTTGACCTCTCCTCGTCATCTCCTCTTCATCATATTTCTTCATAACAGCTTGAATAACACATCTTGAGTAGCCAGTTTTCTAATTTCCATTTGAGAGTGGCCTTGCTGATGCATAATTGTGATTTTATGTCTGGAAGATTCTGTGATCTTTGGCATTTTGATAGAATGATGTAGGTCTTATACATATTAGCAGCTTCCAATGAGTTAAACTCATACAACATGTGTATGTAATGCTCAAGCATGTCACAAACCTGGTGTCATAGACCATTTTCACCGCATCAGCATTTGACATGAACTAGTCGACAAATACAGGTGTTAGCAATGACATTAATTATGGCTCCATTCCATTTAGGTTTAAGAGCCAGGTTCCTGCTATTGCTCCAGATACTGGCCCCTTTCGCCTGTTTTTTAACTTGGCTTCATCCTGAAACATGTATTGGAAATGTGTATTTTCTGGTTGTATTCTAATAAAGAGACTGAGAAATAATTATATATGGTTATTATAGCATTGCTAAAACAACAATTCTTTTGCACAGTACTAATATATATATATACACACACACACACACACACACATATATATATAAATATTTTAATTAATTCAATTAATTTTGTACATATGTGAATTATTTGTACATACTGTAATGCTTTAGGTATTTGTGTAGTTATCTATGTCATTGATTAATTCTGTTATTGTTTATTCATTAACTGTTTATACACCTGTTGAGGGTCGTCTGAGCTATACTTGTTGACAAATAGATAGCGTTAAACACCAATTAAACAATTGACCAATTAACAATTTAGCAGCGTTTAATAATTGAGGTTTCCCAGAGGGCGTGTAGTTCCCGCCTTCGCCACAGGGGGCGATAATGTCCCAGACTGACGATGACCACGGAAGCTTTGCAGGAACGGAACCTCTGACGTGTCCAATTGTCGCCATTTTCCTGAGGAAGGAAACGCCTTGAAGAGGGAAGGAGATATAAAAACCGTGTAAGTGCAAAAGAGAGACTTTAATGAAGCCGATTATTGCTGTTTTCCATCGAGTATAGTCGTACAACAAAGCAGCACGTTTGAAAGCTAAGTTGTCCGTGTGGCCGCGTTTCCCGAGAGTCAGGGCGCGAAGAGAAACACAACGACTTTCAGCTACGAGCTAACTTTACCGATTCACGTTAGCTAGTTCATCTGAGTCTGACATTTGTTTGTATTTTCTCACATTGTGACTCGTGTCCACCTCCATGCTGCGTTATGTTGGCATGAAGAGGTGCAGCAAGTTTGTCTGAAAAAAAGTAATTTACAATCAATGGTCGAAAATCAGAAGTAATCGGACGAGCATTAGCATTTCTCCCCGACAAGCTAACGCGGTCGATTGTTTACGTTGTCGGGCAACTTTTAGCTCTGTCCCGTGGCGAGTGAAAGGTGCTCGTATGAGCCGACATTGTGAAATAGCTAGGGTCTGGATATCAAGTTTAACGCGGGGACAGCAAACCGTTTGTCTTAACATCTAGGTGCAGGATGGCGGCTGGTCGCGTCGGTAGGTTTTTCTCTCCGAGTCGGCGACCACACACTCACATCCGTCCCTTCGAGTCGCCCTGTTCTGCCGATAACGACAAAATGTTGTGTGTGTGAGAGACAGGTCCCAGTCTGAGTTGTGGCAATAACGTGTTTCTGTCGTGCAAATACACTTTGTGTCGAGTGGAAACCTCGGGTTTTTATATGATACCTCCTACCTCAAGTACAGACAGATATGGATTCCTCACAACAGCCAAGCCCCAAAACCGAATGTAATTAAACACAGATTTAATGAATGTTGTGATTTATAGTCACTGTTTTTTAATCGTCCCATGATCAGCTGTGATCCTAGCACCGCCTTAAACATTTACAGCTTCTCCAGCATCCTCAAAGACTCTCCTAAACTGGAAGAAAACATGACCACAAAGAAAAGAGAAGACTTCTGGCCTGACTCTCAGATTGTGATCGTGCTGGAAATGACATGTATCTGAATCAACGAAATATCAAATATTGTTGATTCACATTGAACAAATTGAGCAAGAACGTGTCGTGAGAAATCGTGAAATTTGGGAAGTAGGCTAAAGGCTTTTTTTTTGTCGGGGAATAACTGATACTTTGGTTTGTCACTCAAATACAGTTTTAATACAGGAGCAGAGACTGAAGGTAAAATGGGACTAGATGTTTTTACTTAAAACTCAAATATATTCAGGTTATCGTCACACAAAGCAAAAAGGAAGCAGCAAACCCTCAGTGTTGAGAAGCTGGAGAACTGTTGTGTTTGTTATTTTTGCTTTAAAAATTGAGGAATTTATCAAGAGAGTTGATATTTCTGTTACTGTTGAAGACAAATCAACAGAACAAATCGCCCTCATTCAAACAAACGATATGTTGTTTCTCCACAGGTTTATTTTCGCCAAAGTAGGTTCCCATCACCAGCCACCATGGGGAATGTGTTCGCGGGGTTATTTAAAATGTTCGGGAAAAAAGAGATGAGGATCCTTATGGTGGGACTGGACGCTGCTGGAAAGACAACTATTTTGTACAAGCTCAAACTTGGAGAGATTGTGACAACCATTCCCACAATAGGTAAGTCGAATGTGATAAGATAATTTGGTTTTGCCTGGATCTGTTGCATGCCTTTGTATTTGACGTCACACAGAATAATACTATTCTAGGAGAACTTTGAGTTTGTTTTTGCTGTGATCATTTTTTCCCCCTCCCAGGTTTCAATGTAGAGACAGTAGAGTACAAGAACATCAGTTTCACGGTATGGGATGTCGGTGGTCAAGACAAAATTCGGCCGCTGTGGCGCCATTACTTCCAGAACACACAGGGTATGTTTAATTATATCAAAACCTTAGTGCCTGACATTTGTTCTCCGTAAAGCAAACACTCAGTAGCGTGTTTCTTTTTTAAATATTAACCAAAAGTCCCACTCCTGCATTTAAAAGATCCACGTTGTGCACACACTAATTTGTTCCCCATTTGCTCCTGCTCCAGGTCTCATCTTTGTTGTGGACAGCAACGACAGGGAGAGATGTACAGAAGCTCGTGAAGAGCTCATGCGAATGCTGGCGGAGGATGAGCTGCGTGATGCTGTGCTATTAGTGTTTGCCAACAAACAAGTAAGTAAAAGTTTAATTTCATAAAAACGGGTATATATCACATCCATGTTTTTTGTTTTGTTTTTCTCTCTTATCCTGTTGTAATCACAGGGTAGTGCTTCTAATGTTTTCTCCATTTACTGCTTGCAGGACCTTCCAAATGCTATGAATGCTGCAGAACTCACAGACAAGATGAATCTTCACTCCCTACGCAACAGACACTGGTACATCCAGGCAACCTGTGCCACCACTGGCGATGGTCTCTATGAAGGACTGGATTGGTTGTCTAATCAACTGAAGAACCATTAATAATCAGTTATCCAAAACGTATCTACTCCACCCAATCTCTGACCTTGCTCTCGACTCTCAAGGTGTTGCAAAACTGAGCTACACAGTCCAAAAAAAAAAAAAAAAATCCTACTGGAAGCTGCCATCCTCAGCTGTTGTTACCACAAACACACAGGCCAGTGGTGGGGTTAATCTATTCTTGTAAAGAATTTTTTTTTTTTTTTTTTTTTTTTTTAATTTTATGTAATTGTAAATATATTTGGTAACGGGGCATCTTATTGCACTCTTATACCATGGCTTATTTTTCTCTTTCTGGCAGAGGGGCAGCCGTGTGTGCATTGAACAAGAAAAGGGAGGAAATGAATAAGAATTTACCAGCACATGTTAGCCCCAGGACCTCAATGCAATCTGATGACTTGTTATTATCTTGTCACACATACTGTAGAGAGTGATCCATGAGGGCCTTTTAATTTTCAAAAGACTGAATTATACACTGATGCACTACTTGCAGCTACTTTGGTTACTTTAACCAGTGGCTACATGTATCTGTCCCCAAATTACCATTAAGTAAACACTGGCATACTATTTGTACTGACATCACCAAATTGAGAACTCCTTGTCTGTGAACATTTGCCAGCCTTTGCGATACAGTGTGTTGGCTTGAATTGAGAAATGCAACGATCTCGTATCTACCTGCTTTACAGTTGTTTGAAAGGCAGTCTGTTGTGTCAGCGTTGGGTTTTTGTATTTCTGAGTCTCAGGTTGATCATGTGCTGCCTTTTTAATATACTTGTTAGCAAATCTGCATGATGTGTTCTGTTGGTCTTAAAGGGCATGCAAATTTACTGGGTGTTTACATCATTAGTCTGAGCAGGAACTGTTACCCCACTGAATACCTGTACTGTAACTTGCGTAAACTGTGTGATGAAATTGTAACTTAAGAAGTTGCACACTACAACACCCCTAGAGTTGTTAATGCTGATGGCTCTAGCAAGTCATGTATTTTTTCTTTAAATTAATCACAACCTGGGAAATGGCATTTTGATCAGTTAATCAGTTTCTGCGACATTTTTGCTTTAGTGCCATTATTTCTTCCTTTGCAGCACACTGTCCTTGGGGTAAACAGGAAGTCATACATATGCCTTGTTAACCAAGACACGTTGCCTCTTCTTTTCTAAAAGGTGTGGGTGTTACTTTACTGCTCTTAAGATTACTCTACATATTTTGAATTATAACTGTCTAAATGTTTGAAGACTATATTAATCTCTTAAGTTTGTCCTTGTTTTTTATGTAAAGCTTTTGATTTGTCAGGAAAAAAAAGCACTGTAATTAAAGCGACTGGAGAAAACTGTCTCAAGCTGATTTTTTGTTGTTTCACTCTATGCAATAAAATTACTGAACATTAAGTTGGATGATGTAGCTTCTCTCCCTGTTTGGTAGTATTTTGTGTTTTCCACTTGCTAATAGCTAATATTTTTATCTTTAAAATCTACTTAAGGGTAAAACATTATTTTAATGGCTCACATTATTTATGATGCAAAGTAAAAAAAAAAAAAAAACAGATGAATGCAAAATAATCAGTAGATGCACATCTAATAGTGCAGTAGTACACTTCAGGAAACAATGCTGTGATTTAACAGCAGACGTGATACTGGTGTCAGAGTGAACTGTTGGGGTGATCACCCTTTGACCCAGGAAGAAATGTGATGCCCCAAGGTGGTGGAAACCACCCAATGTTTGAGTTAAAGCATTAATGTGGAGAGCACACCCTGTCTCACATTGTGTTGGGGTGGCAATTTAGGACAGCATTCTTGCAGGTTGATTAGGCTGCCGTGGTTAATGCAGCCAAGCCTATAAAACATGGCAGGAGAGTATGGTAGCAATGGAAGGAGAGGGAGTTGGAGTCTTGGGTCCCTCATGGGGTGGCTTTGTCTGGCCTCCTCTCCTGCTGCTCCATCAGCTTGGTTTGTGTGTGGCGGTCTAACGGTACTCGGCCATATAAAAGGACCAGCCTGGTTTTTTGCACTCTTCTTTATGAATGCCTTGCTCTTTTTTAGTGCACCCCCCAGGTGCCAGCCTGCAGAATACCCTCTTTCAGACCAATTCAGGGCAAATGCAAACACTACACTCTATTATGACCAGTGGAGAGCATTCCAATGGTATCGCACCAGTCAGGGAGCTCAACCTAGAACGGTGAGGGATTAAGGAGCGTTGGCATGACTGAGAAAAAGAAAAAGACCATAGCTGCTGAGTTAGTGCAAGAAGCACAGTGGGATGGAGATGTCCAAGGACGCAAGCATCAAGGAGCATCCTTGAGGATTTTTAACAAAAACACACCTAATTGATTTTTCAAATGTAGACTTAAGTTTTGAAGAGGCAGCTACAAAGCCCTATACTGAAGTATTTTCATTGTATTGCTGATCTCTAAGGATGCACTGTGCTGGTGACAACTTGCAAACATCAAAAGTTTCAACTTCTGTGAAAAGCTGCTCATTAAACCAGTGATTCTGTGATATGCTAATGCATATTATTTAACCTGTATGGTCCCTATAGACACAAATACACAAAATGATGAGAAAAATCTTAAGAGTCTTTAAGAAAAGAGTTTTTGAAAATCATTTACTTTAGCTGTTGTAAAAACCCATTGTCAGGGAAGGAGTTTCCAGGAAATATCCTATGGCACAGTATACATGTTTGTGCAGCAACATAAAGAAATTTTTAAGAATTCCTGAGCAATAACAGCCATGAGGGCAAGACATAGGGATAAATGGCAATTCCATTTGCTATTAAAAAAATGTATCTACTATTTTATATCTTAGATGGCATTTAATCTGATAAAAAATAAAAATGACAACTCTACAACCCAGGACAATGCACAAAGTATTGGTGGTACTATCATACATTATGTGTTACACTATTAACTTGTCAAACACAACCCTAAATAACACAAAAGACAGTGTCCCATGACTAAGTGACCAACTCATTGGGTGAAAGGTTAAAACATGAGGCCAGACACATTAACCCATCTCCATCACCAGTCTGTTTGGTTGTTCAGGCTAAATGAGGGCTTCAGGGCCAGTAGAGCTGCTGTAGAGTGATCTGTTGCATTATGCATCTTTGAATTGGCGGGGAGGAGGACATTAGTCGTCCGAGTCTGTGTCATGGCGCCGCCTGTGGCTTTCTGCTGCACCAGCAGGGGCCATCTTGTGGCTGGCAGGGTTACGGGAGACAGGAGACCCCCCATCAGAGGAGTCTGTGTCATGCCGCTGCTGTCGATGATAGGGGTAGGAGGGCTGTCGCTCAGCCTTTGCTCCCCCCCTTGAATGGATGTCATGGGGTCTGGCTCCACTCTGACTATGGTATGATGGATTATGATGATGGTGGTCCTTTCTGCGCCTGAAGAGTAAAAGGAAACAATCAATGACGAGCATTGCAGTGGGGATCGTTTAAGATGTGGTGCTGAAAAAGAAGTACCAGATAAGCTTTGCAGTGACATCCACAGAAAATACCAAATGACTATAACTGAATATTACTGACTATTGAATACTGTATAGTCAACTACTTATATATCATGAATTCTGTACACCATCATATGTTGGTTTATGTAAATCATGTGCACAAATTACTGAAGCACATAAATTACACTATTCAATCTGTTACACCCCATTTGCAGATATGATTGACACAATATATCTATTTTCTTGGGATAAGTGCACCCAAGCTTCAAGTTGCTGTACCTATGACAGTGCCTTAGTGCCCTCTAGTGCTGATAGAGGAAAGTTTCTGGTCTGTAGCAAGTCAACAAGTTGTGATGTGCTATATAATTTATTAAAATACAACACAATATAACTAATTGCAGCCAAAATGCCTCCATTTCCAAACCATATTTATTCTTCCTTTGGTTGACAGGGTGACAAAAAGATATAGATGAAGAAATGAACTGACCTCTTTCTGTTGTCATCCGACTCTGAGGAGGACGAGTCTCTTCTGTGCCTTTTCTTCTTTTTTTCCTTCTTCTTTTTCTCCTTTTTGCTCTTCTTTTCTTTCTTCTTCTTTTTGCTGTCATGCCTAGCGTTAAAAAGTGAGCAGTGAAGATAACTGTCATTCAAATAAAGACATGGAAAAACTGGATACAGGGCCATATTTGCCCCAGTAGAATTAAATGTTTGTTGTTGATGTTTTTTTGACCCTGGAATGTGATGTAGATGGTAACTAATAACATGCATACGCACCGTTGTTCCATCTCTTTTTCTCCAACAGTCTCAGATGCTCTTGTTGTTGCGGTTTCAGTATGACCCTCAGTCTTGTAGTGCTGTAAAGACACACTTTCTTTTATTTTTACATCAAGGTGCAGATTAAATGAAATAAACTTATCTCAACTACTACTAATAATACTACTCAAAAAAGATTCAAATTATTATGACACTAAAAGACACGTTGGTCCATCACACATTATTGACATTATAATAGCAATATATCATAGACTCATAAACTCCCCTTTGTTCAGTGATTTAAAAGGCTGTGGAGAGGAAAAAAAAACTTACAGTAAAAACTGGTAAGCCTATTTTCGCAGCCTCCTTTTCTTGTTGGGACAGCAACATTTTTCTTGACCCTGCACTGTAAATGGAAACACACTTGTGAATTAACACTTAACAATCACAGTGCACCAAGATAAGCAGCTCTCTCACCCCCACTTGAATGTCAAGAGGAACACTGTGAGTGAACAAAAATAGAACCATGTTTTCTTATTGAGGGGACAGAAGAAAAAAAAAAAAAAATCACCTGGAGCTTCCCAAGCCTGAGATACGGTCAACATTTCTCTCCTCACCATCAGCCTCTTCCCTCCTGCAAACATCTGCAAGGTCCTGGTATCAAAATTGGATAAAAATTAATATCATTTAATATTTTTAAAGCAAGCAAATGCTTTAACAAGCTTTTAACTGAATGTGAAACTAAAAACAGTGACATACTTCTTTGGTAAGGCCAGTTGGTTGTCTCTTTATATTCTTGTGCCCTCTAGATTGAGAACAGAAAAGGTAAATTGATTATATCCATCACTCTATGCCAGCATTTCTTTCCCATTTCATTTTAGGAAGTTATACATACAGGGCAGCCATCAGTGCCTCGTGCTCTGCAGCTTTGACGGCAGCAAGTTCATCCTCTCTGGACGAAGCCCCTTTGCCCTTATTGTCTTTTGCATACCATGTTAGGTCTTTGCCTTTTTGCCATCTTCCCACTGGTGCCATCAAAGAGTTCCCTGGTAACAACAGTGATTGAGAAAGATGTGTTATACATGCTATTTCTACTGTATCATACAGTTCTACTTTGTGAATTTTAACTAGTCCCTTCTTATTCCCGGCCAACACACAGTCACTGCTGTGGTGGAAATATCATCTTGAGGAGTTGCTCTATATACAGTGGATATAGGTGCAACATGTTGAATGCCAGAACAGTAGCCGTAATAATTTCAACAGGACTGAAGGTGTCAATATTTTTTAGGAGGTCACCTGATGGTTTCACTCACTTATGAACAATCATTCTGATAGCTGATTAATATATAAATTCTTCCCAAATAAAGTGATTTATTATTTAGTCAATCTGATGACAGCAAAACAAAGCCATTAGATTTCCTAGAGCATACAGCTGAGAAGCTGAACCATTTAACATTAACATTGCATTAAAATGACTTAATTATTAATCGAATCAGATTAGATTGATTGAACTAATAGTTGAAGCTAAACAAGATCATTGAAGCTAATTTGCACAGTGCACGTACATTTGTATCGTATAGAATTATATTTTCAATAATAGTTATGCTCACCTTTTATTGGAAACCTTTTATTTCATTATCACGTTTCTATTGATATTGAAATGATCTGGCCTGCAGTACTTGTTTGTTTTATTCCTGTTGTTTTAGTTCTTCTTATTTTTTACTCTCTTTGCACCCAAACATGTTGAAATTGTACTTGGCAATAAACCAGATTTTCTGATTCTGAAAAGGTACCACTGTTTAACATTGGCATCACTATCCAGACCGAAACAACACAAGTTAAATGATTTTTTTTTTCTTTTGTTAGACTTTCGGCTTTTAATTAACACCTGAATGATAAATACACACATTTTGTGTGACATCCTTTCTCCAGAGCCTCCAGTTACTCTCACTAGACTTTTGAAAATGAGAAAACGTTAACTGTGACAATAACCCTCTTATTGTTTTGTTTATTAACATCTATTCTGGGTGTTTATTTGACTTGGGGAACAAACTTAGTTCTAATGTTTTATCCTCTTGTGTCACAGCTGTGGTGAGCGCTACGTGGCCCTTGTATGGCAAGCTGACATTTTGCCAGTGGTGTGAGTTCAGATAACGCAGTAGCTACGTGTGTCCGCTCTGTGAGAGAAAAGGGTGGTAATGAAGGCTAGGACCTGCTGTTTGTAGAGGGGAAAACAGGACAGAAACCGGGCGACTAGATCATCCAAAACACCGTGGAATGAGGGACTCTACAACAAAAGGTATGTCAAAGCAGCGTGTGGAGCATTAGAGCCATTGTGTGTAGTTTACGCGTCTTGGTCTGGTGGTTGTAAGTTAGCAGCTATTAGCAATGGCTCTCGTTAGCGTTGGTAGCCGAATTGGCTTCTTCAACTTACCGAGATAATTTTCTCTGTGTTTATCGACTTTCACGTCGTCCCAGTTGAACTGGTCCTGGCCCCCTCGGACCCCTCCAGATCTCGAAGAACCAAACATGTTTAGTCAGTCACTTTTAGATTACGAACTGCGGGCCGCTGGTTCAGGTCCGCTAACTTTTAGCCGCGGTCGCACACGAGCGGCGCGATTGGCCAGGCCTTCAGCGCTCACTCATCCGGGGAGTTTAGCGACGAGTTAAACCTTCCTGCATAGGTGGGAACAACGCACTTCCTGGTGGTAGTATTTATTCACAGCACTGAAACTAACCCGGCAACTAACTTTCCTTGTACCATCATGAATCCCATAGACACCAAGAGTGGAATAGTTGAGTAAGACAGCCTTCAACTCAGGCTAGGCTAGGCTAGGCTAGTTTAGGCTAAATAGCACACGTTACTCTGCGCCCTAAAAACAAAACCAGAGCACGACAATAACAGTCACCGTGCGAACATGATCCTCCGCGTACAGTAATAAATGTAGCTACACGCCCATTACACTCATACATTTAAAACACCTGCGTTTGCAGCATAGCTTCTCTTTGGCTAATGTTAGCAAAACTTCACGTTTCTTTGTTTTGTGTCGCACATTCTCGTCGTGACGTATTAATGTTGTGACCCGCAGTGATGACGTAGGCCTCCTAATGGTTCTCGCAGCGGAGGAGGGAGAGCACCCTCCGGACAAGGTCTCACAGTCTTAGACTAACGTAACTCCCGATGTACATGAGATATTTTTCCAGACTATTTTCAGGTAAGAAGGAGGATGTTTGTTTGTGTATTTGTTTGTTTTTGTTGTTTTGTTTTGGTTTTTTTTAAATGTCGTTGTGCTTGAATTCTCTGCTGCATCCATTAATTTCCCTCGGTGTCACTGCTGGCTACCAGTTTTTCTTCACCTCGGCTGCAGGTTAAGACGGTTGTTGTTTACTGAGCTGGGTTAAGTTTAGCTGATGCAGTGTCTTTTGTAGTTTAACCATAACTATTCCAGACCATAGTTAGTTGTGTTCTTATCTTTTCTTATTGACAAATGTTACAGACATTCAGTGGTTGAAATAGATAGATAGATAGATAGATAGAAAGATAGATAGATAGATAGATAGATAGATTTAATTGAACATTCATTATTAAATGTTCATGAAAAACGACTGACTATCTGACAGAGAGAGAGTTATAAAGTCTGAAAGTCTTTACTTGTCTGTACCAGAATAATTTGGATATGGGATGATGTAGTTTTCTGCCATGTTATTTTTCCATAAAAGCAAAATAAGCCAGCAAAAAGCAGTGCTGTGGCATGAAATAAGAAAAGAGGAGATCTTTGTTGCTATAGTCAGAGTTTGAAAGTCCGATCTACGATAATTCTTCATGATATATTTTGCACAATATTTAAGTGAAGTACCATATTTCACTGTGATGTGGTGGAGTAGAAGTGCGAAGTGGAATTACATGGAAATTTAAGTAACTCAAAATTGTAAATAAATGGGTCGTTGAGTTACTTTCCGTAACTGTAGAGTTAGTGAGTTTTAAAGGCAATAGACATAGACATTTGCTGTATGTATATCTGGCCAATGGATACAGTTGTTTGTATAAATAAAATAAAAATAAAAATGCATATAAGCTCATTATAACTGGCAGGCACAGTTTATCAGTTATTATGCGTTATATATCAAATTAAAGTTGTATATTATACAGTAATCAACTGTACAGAAGGTCATCTTATCGAAGCTTAATGATACTATATTTTAAAGCCTCTATTCTCTCCTGCATTTTTAACTCAGTCAGCTACAATATGGTCATTTAGATTTTATATGATAATAAATTGTTCTGGAAAAATCACACCAAACAGCATCAGAGCAAACAGCCATCCAATCCATTTTCAACTTCTCTGGTTAACAGTAACATTTTATTGCTCCTGCCAGTCAAAGTGCATTTTGCAATGCCTGAGTTGTTTTTTTTATCTGTTAGATAAGTCTGGAGTTATAGACAGTTTCGATACTCACTCTATAATAACACATGGGATTGTCTACTTTCACAATCTCTTTTAAAGTTAGAATAAAAAGAGTATGTGTCCAAATAACCTGTTTCACAGGAAACTGAACTAACAACTCAACTGCTTTGACATAACTGTATGATGTATCAACATTATTATTGACTAGTCTGCCAAGTGTTGTCTCTGAATCAATAAATTTTGTCTATGAAATTATGAAACATTCAGATCACAATTTGGCAGAGCCTGAGGTGGCATTCACGTTGCCGCCATATAAGATGACATTTAAGATGGAAACACGGATTGAATCATCTCATCTGAAAACCTGGAACCATGAAACATTTATTTTTTGCTTAAAAAGTAATTGCTCGTGAATGTTTTGTTAAGTGACTAATGGACATATTTTTCCAGCTCTAGAACTGAACATGTCTGCCACTGAGGTCTAATAGATTTCACAGGACTAAAACGTGGACTCAGACAAATGTCAATCACATGAGCTTCGGTGCACAGAGTTTAAGTTAGGCACAGTGCAGCTTCTGGTAATTGTCAGCTCATATTGATTTCAAATGCACGTCTCTCATTTCCTGTCACGCAGCTCTAATCCAAGTACAAGAGGTTGGTTCTCATGTGAGAGAGGGGAAGCTACATGTTTCAGATGCAAAAAGAGACGTAAATTAGATCTTTTTAATTATTTGTTATTAGGTTTCCTTCCATAGCTCTGTGGTCCAACTTTAATGTGGACATGGAATAGATAGCAAAAATATACTTACAATGTGTCATATTTCCCTTTTTTGTAGTTTGTACCATGTCAGTAATTATGAAATTTTGCCCTCTGTCCTTCAAAATTATCACTTAAAATTGCACATTTGATGTTCATCTGATAAGATTTTATACCTGTTGCTTTATAAATGATGAAATTCTAAAAATCATATTTTATTGATTTTATTCCAGGAATCAAATGTTCCAGCACTATTTATCACATCTATCATACATCTATCATCTTTTTGTTTTGGCAAAAAACTGAGACCTTCTATAGGTTAATTTTGTTCATCAATGTTTGGTGAACGTACAGTAGGTGTTTTTAACTGTAAACTGTTCACATGACAATGGGTATGAAAAAAAAAACAGTCTTATGTTGTTAGAAATTAAATATCTTTTATAGTCTTGATAATTAACTAAGAAAACCAAGACACTTTTTAAAATGCCAACAGGAAGCTGCTGTAAATTTCTCAAATAGAAACTGAAAATGTTGAGGCTTCTTGACTGTTCAATGACCTCTGAAAAAGGAACCCCTGCACCTTTAATTTTCCACGTTGCTGTTTATGGGAAGCATTCAAGAGGCAATGGAGAATGACTCTTGTCATTTGCACCTGCAAACACAACCTCAGTGCATCTGGTTTGCCTGGAGACAAGGTGGCTCATAAAGCTTTGATTTTTATTCTTTTCTAGTAAATGACCACAGAGCGTGCCAAAGTCTAGAAATTGACTTTTTGGGCAAATTTACATATGTTTTATTAGTAATTTAGTGTGTCTCATCCTGTCATATGGAATAATCATTTTTGGACTAATTGCCATCCTGTCTGATTGATGTAGATAATAGGACTATAAACAATGAACGTGATGGTTGACATTATCTTGTTGCTGTAGTTGTTTTAACAGCTTCATAGCTCAGTTATGACTCATCAGTTATACTCCTAATACCTGAAGGTGTTTAGAGTGGACAAAAGATATATGAGATTACTTAAAGAATGAAAGGTTGTCTTGGTTTTTGGTTAGAAATAACACACACACAGATCTTTTCCGCAATATTAGGTCACGATGTACAATCCACTCAAAATATTTAATGTACTCGACAACAAAGTGTTCTGGTGTGTAAACATGGCCCTGCCCTTTCTTTCCCTCCTCCCCTCTTACACCATCCACCCACACACATTCACACACCCTGCTCATTCGAAGGCATTGTCCACTTGCACTTTGTGTGTTTTGAGGAAAGGTAAGAAGGAACGCTACCAGTTTTACTTGATTCTTTACTTGAGTAGAATTAATTACATCATTATCATCATTTGTCGCATTTACAAACATGTACACTCAATTACTCTTGAGGTGGTTGTGTAATTTAGTTAAAGGGAGATGTTTCATTCTTCCTGACAGCCAGAGACAGTACATAAAACGTATGTGTATGCAAAGGAGGTGGAAACAATGTATCAATAAAGCCACGTGTCGGAACTGGTTGACACAAGCCACCTGATTCATGCAATCGTGTCCCTCCCATTTTTTGCCTAAGCGTGCAGGCTGCTTGTGTTGTTAGAACTAGCTAGCACTAGCGCCTTGCCACCTCTGCAAACTGCTGCCATCACTGGTCTAACAGAGTTACACATGCTTGGCTGCTCTTGCCTTGGTGATGTCTGTGTTGGAGAGATGCCGTCAGACTATCTGATCCCGTCTGATCCCTCTGAAACTGCTTCTGCTTTCCATTTGCTTGGCCCCCCTCTGAGCCAATGATGGCCATGGAAAATGTCTTGGCACCACCAAGTCCACTCAGTCCAGTCAGTAGACTTGTCACTTAGACACTGCCAATCCTGGAAGCACAGGAACTACAGAGTAAAGTCAATCCATGTTTTATCTGTTCAGGTTTTGATGCAGTACGTAGTGTCAGGTTCCTTCAGTCTGATGTGATGTTTGCTACACAGGGAGCAGAAAGTGTGGTGTTCAGTTGAAGTAGAGACTCTCTAACTGGGTTGTAGATGTAAATGTAATGTAAATCTCCCCTTAAGAACTGCCATTCAACTTGACTGCTTTATCAGGTCACTTGCGTCCCTGAGGCCATGCATGTGATTTAGTTAAATTCAAAACTCTCATTTTAAATTTGCACATTTTAGATTTACTTGAATATGACCCTGTACCTGTATGAGAAGCTGTTTTCTGCTCGGTCCTCAATCATTCTTTGCTGTTTTTTTCCCCATCATCACAAGAGCAGCAGGGCTCTCCAATTAGTGAGGGATTGTTCCTACAGCACCATGGTAACCTCTCAGCTTTCTAACCAGTTGATTGCTATTGTTCCAGTCGCTCTGCCTTTGAGAACTGCTGCCATATCATTTTATCATGTCTATTCCACCAGAGCAAGGTTTGTCTAAACAAGTTAACATGCTGTAACATTGTGAAACTGCTCTCTAGTTAAAGACATGTTTGTGGACAGACTTGGCCCAGCGATGACTCACACAGTAACATTTCTGTGGTTATTGTCACACTTCACCCTCAGTCTTGTTTTTTTTTTTTTTTTTGCTCACACTGAACATTTCTCATTCCTCTACCTCTTTCAGCTATGGCTGGTCCCAGGCCTGTGGTGCTTAGTGGCCCCTCTGGGGCAGGGAAGAGCACTCTGCTGAAGAAGCTCATGAAGGAATATGACAGTGTCTTTGGCTTCAGCGTCTCTCGTAAGTGGACCAACAACAAGGCAACACAGTTTCTATCGTTAGTCAAACCTGTGGATTTGGATGTAAATGTGTGTACTCAATGTCACTCATGCAAACAAGTAAATGTAATTGCTGTACTGAATGATGGAGTTACCTAGAGATTATTTTCTCTGATTCATTGGTCTGCAAAATATTACATTTTTTTGTCTAAATGTTATTGTTTCTCTGTGAAAAGTTAAAATTTTTATTTAACCACACTTTGGTACAAACCCAAAGATATTTAAGAAACAATTATATAAAACAGAGAAAGCCAGTAAATATTAAATGTAAGAAGCTGGAGCCACATAATTTGTATTCATTTTGTTTAATAATTGCTTAAACAATTGCCCAATTGTTTATCGCATCGGTTGCTGATTAGTTGACATAAATGTCTCGTCATTCCTCAGATACCACAAGAAATCCTCGGCCTGGGGAGGAGAATGGCAAAGGTACAGTGCCTCTTTTTCATGACCGTACTAAAAACTCATTTCTCAGTTTCTAGTCAGCAGTTTTTTTTTGTTTGTTTCTTCTGCATCTGCTTTCATTTTGGGGTTTCAGACTACCATTATGTTACACGGGAGGCGATGCAGGCAGGCATCGACAATGGAGATTTCATTGAGAATGCAGAGTTTTCCGGGAACCTGTACGGGACGAGTAAAGCCGCCGTGCAAGATGTCCAGGCCAAGAACCTCATCTGTATACTTGACATCGACATGCAGGGCGTCAGGAACATCAAAGGGACAGACCTCAATCCCATCTACATCTCCATCCAGCCACCCACCTTAGAAATCCTGGTGAGAACACAATGAAAATTAAAATGAAAAGCATTTCAATCAATAACCAGTTTGTTCACATCTTGTCACTTAACTGCTTACACAGGTTTTCATGCGTTAAATAATTCCAAATGCCGTTTGAGCCATTTGATCTTATTGTTGCAGGAAAAACGTTTAAGAGACAGAAAAACAGAGTCAGAGGAGAGTCTCCAGAAGCGTTTAAATGTAGCCAAGGTGGAGATGGAGTTTAGTAAGTATTCACAGTTCATTCAGAAAATCGCGTTCAAGCCATATAGATGTTCAAATCATGACTGTGAGAAAATTTCTGTCTTTCTTTAGGTAAAGAACCGGGCGTATTTGATTTTGTAATTGTCAATGACAGTTTGGAGGATGCTTATGGGCAGTTAAAAAATGCTCTTCTTGAGGTGAGTACTACGTCATAGTTTTAATGCTTTGAGTTGTGAACCAAAAAACATATTTTCAAAACACAATTGTCATATTACCAACGAAAATTTGAACTTACTGTTTTCTGCTAAGCTTTGGATTGAGGTTTGCATGGGGCTGGAGTCAGCTGGATTTTTCAAATAATTAACAGAGCGAAATTTCGATTCTTAAATTAGCAAACTGCAGCTGATAAAATTCACCAGTGAGAGTTACCTTAGTCGGTGAAGGTAACGGTTAAAAAAACTTTAATCTCCTTTTGCTGAAATTAAGTGCAAAATTTAAGTAAAAGAAAGTAAAGTGAATGTGCCTCTGTTGTAAAGTACAGACGTCCTGTGCAAAGAAATGCAGACATAGCAACAGTACTACAGGCTACATTGCATTTTGTTTTTAAAGCAACTCACTGCCCTGTTATTACCATTTGTTCAGCAAAAGTGCTATCATTGTATATTGTCTGTAGATTTATTTCATGACCAGCATTAAACCACTGTTTAAAATGTTTTTTTTTCTTTCCCTTTCTTTCTCTCTAGGAAATTACTAAGGTAAAGAAAATCAACATGTCGTCATAGGAGACCACTGCATCCTGACACGGTTTGGTCCCATCCAGCCACTCCTTACAAAACCACAGACCTCCATTCCAGTCATGTACATTCCCACAGATGGTGGTCTGTGTGTAGAATTTACATACTGTTTAGAAGTGTACAATAGCATACTGTAAAGTGGATTTTTTTTTTTTTTTAAATAGAGAAGGCGCTTTTTATATTTTTATTTTCATTTGTATGAAGAAAAAGATACTCCAATAATCCTCACTTGATAAGACTGGCACGGTAGGATGTTCTCTGATGGACAGGATTTACTGAATACAAATAAACAAACTCGTAATTCGGTCGGCTCACCAATGTAAACAGGGTGTAAAATAACTCATTCCATCTTGTGGTTAAACTGGTTTGTCAAGGGTTTTAAAAAGTAAGTATCTTGATATCTTGGTTAGTGGCAGTGAGTTATGATCCTCTTACTGTGTTAGTTTTTTTTTTTTTGTGTGCAACTGTTGATGAAATGGGTTTACAAACGGTAAAATATACTAGCGACAGACACAGTGAAAACATTTCGGTTGTTTACTTACAAGGGATACATGCAAGTCAACTGTACTGTTTAAATCATAAAACTATTCCAGTGGTGGTTAAAGCTTATTACTCAATAGACTTCAATATAAATGGCCACATAGTGTGCTAACACCATTAAGGTTTTGTTTGCTGGATAAGAATACATACCAGAGTGCTATAGTAGGAATAAATCCCATGACAGAGGTAGAAATGTGGCTTATAACTTATTTTTTTTCTGGCAGGGGCTTTGACAGATCAATTTTACTGTTTATTATACAGTTGTAAATTTGTAAAACTTTTATATTGTGTAACTGTATCACTTTGCAGCCACAGCTGTAGAGTAAAATGACATTCAGTGAACTGCTTTGATTCCTCAGAAAAGAAGAGCTTTTTAACTTTGAAGACAAATTAAATGGCATGTTCATCTTTTTAAATATTGTTTAGAATTGAGCACACAACAAACCTTTTACTGAGAAAACATTTATAATCCTTTTGTTGTGTTTTTTTTTTTCCTCATTTGAATTTTAAATATCATGGATATTAAAAATACCCAGACAGTTATATTTAGGCACCTTGTTACACCCATTCCGTTGTGTTCCTCTTATAGCTGTTCATTTTTCAACACTATCTAGATAATTAATTGTGCAAATGTCACATAATATTCATTGAGATGCATGCAGTCTTCTGGTTTGCCATTCAAACTTAACCAGCCTTTACAACATTACGCTTGTTGTGTAAAATGATCTGTGTATCTATGTATCCAGCAGTAAGACTATGTTACATGTTAAAACTCCAATAAATGTCAATAAACATAACACTTGAATAATAATTATTTGTATGTGTACTTCAAGTAAAACTTCTGAAATAAACTAGTTATTATTTGCAGTTTATTTAATTCAGATTTAACACTGAGTATCTCATGTTTCCAAAAACTACACATGTACAGTACAAGCAATTACAATCTGTTATTGCCTTTAATATTATTACATAACACGATCCTTATAGCTATCGAAAACACCAACACCACACATCTCTAAGGAGGCCGTTATTCTAGTCATGTTCTAAATTGCATTGAAAAGGTAGTAAATTCTGAGCTCAAGTACTTCGCACAAACATTTGCTTGTGATCAAATATGACATGACAGGTCAGGTTACTTTGGGTTACACATCTGCTTTGGGAAAAAGCAAATACATGCAGTCACTCATCTAAATATCACATACATATGAATATCCCTGTGAGTTCACAGGTCATTGCGCAGGTCATTGCACTGAAAGATAAAATGTCAAAAAGTCTAAAATGCTGAGTACAACATTTAATTCAAAATGAATTGTAGAAACATCTACAAACGAATGCGATCAAACAATTAGAAATTGATGTGAAACAGGATGTCAATTCACCTACTAAATGATTTGCTTGTAGAAATGTCACAAAAGCTGGTCACCAAGAAACCATTCGCAAACAACAATAGTAGAGAACTTTTGTCTGATTTTACCAAACTCACTAGAATTTGATTGTTCAAACGTGGACGGCAGCCTGTGGGCCACAACAGTCACCAGACTTCAATTTAGTTTTACATAATCAGTGCTGCACATTTAAGTTTATCTAAAGCAATAGTGAAAAAGAAACATGCAGTCGTGATCTCATCAATAGTTTGTAACTCCAACATTTGCTGATCCAGGAATCCAAGGTACTGCAAGTGCAAAAGCTATTAACTCTTGAAAGGTACAAAAGTAAAACTGAAAAATATGTATATCTAACTGTGTAACTTTATATGACAAGAGTCATCACTAAAGATTATTCCTGGATTGTTGACAATTGTGAAGGTCAAGGTTCATGAATTTGTGAAGGTATGTATAAGTGAAATGTGATGAAATAAATTCAACTCAACAACAGTAAAATGTCAATCCTAGTTTCGTAGCGTCTGTCTATCATGTGCATTGTACAACACATTTACATGACATATAGCTGTTGTAACCGAACGGCACAGGCCTGAAACCTGCTTACAGTGACATTCCAACTCGCCTAGTCTAGAGACCATTTGACAAAAAAAAAGAGACTCAGGATGAGTCTAATTTCAGATGGGAAGCTTCAAAATGGAATGGTCTGTCAAATGCAGACAAGGTACTTGAGGTTAGGATATGTTCTTTTCATTGTGTAAGTAGAAATGTCCCCATTTAAGACTAAGAGGGTTTGTGGTACCAAATTGAACCAGTAGAAGCAAATGTTTGCTTCTACTGGTTCTGATGAAGATTATCTCTAATTTGAAGAGTGACTGGGTTTCCCACTGATGTGTAGCCGTAGGTCTGAGTTGACACTTTGGTTTTAAAGCTCTGCTGCCTACCCTCAACTCTCTGCACCTCTGAGCAGTATGAAGGTTTCACTTCCAGCTTTGCGTGGCTCACTTGGATGGGGACGTGCCTCTCCGTCCTGGACCGCGCTCCGCTGGCTTGAGGGACAGTGGATGAGAAAAGACTGCTGGAGAGGTGCTCCTTAAAGCGACTGAAGAAGCTGCTCCTCTGCCTCGGCGCCACAACAGGCCGCCCCACGTTCAGGAGCACCGGTTGTCCCACCATGGACCCACCAATTTCCCTCTGCAGCACAGATATCTCACAAGGCTTTTCGGTGATAACATTGGAGGAGCCGTAGGTCTCTCCTTCTTCTGGAACATAATCCTCCAAGTCCTCAAGGGTCAGAACACGATCTCCTTTTTTCAGGATCTTAGGCTCTTGCTTTCTGAGCAGATCATTATCTTCATCTTCAGGTTCAAAGATGACAGTTTGTTGATCATCCAGGTCATCACTCTCCTCTCCTGCTGGGGTGAAAACAGTTGAGACCTCATGTGGCTCCCCAGAGGCAGAACTAGGGGGAGCATTACCCTCCTCCTCTTCCCAGGAGAGTGTCTGGCTGCTTACGTCTCCAGACAGCTCGGCCTGAGCCTGCTCCACCAGCTTGTTGTTAGAATTGTTAGCGTTTGGGTTTTCCAGTGGAGACCTTTTAGGTCTGGAGGGAGTGGCTGCACGATCAGATGCTGCAGGTGAGATGCCTCTCCTCCTGGTTAGCCTTGGAGATTTATTGACCTTGTACTCGATGACCTCCTCGACCTCAACCCACCTGGGTTTGTTCTCTATGACCCTGGCCTCAGCACCTTCGGGCTGAGTGACATAGAGGGTGGGGATAGTGGTCTTTCTTGGAGTGGGCATCCTCCTCATCCTTGCAGTAGAGGGCTCTGGTGTGGAAGTCTCAGAGCGATGGGCTCCAGAAACAGTCAAGCCAGGGGATCTGTGCCTCCTCATACGTGGGTTTTTCACTACAGTGGTTATTGTCTCCTCACTGTATTGAAAAGATGACCACAGACAATATAAGCAATGTAGATGAAGATCCTATGTACCAAATACCAGGCTGCATGCAGTTTTCACACTGATAAATGAAGCCGGAGGGTTTAAATGGCCACTCAATCATCCATACAAGTGACACTGAGCTATGCAATTAATTAGGAAAAGGTGAGTTCCCAAAAACTTGTGAGTCTGATGTTAATGAAGCACTTGCCACATGCATCCAGAAGCCTTCTGCACCCATTACTGGTTCAAAAGGATATAACCACAACATTATGAACTCATTTTTTTTTCTATATTGTAATTAAATCATTTCAGTCTATCCTGTACACTCATCATCTGTCTGTCTGTAAAAGACTGATCTCTCCTGTACAGCTCAAGCCACTTGAGGCAAATTTATGATTTGCAATATGGAGCCATATAAATAAAACTGACTTGAAGTAACATATAAATGCTGTTTAAGGAACTGCAATAATAAAAGTACCAGTTAAAGAAGACAGCACCTTGGTGAAAACAGCCCATCCTTTCATCATCATTATGACAGAGTCCTTTGCACTCAGGCTTTAAATACAACACAGAGGTGCATACATGGAGCCAAAAAGAGCCACACACTCACATGCTAAAGTTCTCCAAATTTCCTCTGGGCCCATGCTCTGTTTTAACAAACAATGTCTACACAGTAAAGCCAAAAATAATCTATGTCAAAGCACAAGAGTCAGTTTAGTCCAATTGCACTCACATAATGATGGTTTTCCTTGGTATTTTAGTCTCCTGCTCAGTAACTATGAAGGAAAAAGAAAGAAACAGATTTAATAGAAGCAAGATTAGCTAGTCTGAGCTGGAGTTGGATTGAAAAAGAACATGTAAAATGTAAGATGCACCCATCTCTAAACCTGCATTAAAAGCAACTGCGTATTCATTTTCCAGTTTTTCAAGTCCCCAAAAGATCTGTATATTATACAAAGAATCTCTTGTCAGTGTCAGTGAAAGTCAGCGTCTCTACCTTCAATAGTGATGGCCTGTTCACCAGTACGAGCCACAGCAGAGGGTAGGACTAAATCAGCAGCACATTTCGCACTTCCCAGACGGTTGGACAGCTGGAAACAGCAGGGAGGCATTTTTAAACTCTTTAAGATGATTAATTGTAGCTAATTGATATCAAGAGCGTTAGAGTTGATTCTTGGGGGCAAAAGGCTAATTAACATAAATTAAAGTCTTTTTTTTTTTTTAAGAAAATATTCTTAACATAATTTTTGCTTTTTCCTCTACATATTATCTTAAAAATCACCTGTCAAATGATTCAAGCATAACGCAAATATTGTTGACCAACCTCACACTCGTAGTGTCCCAAGTCTCTCTCTGTCAGGTTCTTTATTACCAAGACCAGAACCCCACTACGGAGCTCACTGTAGGTCTGATACTTTTCCTGGTCAGTCAGCAGCCTTCCATCTTTGAACCACCTTTACCAGGGTTACAGCAGAGATTAATGACAACATTATAATTACAATTACATTTCAAAGGACCTCATTAAAATGATTTGCCAGTTTAATAGTAATAAATGTCCATACCTGATCTTGGGGCTGGGGGCACTCTGTATGACACAGGTGAATTGCGCATCCTCACCAGCAACAAAGATAGCGTTCCTCATTTTATTCACAAAACGAGGAGGCACTGTGAGAAACACAAAACATGGATTTCTTGTTTAAACACTTGAAAAAAATGTACTGAAGCAATGTTCTCTGAAGCAGCTAGAAGAGACACTAATATTTGATAACTCAGCAAATTGCAAAAGGTCTGACTTATTACAGCTGTTTCCAGTGGGACATGAATTATAAATGAAAACGTTTTGTGTAAAATGTTTTTTAGGACAATCATACTTTATATCACCTACCCTGAACTGTGATCTTTCCAAGAGTGCTGGCATTGCCAGCTGAGCTTGTGGCAAAGCACATGTACTGGCCAGAATCTTCCGCTGTCATGTTGTCCAAGATCAGTGTGCAGGAACCGTCAGGGTCCTCAATGATGATGTGATGAGGATCTGCTTCCACTGTACGTCCATCTGTGTCCAACATGTAACCCAGTGCATTAATGACACATTTGCCAAAACTTGCTGGCACTCACAGATTAAGGTCATTAACCATTAGTACTCCTTAATACTATATATTGTCCAGTAGAGCAAATAACTAAAAAACAGGGTGCAAATTTCATACCTTTGTACCACGTGACCATTGGTTTGGGTACTCCAGTGACTTTGCAGGCCAGCTTAACAGTCTGTCCCAACTCTGCTGTGCAGTTTGCCAGAATTTCATCAAAGTCAGGGGGGCCTATAAAACGAAAAAAGGCAATGTTTGAAAATGATAAACAAGAGAATAAGACACAGAAAAAAACCTGATTGTGTATGTATCCCACTCACTCCATGCAGGCATGCTGTATCGCTGCTGCAGCTCTCTGAAGTCTCTCAGCCATGAGTTCTTGATGGTGATGGTTCGGGCCTGTAAGGTGTATTTCCTCACAGAGTCCTCACGTTCATGCCAGATTTCAAAAGCACGGTCATCACCCTCCACTGTCTCATTCACATCAATGTTATTCAGCTGCAACAAGGTGGAGAATACACGATAATCATTTAGGCTGCTGATCAGGGAAAAATGAAAGTGTTTTATCTAATCTTTTTTTAATGAAAAAAAAAGATTATATTAAGTCTTACCTTCATCATGTTCTTAAAGACATATGCTTGTGTATCAGTATTGCTGTCTCTCTTAGGTTTGCAGATTATACAGTAGTTCTTAAAGAGGAAGACGTGGCGGTGGTGACCTCTAGAGGACGTCCTAATTCCAGGCGCTCCCTCCCACACTTGGAAGGGACCCTGGTGCAGAAAACAAAGAAATATACAGTGGAGTGGTCTCAGACTTTTGGACTTGAGTGCATATAGACTAAAACACAAAACCAAGCCTCTATTCAATTAAATTCTCAGTTAGTAACAATGTCCTACCTGTCTAATTGGTTCTCCAAGTACTTCCAGTGTGGCAGGATAGTTCTCAATCATGGAGACGTGGTGGGTGTTCTCAGAGCGTTGAGGGAGTGCAGACACCATTGCATAAGCTTCTTCCAGGAGGCAGCAGTTCTGACCATTTCTTGCCTTGTTTCGAATGAGCTCCTGAGGATGGTAGAGCAGAAACTTGAACGCAACGCAACAAGGTGATAATGACACAGGTTTAAACAGCAAATGCCTTACATGTAGGTGATATATCAAGTTAACTGCATATTCTGTGTTTGCTGAATATGTCACCTTGAGGAAAGCCTTGTATTTCTGAACCCTCTCCAGTGGTTGCTGGAGGTAGGCGTTGATGCTGCGTACAGGGGGATCTGCAGGATCTGCACTAGCCTGGGCTTTTTCGGTGTACTCCTACAATGTGATGAAAGAAAGGCTTTTGAATTTAAATTTGAATTTTAATGGTGCAAAGCTAATGATCCCAGTGACTGGGTACTTGTAAAGTAGTGCATTTTACAAATGTAATGATAGAGTAATAAGAAAGAAGGCAAAACAAATAATCTGCAAATTCTCATAACAAAAATAATTTTGTTGAGTAAATTTAGAGTTAGAAAATTTCGGACACATTGCAAAATCCACAGTAGAGCGATAATAGCGCTGACTGAACATGAGTGGAGCTATGCTACCTTGAAGAAGTGGTGGACAGCCTTGTCACTGACAGCAGATTCTGCCTGACTCTGACCAACAAGGTACTGCAGGTACTTCTCAAATCCATCCTTGTTCTTCAAGAAGCACATGGCTACGTCATCATCTGTGTCACAGTCATTCAGCTTAGG
This sequence comes from Rachycentron canadum, assembly GCA_038496675.1. Classification (NCBI taxonomy): domain Eukaryota; kingdom Metazoa; phylum Chordata; class Actinopteri; order Carangiformes; family Rachycentridae; genus Rachycentron; species Rachycentron canadum. Next base: position 13,783,131 of record CM076662.1, on the reverse strand, counting down.
AAGGAATGCCCTGAAAACAAAATTGTGATGAAATGAATGCACTAATGATAAAAAATAAAATCTTACTGTTTTTGATTAACTTTTTCAGAAAAGAGGATGCATATTCTGTGACTAGAGAACACACATGTTCTTTACTTTGTTTTTAAAATAGCTGACCAAAATGACTAGTAATAAGGAGGAGAGCTTACTTGCTATGGAAGGACTTGATATCATCAATATTCCTGAAAATGGTTTCCTTTTGGCTGCTGACATCAGGCGGTGCCTCAGAGCTATCTGCATGCTTCATGTGATGGGAGGTAAAGAAGCCTATTTCCTTTACAAACTCAGATTCACCATTTATCAGGTCCTGTAACATTTGGCTGAGAACAAAAACAAAATCTTTGGTTATGATCGTTCCTTTGATTCCAGTATTTGCATTGTGGGAGTAGATATTCTGTACTCACAATAATTTCCTCTTGTATTCGCCCTCTGACACCTCCTCTACACTTGCTTCTGGAAGGTCACTTGTTTCAGCTGAAAGCTGAAATAACACACATTTTTAAACTTTAAACCTTTAAACTGTTAAATGGGGCCACAACAATGCATGGATGAATGTTATGTTGTTAGATAAGTGGCTACAGTCTTGAGACATACTTTGAGTTTCTTGTCCAAGTAGGCAGGTGAGACCCAGCCTTGGCGAGATGGTGTGGTTTTGGTTGGTTTAGTCCGGACTAACCATTTGAGTGGATGGGCTGAGTCCAAAACCTCAACATACTGACCCTCCTTCAGAGAGATAGATTCTTTGTTTGCTACAACGGGGTTGTAGTCAGCCGTTGCCACATAGATGTCAAACATCTGTAAAAATGAATATTAATGACAACAAAGAGATTTTACAAAATGTTATGATGACAATATTTAAATCCAGTAAGCATGAAGCAGCTTATTATTGCTCGTTGCTCTATTGCTTTTCATACTTTCCTGTTGTACTTGTTTTTAAAAACCTCCACAAGGCAAGATTTTCCTTAATTTTACTTAAACATTTTTTACATTGTACAGTATTACAGCCATTGCCTCACATGTCAATTTATTATAAAGAGAAAATAATCTACATGGCATAGGTAGGAGTTTCTTGTGTAGTTAACTTCAAAAATATTCTGTTCTAGAAATTATTTGATCAGGTGTTAATTTTTATAGTACATGGATGATTTCCATATCTCACCTCTCCCCTGGCATCCCCCTCATCTGACTCTGAGGAGGAGTCAGCAATGAGGGAGGGAGGACGGGATCGACCATGATGAGGTGATGGAGAGGGAGTCTTAGTCTCATCATCACTGTCAACACCAGGTACGCGTAATGAAGCTGAGGCAGCACGGACGGACAGAGGACGGACAGTCAGAGGAAAACACGTCAATTGTGCAAAGAACTTGCATATGTATTATGATTTAAACTTAGTTTGTTACAATTACCTACAATTAAAATGTAAAATTTATAATCACAGTTATTAGTACCCACACCACTCGGTTTGTCAAAGCTCAGCTGCAGCAGGGCCAAAAAAGTAATTGCTTCATTTTATCATTTCAGATATTGGTGCAAAATGAATATATACTGATATTGATGAATATATATATATATATATATATATATATATATATATATAT